>VXBL01002124.1:427438-472216 GCA_013400195.1 Aramus guarauna | reverse complement strand
GCTGCCGCTGCCCGCCCCCGGCAGCGTGGAAGTTCCCTTCCCCTGGGCTTGGTGCGTGGCAAGGGCCCGAGTTAAAGCCTTTCACAGAACAAACCGAAAGCAAATGAACCCCCAAACACACAACAGCCGCCTCCCCCAAACAGTACATTCCCGTGTTAACTCGCTGGGCTCAACTCTTTCTCCCGCCGGATAGGGTCGGGGTTTTTTTGGTGGGGGGATTTCCCCCCTATTCTCAGGAAACATTTACATCAGTATCTCCAAAGCATTTTTCAGAGACCGATGAGAAGTTCTGAAAAGAACTTCGTCTTCAAGTGAGGAGATACTTGGCTTTGGCATGTAACGTACATCCCGTATCGAACAAGTTCACAGCTACCCACAGTGGGACGTGTTCAGAGAAAAAGCTTTAACTCCATGGCTCATTTTTCTCCAAAGGAAGAGGAATTCAGCAAGAAGGTGAAGAGGTTGGGCCATGGGGAAGGCTCTTTCAATTGCATCTTCAGAGTTCTCACAACAGCGCTCAGTAAAGAATCCATCCCATAGGAGACCTTTTAAATTTAGAAAACCATTGAAATGAGTTTCTTCGATATTCTTTGGAAAAATACACAGTCCTATAAATTTTTCACAGGAAGTGGTCAATAAGAGGTCTCATGTAGCCATCACTCAGAACCAACTGTGCTGTTTGAACATCAACCGATTAAAATACAATTAAAACCATAATTGCCTATTTACAAGATTTATTGCAATGCTTCAGATCTGGCCTCTCCTTGTGAGCAAACTTCCCGTAGATTTAGAGAGAACAAAACCGTATGTGCTGCTCCGAAGAGAGGCGATTCCTACCCAGTAGCTCCTAAGCTTTTATTTGGAAGAGAGCAATGAGGTTGTATTACAGGTGAAATGGTGAGGTTAAAGGATTGCAACTTTTTTATCATGTGCTGCACACTCAGATATTTAATAATTACAGAAATGAGGAGAAAACATTTGCAAAAGTGGGTCTTGAGCTTCTATTACTATGACAGAAGAGAAGATATGCAATACAAACAGGCCTCTTTTTAAGGAAAAAAAATTCCTTAGGAAAGCAACATCTTGAGCAGTGGCACTGCACAGTACAAACTGTATTAACTTGTCATAATATGTTGCTTCTCTTGGTATGAATTTTGATTGAATAACAAATTGAATATGAGCTTCAGCACATACAGTAATACTAAACAGCTTGGAATACAGCCCTGGGGAAAGCACCCCTAATATGGATTTTCTGATTCCTCTTGTTAGGATGTAAATGATTGCCAACCTCAGTTGCAGGTCATCATTTTGGGGCTTACCCATATTCTCCTCTTATACATGACAAATCATAACACTACTTTTAAATAAGCGTGCACACAATTAAATTCCTCGGAAAAGGTGATTCATTGTAAAGCTAGCTATGATCTGNATTTTCCTTGGGAAAACAAAGCTGCATCCCCTCAGCAGCTTTCTGCATTTACCAGATTCTTTCCTGGTTTTGAGAAACGTGTATGTCATCCCCAAAAGTACCCAGCAGAGTTGTACTGGAAGGGTTCAGGCGTCCTCTCCAACTGAATGTTACACTGTCATCCGTTATTACCCAAGGCTGGTCATAATGTGCATTAACATTTATAAAGTTGGAATCTATTCAGCCTGTCCACCCAGTAGCTGACTAACTGGACATTATTAATTGAAGAATAAGCCTAATAAAAAGGGACAACAAAATAACCTGAATACTGTAACCCACTCTATGCCTCTATTTTCTCAAACTCAAGCCATGCTAATACTGACTAAGTTGACAAGTATTTCACATCTAACAGCTTCTAAGCTTTCTACAGAACAAAGAAGAGTGACAAGTAGGCAATCAATATTATTTTGCGCTTTCCTAACTGAAAGGGGAACTTTAAATAGGCAAATGTTTTCTACTACTTAGAGGCAAATTCTTGTTATTCCTTTAAATGAAAAAAATGCTATGTGCTTCAGGGGGAAACAGGCACCAGTAACAACAAGCTGTTCACCACTTTTGAGCCAAATGCTTGCAAAAAATACCGAACACAGAACACATTCAGAGCTGCAGCAAGGCAGCAGAAGAGCTAAGAAAATCCAACGGGAAGGAAACACATCCTTCTCCACCTTGGCCGAGACCAGAGAGGACAATTCTTACCCCAAGACGCGCGCTTACAAAGGCTCTGCTTCCAGAAAGTACTTTTACGTGAATTTGTATGAAGTTAATGGGAAATCAAAAGCATCTGACCAAAGAAACGCTCCACTCCTGCATGGGAGCGGGGCGGGGGGCGAGTTAATGCGGAGAACCTCTAGATTTCCCCCAGAATTACTGCTATTTTTACAGCGAGGCACGCTGTAAATTTCGAGCTGGGCTGCGAGAAGACCCCCGCAGCCCTCGGCAGGAACCCCCGAGGAGCGCCGTGGGCTGTACCTTTAAAAGGTGTCAGAGGAACTGCGATCCCCGCTGTAATCTCCGCCCACCGCCCTGTCACAGCCGCCGCTGCCCACGCACCCGGCGTCCTAAAACCCGCCCTGCCCCACCAACCCGCCGCGTTAAGCGACGGAAACTGGGGCTGCCCTTCGGGCCGCAGCCCGGCCCCGGCCCCGGCCCCGCGCTCCCCGCCGTCCTGTGAGGGGGCCGCACCCCCCCGGCCCCNCCCCTATTCTCAGGAAACATTTACATCAGTATCTCCAAAGCATTTTTCAGAGACCGATGAGAAGTTCTGAAAAGAACTTCGTCTTCAAGTGAGGAGATACGCGGCTTTGGCATGTAACGTACATCCCGTATCGAACAAGTTCACAGCTACCCACAGTGGGACGTGTTCAGAGAAAAAGCTTTAACTCCATGGCTCATTTTTCTCCAAAGGAAGAGGAATTCAGCAAGAAGGTGAAGAGGTTGGGCCATGGGGAAGGCTCTTTCAATTGCATCTTCAGAGTTCTCACAACAGCGCTCAGTAAAGAATCCATCCCATAGGAGACCTTTTAAATTTAGAAAACCATTGAAATGAGTTTCTTCGATATTCTTTGGAAAAATACACAGTCCTATAAATTTTTCACAGGAAGTGGTCAATAAGAGGTCTCATGTAGCCATCACTCAGAACCAACTGTGCTGTTTGAACATCAACCGATTAAAATACAATTAAAACCATAATTGCCTATTTACAAGATTTATTGCAATGCTTCAGATCTGGCCTCTCCTTGTGAGCAAACTTCCCGTAGATTTAGAGAGAACAAAACCGTATGTGCTGCTCCGAAGAGAGGCGATTCCTACCCAGTAGCTCCTAAGCTTTTATTTGGAAGAGAGCAATGAGGTTGTATTACAGGTGAAATGGTGAGGTTAAAGGATTGCAACTTTTTTATCATGTGCTGCACACTCAGATATTTAATAATTACAGAAATGAGGAGAAAACATTTGCAAAAGTGGGTCTTGAGCTTCTATTACTATGACAGAAGAGAAGATATGCAATACAAACAGGCCTCTTTTTAAGGAAAAAAAATTCCTTAGGAAAGCAACATCTTGAGCAGTGGCACTGCACAGTACAAACTGTATTAACTTGTCATAATATGTTGCTTCTCTTGGTATGAATTTTGATTGAATAACAAATTGAATATGAGCTTCAGCACATACAGTAATACTAAACAGCTTGGAATACAGCCCTGGGGAAAGCACCCCTAATATGGATTTTCTGATTCCTCTTGTTAGGATGTAAATGATTGCCAACCTCAGTTGCAGGTCATCATTTTGGGGCTTACCCATATTCTCCTCTTATACATGACAAATCATAACACTACTTTTAAATAAGCGTGCACACAATTAAATTCCTCGGAAAAGGTGATTCATTGTAAAGCTAGCTATGATCTGAATGAACAGAAAAAAAAAAACAAACCCAACGTACCAAGATCCCGTTTGCTTCATTTAAATGGCAGCTTTTTCTTTTTCTTCATTTCAGTCTGTCTTTGCTTTCCGTGAGGGAGTACTGAGCCCTGATTTTGCTGAAGAATTTTGCACATCATTAGCATCATTTACTAACTCTTTTCGTACTTCCTCATCTTTAGTCATTTTATAATATGGGACATTTATGATGCTTGTTATGGCACCTTCTGTGTTCAGGCTCAGAAAAATCCTTCTCATCAGCTTCACAGAGTGCAATCTGCTATCGCTGGTCAAAGTGGTGCATGTGGTGGCAGGGGGGGGAAATGGCAAGTTGCCAGCGACAAGTCCCATGCAAGCAGTTCCCCACATCTAGCTCTTGCATTTTAGGGAGTATCCACTTTATTCTTAGGGTGCTCCAAAAGTCCAGAGGCATTTTACCATCAAATATAATTTCTTGCTTATCCCTTTCCCATGGTCAACTTAACTGGATATTCGGTCCATCAAACTGAGGTTTAGAGCACGTCCTGCAATGACATCTTGCAATTGAAATGTAAGTGTGTTGTGGCAGGACTTACACTTCTGAATAATCATTAATCAGAAAGAATGATTAAGTGTCAGAGCTCAGGACTATTTTAGAAGGTTGTTACTTCTATCAATACATATAGTCATAAGAGAATTTTTTTTTTCTCCTCAACTGCTAATAGGGAAAGCAAAATTGATCTGGGAAATAACTCACATATATTGATGTTAAATACTGCCATGAAACATTTGATTTAGGAAGCTTTAGGTATTTCTAACATTTTGTTATAGTCCAATAGATTCTGAGAAGTTTACAAACAGCATTTCGCAGTTATTAAGCCACATTAAAGATGATTCTACTGGTTTGCTTTTGCATCAAGACTAAATTTGGGCTGCTAACAATCATGTCACATTTCGGCAAATACAGAGACTTAAGAGTCTTCTCTCATAGTTTTAGAAAAATATCAGTTTTCACTGAGGTGGATTTTTTTTTTTTAGCATGACTTTGCACACAGTTAATCACCACTTGCACTATATTAGATCATGTAATCTGCACTAATACAGAAAACATGCATAAAATATTGGGGGGGGGGTGTGTGTTGATAAGAAACTAGAGGAATGTTGAACTTGCTAGAGCATTTTCGGGGTGGGGGTGGGGGGGGGAGGGAAAGCATGAAGCCCAGCACACGACTGTCCAGTTGTAAAGCCACCAACCTGGGGAAGCTGCCGGCTCCGGAGGGGGCCCGGTGGCGAGCCCCATCCCGGGGCGGGGCGGTGCAGTACTGCCGGCCCTCCGCCGGGTGGCGACCCCCCCGCCTCGGCTGCGAGCCCCGGGGCAGGGCGAGCGCCGCGGGAGCTTCAGGGCCATCAGAGAAAGGCACTAATTGCACTACTCGGTTTGCAGTAATAAGAACGATTTCAAGCAGTAAGCCTTCGGACTGTTTTAAAATTAAAACAGGGCAATAAACTATCAAATAATAGGTCTAGGAGGATCTTAAAGACGCAAGAAGGATTTTGCCTGGCAGTAGTAAAATTTCACGAGGTTATTCGAGTTTTAGTATGCAACTGAAGTCTTAAGAGATTCGTGCGAGTAATACCAAAAAGGTCTAAGCTTCTTAGTTCCTCAGAAGTGGAAAATCCTATTCCAGATTTCTGATGTCTGTGCTTGTAAGTCTGCTCATAACTAGGAAAGAGGGGAAAGAAGAGGTTCGGTTTTAAACAGCCAAACCACTGTCCGACTGAAATAGAAGTGGGATATAACACTTAAGTATCAACTGGTTTGGTGTCAAATTAAGCCTTGAAATACTTGTATAGAGATCTTACTAAAATGAGTAACAGCAGAGTCTGCCCTTTATCTAGTAATAAGAAACAAAACCAAAAAAATCTGTGGTCTTCACTCCCCAATGTTAATAAAAACAAACTATGAGAAAATGTATTGTAAAACACTTCACTGCAATAAATATTTCATTAAAATAATGCGATTCGGCTATTCTTTCCTGAGATTTTTAAACTGATTTTATTTATGAAAGTAAGCATCCCTGTATTTAAAGGTGTTAAGAGCTCATGTTCCTGCAAGTTTAGTCAGTACAGCTGTTGAAGTCTTAATTCTTCTTCCACTACGCTAAGGAAAATTAAATACTGCAGATGTTATCCTTTATAACGCTACATATACAGAATCAGTTCCTCATTTGCAGGCACGTTATTTATTTTTTCCTACTTAGCTGCAAGGCGATCACAATCATTAGGCAATGTCAGGGTTAAATAAACATGACCTAAAGTGATCACCAGTCAGCAGTTATTTGAAAGAGATATTCTCACATCAATAAGTGGAAATCTAGGAACTGCATTTGAAATATTTCAAACAAACCCCTCTCCTCAGATGCAAACATATTAAAACACAAATGAAAAGGCAGAAATGTACCCGAGATTAAAATATATCCTATCTTTGAGACATATTTGAACTAGACAGGCTACCTTGCTAGAAGTTCAAAGATGCTAGTGCCCACAGACAATCAATCAATTAAAGAAAACCCATAGATTAAAAAAAAAGGAAAATAAATCAGTACTTTCTGAAACAGTTTTATATTTACTCATTCCAGTTTTACACATCCGATCCTCTCTCATGCCACAGCAGCGCCCATATGAAAGAATATGAACTGCCTTGTTTATGCGTGTGCACCGACAGCATTTCTGCAGCGTGCAGCCCGGACAAGCCCACCTGCCAGGAATTCCCCTAAGGACAACTGCACGAAACGTAAGAAGATTTGCATCCATTCATAAAAGATCCCTTTGCTTAAGATGAAGCCAATGTGGAATGGCTTACAGGAACTTGGGGTACTTTCAGACTTGTTACCTAATTTCTCCAGAGCCCCAAGCCTACGCAGTTGCCAATTCTGAGACAGAAGAGCGCACTGAAGAGCAAGTGCCTCGTTGTTGGCCCTCACGGCAAGCAGACCGGTCTCTTCAGAGCAATCTGTGCTAACCAGTCATTATTGCCTGACACTGTTTCACTTCACTAATCTTTCCTCACCTCATGAAACCTCTTCTCCTCCCATCCCATAAAAAGGGAAAAATGCGTCTCGAAATCCTTTAGTAGGGAACTATTGCCAAAGACTATTTGAAACCTCAGAACACTCTCTGCGCCATGATCTAGTACAAAAGCCAACTTCACAGTTCTTACCCCTTTCTGTAAATAGTTACCACTATCAACCTCTTTGATGCTTCCTATGCTTCTTGCAATTATCCTCCCAATCTGTCACTCAAAGCTGAGTGTTTCCTCATGTGATAAAGGTCCACTGAGGTCAACAGAAGGAGTCGTCCACCTATGCCACCACCCCATTCCAGGGTCTCCTTCCCCCAGATTAAACCTCAGTTCATCTGAACATCTAGGCATTGGCTGTTGTTAGAAGACAATACCAACATCCCACAGCCAGCTTGTCACGAGCAGAGATGGATTTCACAGTGAGAAAAGAGAAACATCACAAAACTAAAAGTAGTTGGAAAGTCATGCATCTTTATACCTCTTGTGTACAGCAGCAGCATCTTATGAAACACTGCATATACTGATAGGAAAAAGTATGTCTCAAATAGTTTTTATTTAACTACTGCAAAATAGTAGACAGGAATAAGGTTAGCAGTAAAATATGGAAATTTGTATGACAGCTTTTCAAAGTAAAGTCGTCTTCAACCCTAGACCACGACAAGTTTTTCAGAGCTACAGATGGGAGCTGGGAACACTTCTCTGTCTTTTTCATCTTAAAACCTCTTGAATGCATCTTTTAGTACCAGTCATTCAAAATTTCAGAGAGTATCTAAGAACTTTTAGTAAGGAGGAGGAATGGTAAGGACAAGCACATGACATAGCTATGTTTAAAGAGAAGGGACTGTGGCACAATAGCCAGACATACAACCATCTGAAAACCACACTCACTAGGTATTTTTATTTTGTAATTTTTCCACTTACAGTAACTGTACTCATTACTGTTTTCATTTTGTTTTCTAAGACATTATACAAAAGGAATTAGGGAGTCAGAGCCCTTTGAAGAACCCTCAGCACGTGAGAAGTCTCTTTCACCACGTTCTTAGATACAAACAATGAAAGAAAAGATGCATGAAACCGAGAGCGCTCGAACAATCCTTCTCCCCAGTCCTCTGTTTAGCCTCCGCTCTGTATGTTTTGGGTTCTGGTCAGCAGAGTTGTAACTGCTTCAGCCATTGCACATCTCTGGGTTACACATCTCTGGGTTTTTAAAGACACATTTAACTACCAAGACATACAAAAGCAGCTACCCAAGGCTGAACAGAGTTTTAATGCTGAACAGTTGTACTGGTCCTTTAACTTTTTATGAGTCATAGTTGAAGTATTTGGGAATTCCCCTCTAAATATGAGTTTGACACACTTGCATTATGGAAAGTTATTTTATTCAAAAAAGTAACAGAATGCAACATTCATGCAATACCCAGGACTATATTTAGGAACACACAATTGGTCTTTTTTTCCAATAAAGCTTCTAATTAAATACAGATTTAAAAAAAAAAAAAGTGAGAACAAGACTGAATAGCAAAAGTAGCAGCTTTGAAAGAGACAATCACAGTGTTACACACTCAAGTAAGTCAGGAGTATTTTGTTAAACTATTCAAACAATGTTAGGGCTGTTCCCAGATCCCCCAGTTGCATGCAAGAGTATACAGCTTCTATCTTACCTGTTTGCTGAAGTCCCTTCTTGGTGGGCTGACTTAGTCATCAGCGATCACCTGACTAAAGCCTGGAAAAAAAATAAAATAAAATCAGCTGACCACCCTTACTCACTGGCTTTCAGCTTAAATACTCCTCTCCACAGCACTTTGTCATGTGAGGCAGGACAGAACCAGCTGTCATTGCTTCAGAAAAAGGGAAACGGGCCCCTCCGCTTCCACCTCCTTCCTTCCTCCTCTCTCACTCTTTCCTATCTGTCCCTGCCTCCGACCTCCTCCCTCTCTCATTCTTCCACTTTGCTCATTCACTGCCCGCCCGGCCGGGGTCTCCCAGGGGAAGCCGCATTCCACAACGTACAAGCATTTCCCCTGCATCTTGAGGTTTCTCAACAAGCTGCCTACACACTTCTACTTAATAAAAAAAAAAAAAAAAAAAAAAAAAAAAAAATCAGGGAGAAACAGAGGAAAAGGCACCACATTCCACAACCCTCAGTCAGCCCTGGCAGACTACGAGGCATTTTCAGTCACACAGCACAAAATGCATTAGTCAGAGCTGAAAGACCACACACTTTGTACCACTACCATGCTAACAGAGAATGGTCTGAGCAGAGCTACAGGAAAAAGGAAAGGAGGGGTTCCTATCACTGCTTCCATTTTATGTGGGGTAGCTACCTAAATACATGAAAAATTCGCAGGAAAAGGCCCAAAGTTGACGTTCCTGGCAGAAACAATGTGAATGTGGGCAGCGGGGAAAGCTCTCCGCTCACAGAGCGCGACCTTTGCCGAAAGGACTCCCCCTCCAGCAGAATGTATTATTCCAAAGACTGCAAGACATTATCTGAATCAGAACTTCTATCTCCCCGATGGTTTGTTCATCTGAAATACAAGCCTAGAAAAAGTGAAAGTAATACTGCATGATTCAGATTCCCCGAAACCACATATACATTCAATTCAAACTTTTCTCTTCTTCAAGGCTCCTTATAGTTCTGCAACTATATCCATCTATGGAGTTTTCTTTTCTCTACTTATGCAGTTTCAACCCTCCGCGTCTGCAGAGAATCTGATCAGCAAGGAATGAGAAGAGAGTTCAGTATAAAAATCCCTCCGTCCTAATCCAAATGACCTAATCGCTCATCTATCTGCTCACTGCTTCCGTCCCCCCGCACGCACTTATCTATTGCTCGAAGGCATTTTAGGAGTACATATATGGCTTAGGAGAAAACACCTCTTTTAAAATCGCATCAGAGAGAGAGTGAGCGCACTGTCCTGGAGCACATGCTCCTGTCCACCCAGACCACCGAGTCCCCAGCCCTGAATTCCCCGCTCTGCGCGGGGACCGTCCCTAATGCACCCTGCTAGGCTCAGGGGACCGTCCCTAATGCACCCTGCTTGGCTCAGGGGCTTAAGTCAGCGTCAGAAAAGTGTAGGGAGGCGGGGGAGCAGAGGGGGGAGAACCCTTAACTGTCTGCACTGGAATTTCTCTTCAGGAAAGTCCATGCTTTAATGAAAGACTGATACTAGATACCACAAAGAAACTTTTATTTCTTTACGCAAATGGCTCAGATACATTTTCTGTGGGGGTTATGTGGTTATGTTATGTTTCATCTTAAAAAACTGTTTCAAAGAGACCTTTAAATGTTAGTTTTCAGAAAAGCTTGATGTGTTTATGTACGAGTGTTTTTAAACTGCCTTTTATTGCACAATGCTATACAGAGCAGACACTAATGTCTGTTTTCATTATAGATATAATTTGCATCTAATACTAAACACAATAATCTGTAAAAATATTTATTTTAAATGATTTCCCTAAATAGTTCCCAGAAAAGTAAACAAACTGAATCCTTCAGCAAAACAGACTCTTTTAGTTATAATATTGTTATTCTTCCCCTTTTCTCATTTTCTTGATCGCGAAAATACATTTAACTCAATGTTATTGACTTAGATGCATTAGTTTATAAAACAAATGGTAGCTGCTGCTGTGTGGTATTTCAGCAGAGGAAGGCTATCCAGAACTGCCTCAGAGACTGAACACTGTCGCCATTATAACAAAAGCATTAAAATGAATAATTCATGAGCAGAGGGAGTACCCTACCATTAAAAGGCACCGACTATTTCACGAATTGTCCAAAAGCTACCCCTTTTACTGCCCAGTTCCTCTAACTACTTAATTATTCTTCATTTTTCTAAAATGGCGTAGCGTAGTAATTAGCAGAAACACATGGACTAGTTTTAGGAGATTTTGCTGCGGAGTAAGAAAAGAAAGCTGAAAAGTGAGCCAGAAGGGGGAAAAAAGAGGAAAAAAAAAAAGTGTTTATGTTTGATGATGGATATATTAAGGAAACAAGACTTCAAACTTCAAGAGGCTTTCGAATTGCGCTTTCGAATCTTGAAAAGGAAGAACACAGCAATCTGTCCTTTGCCTTTATCTGGTACCTTCCTTTTCAGGATCCCAAAGCACCATGGCAATAATCAGGAATTAAAAGGCCTCATTAGTGAGTACTTTTAGAACTCTTCTCCCTTTTATAGGTGCAGAACATAAGGCCTCAAGAAGACTAAATCATTTTCTCCATTTTATACAAGAAGGCTTAGAGATTGAGGCAAGAGCTTCATCCTCTGGTTTCCAGTCCTGTGCCCCCAAAAAACCTAACTTTCTCACCTTATACTAACAAGCATCACAAGGTTCAATAGTCCTGCAAGTTTTAACCTAAGAAAGTGAACTGTGATGCACAGGTATTTTCTGCAGGGATGGGGAAACAACGTGATCCATTAACCCAGCTTTACATGTGAGTAATTTACAAACTTAGGTTTTGAATAACATTTTTAAAGTAATTCAGGTTAAAATAGCAAAGTATGTCCGTTCATGTTTCACTGCTGCAGGAAAAGCACATACTGTGCCTGGAAAGAGATTTATTTATAACATACATTTTCAAACTTTTCAAGACATTAAAATCGGGTGCACTAACATCAATAAAGTTCTCAGATTTCATTTGAAGCAACATCTAGTTCTTAAAACAGTGAAATTCAAGAAATTGTATCTGCAAGTCATTTTGCCAAAGGCATAGCATTCTATAATGTTGAGCAAAAGCCATCTCAAATATCTTTACATACGTGGGTCCCTTTTAGGTGTACTACTATCTTGCACTACTGGGACGAACTCAAATGCCATTCTTATTCCAAGGCTGTTCACAAGTTCACGGATTATGTGGTGGCAAGCCTATTCATAACTGAGATACAAAAACATGTCCCCAAGAGAGAACATTACGGATGGAATTATAACATTAGGTGTAATTTTGCAAGACCAGACACTGTTGCTGGTCAACTTATTGATGCTCCTGGGCTTTTTATTTTTAAACCAGTCAGCTTGTTTGCAGAGCCTTAGTAGCCACTTTTTTGATTGTGACCTTCAAACTTCTAATTCTCAAAATGACATTTTTTGATTCCAAAAGCATCTGAGAAAGATGCTCTCCTGATCTGGTATTAGATGGAAGACTTTTGTTCTGCCAAAAACTTGCCCTTCAGTCAACTTAGAGCTGCTCTCACAGCAAGTCTTTACAGGAATAAGGAAATGCTCTTTAGCAACTAGAACAATCTGTACAGTTAAACATATTTTTAGTTTGAAGTCCCCAAGGAACTGTGAGGAGAACTGAACTATAAAACAAATATATAAAACCCTACACTTGGCTGTTAGATATAATTAATATAGCCCTGCTCACAGCAAGCAGGTTTACCATAACTAATGGACTATTTCAGCACAAATGACCATTAATGGTTTGATAACTTGTAGCAGGAAGAAAGAGGAGGAAAAAAACCACAAAATACTTAAGAAAACTTTTCCAAAGATGGCATGAGAGTTCACATTTTAAAAAAACTGCACCCAGAAAAGCAATAAAAGAAAGAAGAAATGTTATGAACATTTCAAAGTTTATATTCTTCAAAATAGCTGTCTTGAATCAACATACAGGAAAAATTCTCTGTTGATGTAAACTAGCATGAGTATATCTACCAAACTAGCAACCTCTAACAGGGCATCCAGACTACTGAGTCACTACCTAAACACAGGTGTTCTGGAAAAGAAATAGTAAGTGCAAGCAGCTTAGTCAGCATTTTGCTACTTAGACAAGCAAGGAAAGCTGGATGGGAAAAGAAAGGAGTAGTATTGTACCAAAGTACGCTTTGGTACAGCAGTAACAATCAGATTGGTACATTGTTCAGTATGCATGACTGTCTCAAAACTACATTATGGCCCTAAGCGGAGGAGAGAGGAATTATATATAAACACACATCAAAGTAATGGTAAGGTAACAATCAAACGCAAAATAAAAAATTAAAGAAATCGGAGGGAAAAGAACTGTTCAACTATCCAAGAATAATCCATCTGATCACAGTATGCCTAAAAGTCTGGTCAGACAACATACAGAAATTTGTATCTAGGAGCTTAAATATGCTTCGAGAGTTTGGTATTTGTTTTGCCTCCAATCATAGCTGTTTTCTAAGAGTCTATAAACTGAGCAGACATGTTCTACAGGGCAATGGTGTTCTGCCATACTAGCTGTTGTTTATTTGTACCAGCAAGCACGAGAGTGATGTAGATAGCACAAATATGGGGACTATTCACAGCCCTTTCTACAGAAAGGAAGGAGTAGAACTATTAACTATGTTTTTTTGAAAGAAATAATACCTTTTAAACATTAAAATAGTGTTATAAATTAACAATGACTTTTAGAAGACATTTTGAGGACTAAACAGAGGAAGATGCAACAGTAGTGAAGGGCAGCAGAACAGTACTTCCATCTTCTTTATTGTAAGAAATATGGTAGAGGAGGTGTCTCACCACAACTACAAGATCACAGAACAGTTGAGGTTGGAAGGGACCTCTGGAGGTCATCTGGTCCAACCCTCCTGCTCAAGCAGGGCCACCTAGAGCCAGTTGCCCAGGACCATGTCCAGGCAGCTTTTGAATATCTCCAAGAACACAGATTCCACAACCTCCCTGGGCAACCTGTGTCAGTGCCTGGTCACCCTCACAGTGAAAAAGTGTTTCCTGATGTTCAGGCAGAACCTCCTGTGTTTCAGTTTGTGCCCATTGCCCTTGGTCCTGTCACTGGGTACCACTGAAAAGAGTCTTGCTCTGTTGTCTTTGCACCCTCCCTTGAGGTATTTATATACATTGGTGAGAACCCCTGCGAGCCTTCTCTTCTCTGACTGAGTGCTCCCAGCTCTCTCTGACTTTGCTAACAGGAGAGATGCTCCAGGCCCCTCATCATCTTTGTGGCCCTTCACTTTCACTCAACTCTCTCCATGTGTCTTTTGTACTGGGGAGCCCAGAACTGGGCACAGCATGCCAGGTGTGGCCTCACCAGGGCTCAGTAGAGGGGAAGGATCACCTCCCTCCACCTGCTGGTAACATTCCTCCTAATGCAGCCCAAGATACTGTCAGCCTTATTTGCAGCAAGGGCACATTGCTGGGTCATGCTCAGCGTGGTGTCCACCAGGACCCCTGGACCTTTTCTGTAAAGCTGCTTTCCAGCCAGGCAGCCCCCAGCATGTATTGGTGCATGGGGCTGTTTCTCCCCAGGTGCAGGACTTGGCATTTGCCCATGTAGGTCTTTCAGATGTTACGCATAGAAATGGTTGAGTCACCATCCCTGGAGGTATTTAAAACATGCATAGATGCGGTATTTAGGGACATGGTTTAGTGGTGGACTTGGCAGTGCTAGGTTAACAGTTGGACTGGATGATCTTAAAGGTCTTTTCCAACCAAAGCAATTCTATGAGTCTATGTCCAGGTCTTTCAAGAAGTTAGTCAAAGTATGCAACTTTTTATAAGGTGGACACTGCTTTCATTAACATTATTTCTAACTTTCAACTACAGGCTGGACTTTGTGAAAGAGGTTTTACTTTTCTTCCCTCCTTGACAAGGAATCCCTCAGGCTCATTACATTCTTCTCCTCTCTCTCAAATACCTGAGTTATTCCCTGGTGTAGAAGAGGTAAGATTTTTGTGACAGTTCATTTTTGTTACCTTGGCATTGTCTGACTCTTACTTCCACAGTTTTTCAGCATTTTGGGAGAGTGGGCTTAGAATAGAGAACTTAAATAAAAAATATGTAAAACATTTACATAACTAAAAGTAGTAGAGTTCTTCAGGTATTTGTTTGTAGGATGTTCTCATGGTGCTTTTAAACAGAACGGAACCAGCAAGAGCACTCTCTTTGAGTTTGATGAACTAGTAGCATCCTATTGCAGTCTCAGAAGTGTCAAACTGTCATAGGAAGCTAAGGAGGGTAGAAAATGTTTTCTTTGGGGTCTCAGTATTGGGAAATCTACTGCAAAATGGGCTACCTAGTTACAAAACAACTTCACTGCTACAGAAATGGTAAAAACAAATTCTCTTCAGATTTTATGGTTGCGATTCAGTTCCTCCAGTCCACATCTCCCTTGACCTCCTGCAGCCAGTCCTCCAAACTCCAAAGGGCTCAAGATGTGCACCAGAGCTGCACGCCCCACACACTGCAGCACCCCAAAGAGTACCAATTACATGCAGGCAACCGAAACCCACCCTAAGCACTCCAAATGACAATGTGACTTTTGTTCATGCACATAGTTAAATAAGTTGAGACGCGTATAAAGTGACACTCAGTCCTCTGTGCTGTTAATCAACAATGAAACATTCCAGAGAAGACAGAAGTCAAGAGTGGTAGGGAAGAAGAATTAGTTGACTAAAGCTTGGTGCTCCAATTTGCAACCAACTTCTTCCTTTCCTCCTCACTGTAGTAATCCTTCCCTTCATAAAAGACAACAAAATCTCTTTATTCATGCAAGTGTATACCTTGTCTGTCCCTAAGCAAGAGCAATTATATTCAGTGACAAAGTAGAAACTATTTATAATTCAACATGGAACAAGGGCCGTCTTACCACTACATAAAAAGGGAAGTTGACGAGGAGACCTAGTGTCTTTTCTTAGAGCACAAAGTTCACTGAGAACCCTTCAGATACTGGCAGCACAAACAAATCAGCCAAAACATAACTGGGTCCTGTCTTAAAGGTCTTTATCACCAATATGAGTGAAATTCTATGAAATTTCATAGAATCAGTCACAAAAATAATTACATCACCAGTGCTTGGATTTTCCTCCCACCTTTTCCAGTGTCCTCCGTATTTTCAATTCCTGTTTTATACTCTGAAATATTTACAGACCCATGACCTTTTCAATTTAAAAAAAGAGGGAAAGGTACCCTCAAATATTTCTTCTTTACCATCAATACACAAACAAAAAATACAAAAATACAATAAAAAAACACTGAAAAGCAGCTCCAGATCAACACATCTAAGGAAAAGCTGAACTTGATCACGGTTCAGAGAGGTACAGGGATATTAGAGCTCTGAACAGACTCCTCAGGGACTAGCAGCAGTGCAAGTATACTGGCATGTATTCTGCTTCCTCAGAAAGGCCAATCAATGGACACAGTACCAATGATTAGTCTCATTTCTTCTGCGGTGTTATCATGGCATGCTGTAGTTTCAGGCTTTTGGTGTTGTGATCTTCTGTTTAATATACAATACTAATTTTGTGACTGTGGATTGAGTGGATATCCTTAAAGCCTCCTTTTGGGGCTTAATGGCTATTAAGTGACATGCCTATGAATAATCTCATTGTGCTGTAGGTAAGCACACAAACAGAAGGACAAAAATATCTCTCTTGTATCTGGACTGTTCCTATGCAAGTGAATATTTGTTCCATGTATACAAAACCAGAAAGAATATTTGTCTTGTGTTTGACTGTAGGAACATCTGCTCAGTATTTTCCAGCATACTGGTACCTTGTTATGAAATCTCAAGCAATTATCATACTCAGAATGAAAAGTCCTGCAGTGATTCCCAGTGGAAGAGAAGATGGAAGATTTGAGGGGGTCCCTATCTATTGTTCTCGTTCAGTGTTATCTCACCAGTCTTATTCAGGACATCAAAAAAACTTAACAGCATAAACACAGACTGATGACCAGCAATCAAGCACCCTAGCCTCTGGACTTGTTAGACTAAGCTGTCTTATAGCTATTCAATGCTGTAATTAATAGATGTAGTTCTGCACAAGAACTACGTTTGCTTTTACTGGTGCTGTATCAAAAAAATGAAGCATGTTACATAATATCAAAAAAGTCATCTTTTTAAACAAAAAATAAGAAATGAGAGTTGAAGTTCTCTGGTCTTCAAGAAACTGCCATTAAGTTTTTTACCCTCTAAAAAGTTTCAACAGCGTATTTCAAAAACTCATCCTCTACAAAGGTGAGGAATTAATTAAAATTCAAATAGCTTGTTCACAGTTTTCATGGCTAGAAGCCTAACTTTTTCAATAGCATGTCGCTAGTTAAATCAAGTCCTGTTTAATTTGGGAATCACAGAAAAAAAAAAGAAAGAGGAGGACCTCAGCAAATGGAAGGAAAGCTAGCTTTCAAACAAGGCTGTAGAGGAAGAACAGGACAGAGAGAAGGAAGATGAGTTTTCAGTCCTACCACATGTAAAGTTTGCTTATTCTAGTCTTCCATTGCACCTAACAGAAGGACTGAAACCCATGATTTTTACAGAGATTATCTCAATTACTTTCTAAATCTGTCTTTCAGGTTTTTAGCCAGATAGAAGTACATGTGGACTGGCCTGGTGACCAGCTTTTAAGAACTCTTTTTAATAAGTTATATCAGGTAAGCTTTATCAATAAATTTGTACTCCCCATTACTTAATGTTTTTTATGGAATCATTAACAAGGTTAAAAGGCATACAGGTCTAAATTACTAGTACTTCTAAAAAAAGTATGATGCACAAAAAGCTATCGTAAACAGCATGAAGTTGAGCACTCAAAAGACAGATGGGGCCAGACTGAAAAGACACTTGTGCAACCTTATGTCCATCTTCCTTTATATGTGCGCACACCATGATAATAGTCTTCAGTTATTGTTCAGAACTTAGGGTTATTTTTCTTGTTCAAGATCATTAGTTGTTTGTTCAATGAGCAAAATGGTATTTTTGATTTACTCTGCCATTCATCTCATGGCCATAGACTTTCCTGCTGTATCCTATTCATCTCCAGCTTTGAGAGGGCGCACACAAATTTCTTCATGGGCTTATCACCACTATATGTATACTGTGAAAATTACTTCCATAATATTTATAAGCACCATCTCCTTACAAAAAAAGAAACAAGAATTACCTTAATTTCACATCTGGGGAATTGAAGTGTAAAGAAAGTAAGGCTTAAAGTACCACTGACTGTGGTCATCCAATTTAGCAAAGAAAATGAGAAACACTGCCAGGTGACCAGGCTGAGCTGTAGACTGCAATGGTTCAGTAGCTGCTTCAAAACCACCTCAGCCATCCCCACAGCAAGGCACTCTGATGGCTCTTGGCTAGGGGGCAATCATCTCTGAGTAAGTTGTCTCCAGCCAGGAGTCAGAGACCTTCAAAATGCACCTACCACTGACCTCACTGCAGGAAAAGACTCCTCAGCACTACCCACAATCAAGCACAGTCAGATGCTCTGAAAATGGCATAAACTAGTAGGGAAACCAGCTTTTCAACAGTGGCAAGGACTCAACGGAGGATTTCTCTCAGATGTCTGTGATAGAGGCAGGAAGAGAGTCCCAGGGCACCACTCAGTTGCCCATCGTTTAGGTCATTCTTTCTTTGCAAACTTCTCTCATGCACTGCACATCTTTCAGAGTCTGTAGCTATCAGGTTTGCAAATCCACCTGAAGTAGCAAGTGGAGGAAAAAATCCGTTGGAATAAGCATTATGTGAAGGTGTCATTAGATCCTCTGTCATGACTATACAATCCAAAATACAGTGAGCTAAGATAGCATTGCCAACACTAATTCCAACTTTGGTTAATTTTTAGCACCTGATATTAGCATCTTATTATTCAATATATTTTTAAAGCCCTAGGAAAAAAAAAGTAGCACAAATACTTTCATAGGGAAGTGGCCTGACCACAGCGTGGAATGGCTGGATGCACACTGTAGATCTCTATCAATTGTACCAACGGAGGGAGTAACCACAGCAGTGAGATGCTCTCTTTCATATAAGCCATTGACAGCGGGTCAGCTACAAATGACATCTGACTACTAAGAAGAGATGGTAAGCCATGCTGAGAAATCTTTGGCTCTTTATAGCAGAGCAGTGTACTTGAGTTGCACACAACTTTTCACCCATTTCTTCAGCCTTGATGCCTTCTGCTTTTACACCCTTTGTTTTTTCCTTACAAGAGTTGTTCTTCATTCACTCTTAAGCTTCCAAGCACTGTCCCTTATCACTATTATGTTCTTCTACTGTGTCCAGTTCCTCATTTCATCCCGGTCTCAAGTCCATCAGGATTCCAAATCCCAGTTCCCATCTCCTTCTTGGGACTTCTTGCTTAAATGCCCTATTTTCCTGCCCAAGTGGCCACTTCCCCTCATCTCCCCAGTTGATCTCAGTTCCCTTGCTTCTCCCCAGTCTCAGGTTTTTGTCATGGATTTCTCTCTTCAAGGCCCTTGTCCCAGTGTTCTTACACAGATGAACTCCAGCCCCTGTATACTCAGTACCCATCAGGACCATTCTTCCCCAATTTGTACTTCACAGCCCATCTTACGTGTCCACTACAAAAAAGTCAGGATTTTTCTGGCAAAGATATAAGATTATCTTAAAGAGGTTCTTTGATCTCCGTTGAAATACCCAGGGTCTGCACTACTAGGTACAGCAGGTTATTTCCACGTTCAGGCATACTTGTCAAGAGCAAAGTAAAAGTGCAGTGCTTCATCTCCAAGTTTCAAATGCCTCTCTCATAGTACAGGCAAAACAGCAATAAAACTATGTAAACCAGTCACAAATAGCTGAACATATTTTACCTGACAATTTAATTCATCCTCCTTCTTACATTCCACAAAATGCGCCCAAAGCAGAGACGTGACATGGACAATTTATGCGGTGTGGTGGAGTCGTGCTCTAAATGAGAGCAGGCTGCTGTGAGCGGAGATACCGTCCATCTCTGCCTCTTTCCATCCTGTACCCTTCAGCATGATCAATTCTGCTCCATGCCCTCCAGCAGGGACAAGGAATGAAACCGGCACGTTAGCCAGGGTCAGGTGTAGACCTTCCACACATTATGCAGCTCAGGAGTTTTGTCTTGTACGTCTAGTTTCATCAGACTCAAGTGAACTGCAGTGATGGGCCTCGAGGTGCAGTCGAGCAACACAGCTATCAGTGGCATGGCCATTAGAGAGTGACAGATAAACGTAGTACAGTAGCCATGAAATAAATAAATAAATAATAAAAGCCACTTCTTCACAGTTTCCCTTTTCCTGGTCCTAGAGCACAGATCCATCCTGTCCATGCCACGGGGCTGCTGTGTCCCCAGCCCCACCTTTCCCAGCAGAGCGTTTCTGAACATCTGGCAGGGCAGGGTCGGCTGGGGACGGTCCAGCCCACATGCTGCACCCTGTACCCCTTGATAAACATGATGGGAGAGAGGAGAGGATCTTCCCAAATATCAAAATGGAAACTCTGAGCTCTACAGAAGTCTTCTACATCCTGACTTGCAGGATCAAACCAACAGAGGTGTTTTACAACTAAATCCTAGTCCATGAGTGAAAAAGGATATTTCCTACATGAATTTTACAGTTTACAGATTTACAGCACCACTTAAAGTAGGCTTTTATTATTTATTACAATTTTTATTGTATTTTGTAATCATTTCATATTACGTATATTTGTGCAAAATGCAGCTATTTTACAGTTTTTAATGTACTGAAAAGCTGACTTAATAGTTTACATGAATTAAATTATTTGGGTATATAATTACACTTTTATTCTTTTTAAAAGAACTTTTAATCCACTTGACAAAAAAAAAAAAGGTTTTGTTTTAAAAAACAAAGAGATGGAGCCAAAATATGCAAGACATTGTACTGGCATTCCACTTTTAAAAAATAAAAGCTAAGTATATTTTTCTAACAAAGCTTTCACAAATTATTCCTACCTTAATTAAATCCCTCTTTGCTGGAAACTAACAAAATGCCATTAAGAGCACAAGACAGTTATTATCTTTCAGTCTTTTTGCTTTTTGTATAACACAATATTACCTAAGTTTCAGCAATTCTTGCTGTGTTATCCACCTCTCCTTTAAAGAAAATACTCTGTAACCATAGCAATAGTTTCCCACCCTGGTATTATTTCCCGCTGGCTTGTTCTAGGCTTTTGCACATAGCAACCACAGCGATCCTTGGTCCAAACTATCAACTTCTTGGCAACTCTTAGCAAAATCAGTGTATCTGTAAACTACCAAGTATGCTGCTTTACATTTTCAAAACAAGATTAATATGTTCTGAGTAAATTGAGTATTTAAAGTCATAACAGTACTATGTGTGATATTCCAGTATCACAAATACTAGATGTTGATATTCTAGATGCTATCTTCTAGTTTTATCATTTTCTACTGAGCAATGCATCAATCTCTCCTTAGATAAAAAGCAGTAAGCCGCTTTGTAACTTTGTCTCATTATTATTCACTGAACTCACAACAAAACACTAGGTTCACGCTTAAAACTTACCCCATTTTTAACTGAGGTCATGTAGAAGAACACCAGCTATACCTTCTACACTTGGACAGTTGGACTTCAGGTCCACAAACAGAGCACTGATTCTGCAAGGCCTGAAACATATGCTTCAATTTTGACATCTGAGCACTCGCATAGCTCATGGAAGTCGAAGTACACACCAAAGGAGTTGATGACTGCGCTACAGAGGGCTGATCTTAGCCATGTGCATAACTTGTTAACGCTACACATGTAAGCAGCCATACTAGCGTGACTTACGTGTGCAGTTATTTGTAGAAGGACGTGCATCAGAAGTACAGCAAGTCCAAGTCAAATGGCCTCAGATTCCTTATATTATTTCACTACTCTTCATCATGTAATGACATTAATTTTCTAAAGTCTAAGTTCAGTATCAATGCTCTTCTTAATTGCTACTTTACTGTAGAATCTATAGCTGAAGAGATTTCTTTTCCAAAAAAATAAAAGACAGAACAAGATCCTAAAACAAAACCAAAAAGAACCCCACTTAAAACTAACAGAGGTTGATTTTGTTTAGCACTTAAAATAGCATTTTAACCTGTTGCATAATAATCAGAACAAGAGCCCTTTGAGATTTATCTGAATTTTGCTACTGATTGAATTAGTTTTCATAAGCTGAATAGTAGGGTACAGTCAGTGAATCACGGCGAAGCAGCACAAAGTATATGTGGGGGCAACAGTGATTTAATATGATTGTGTGTTACTGTGCATCCTCTCACCCCACATTCTCAATCCCACTAGAGTCAACAGGGCTTCTGCCACTGACTTCTGTGCCAAAATTTTATCCCTATTCTTTATTTGTTCATATGAAACACCCAGTGATATTCCCTTAGTATCTTCTCTGTAGAGGTAGTTCCCCAAGAGGAATTAGACACACAGGACAACTACATTGACAAATCACCTACTGAAAGAGACATTACCATTGAAGAAAAAACATTTTGTCTCAGTCACAATAATAGAAACAACCAGAGGAAGTTGGATGGGTATCTCATATATATATATGTGTGTGTATATACGTATGCACGCACCCCACCATACATTTTTTTATATATACATACACACATATACATAAAACATATGGGATATATATCAAACAAATATTCAAATGGCCCAATACATATGCAAGAGCCGGCAAAAAATAAAAACAAAAAAGAAAGGTTACTCACTAAGCCAATATCTGCTACCTAGGGGTTGGGTTTTTTAAATGTGAAATGTTACAAATGAAAACAATAGTGAAAAATAATTTTTACAGAACAATTATTCCAGGGAGGAGAGGGAAGTCTACAGATTACACTTCCATGCCTACTGTTTTAAATGTTGTGGGGTTAAAGTATATTCTAATTTATGGATGCATCACACATGTGATTCCTCTACAACTATGAGCCAGTTGGGGCAACACACTAGAGGAATATACTCTAGCCAGATGGGCCAATACTGGATCATATTCCAATGGAAAAAAAAAAATCATTGTTGCGTGTTTATTTTTTAAAAAAGGAGTTGGGTCTTTAT
The DNA here is from genome assembly GCA_013400195.1 of Aramus guarauna. Classification (NCBI taxonomy): domain Eukaryota; kingdom Metazoa; phylum Chordata; class Aves; order Gruiformes; family Aramidae; genus Aramus; species Aramus guarauna. The sequence continues at coordinate 449,519 of VXBL01002124.1, read as the reverse complement.
ACATACAGAAAATAAAGCAAGAGTCTAGATTTGGAACAGGAAAGGAAATAAAGTGATACAATTACTTTTACTGGTCTACAAAAAACCAAAGACAAAACCAAGGTATTCTGGTACTTTGTCTAGCAGAGACATATATTTATGAATAATCTTCATAAAATTTACGTAGGCTTTCTTTTTTAAAGAAAAAGGTGAAAATTTGAAATTAGTGTTTCCTATGATTTAGCTATGATCACTAAATGATTAGCAGAAATACAGAAAAGAAATGGTAATTTTGTCCCCAGAGAGCCTCAAAATGAAGACTGTTCTAACTAGCAGATTACAAAAGTGCCCTATTACTGTACAGTAAAATACTACTTTGTACTTTATCAGCTGTTATGCTCAATTTGTGGGAGGACTTCCAGACAGAACCCTTTAACTGAGAATCACAAATTGTAAGCGAAAAAGGAGACAACTTCATTTTCTTTTTCCATAAACAAAGTAATAGATTTATTAAATTCTAATTTGAAATCGGGGGGGAGGGGGGGGTGCTGGGTTTTTTTAATATGTTGATCAAATGCATCACAAAAACCAAACATTACTTGCTTTGTTTAGTGTTAAAGGGATACAGTGGGAAATGCCATTCTATCCCATCAAGGATTTTCTGAATGAATTGACTTAATTGATCTATTAACAACAAACGCAAGTACATTTTATTCTAAAATAATCAGATATACTCTTCCTTGCTATAAAAGCTATTTTGTTCCAAACGTACACATTTTGGTTAAGTTTTCTCATATCTTAAAGACATTGTTTTATAGAAGTCACCGTCCTCATTTAGAAAAGTGTGGAAATTTGTTGACTTTCATTTGATTTACAGAGACACTTAAAGGGAATGGAGCCACTGAGATTGATTTTAACTTTTGAAATTATAACTCAATCCACAAGGCTAAGGAAAATACACTTTTTAAATATATTGTTTCCTTTATACTTACAAAGGATTTACTGTATTTTTAAATAATAACATTTGGCCAAGGTGCTTTTCCCGCAGCCACAAGAAGTAACTTTGAAAACTTTTGCAGGAATTAAAAAAAATTAAATTAAAAATAAATTAAGTCAATACTTTTCCACTGGCAAGTCAAGTGAAAACAATGTATCTTTTAATTTTGTTTCTGTTTGACATGTGTTTAGCAAAACTTCAAAAATTTTGTTAATATTTTAGGTACATCTTATGGCTCTTCTATAAATAGGTCCTTAATTACTCTCTTTATTCCTTGCATGACATTTCCCTTTCTTGTTCTTCATTCGTATGCTTTAGAGACCTTTAATATTTATCCCTTCTTTTAAGGGGATAACTGCCCAGAGGTCTATCTTTCGGATGTGTTGGAAATCTTATCTTTAATCTTTTTGTGTTTTTTAAAACTAGCAAATAGTCTCGCACTTTTAATTGCAAAGGCCTCATTACAGTGACCTTTCATATAGAATTTAAATGCTTCCCCATAAATTAAGAATGAATATTGTTTTAATGCTAGTCTACTTAAAGGATGGGTTTTTTCCTTTCCAGTCTTCTGAAGTCTCAGAACACTTTTTTTTTTTTAGAAAATCTGCTGTAACTGGATCTCACACAGAGACAGCAAATGATCCAATAACAAATGGAAAAAATAAAGAAGTGCTAAAGGAATCAAAATGAGAGTGAGCTCTGTGACAGATAGTAGATATTTGGGGAAATTTGAGAATATTCTTTGCTTATAAATCCATTGCTTCCAAAAATATTTCATTTGCATCCTATTCTTACTGGAAACATGTGAACCAAACCCACAAATAAACCAGCTTTGAAACTTGCAACCTCGAATCTCAGCAGAAGGAAGATACAGCCCTGTTTGGGACATACACATTAACCGTTGTGGATGCAGTGTTCCTATTAGAATGTATTATCACACAGTATCCAAGTTTATCAATCCTGGCCTCAATTCAAATATGCAGTTAGATGCCTTACTAAGTGCTTCTCTAAACCGAGCCTTTAATGCTATTTAAAACTAACTTAATATAGAAGAGAGCTATAGATTAACTGGCACATCTATTGCCTTTTTGGTTTCAATCACTTCTATTTAAGCACATCGGTCTCTGGGGAATACAGAAATTGGTGTGTGTATGTGCATGTGTGTGAAATCCCAGTAAGTTGTGTTTGACCTGAAACTGCAATTTCAAACACTAGACCATTCCAGACCTCAGGCTGTCTTATTCTTCCAGTCTCACGTAATCTATTCAACAGTTAAGTCTCAGTCCCTATTACTCCTTAATAGTGGTTGTGCCTTTTATTGAATTCCTCACAGCAAATAATCTAAAACTGCCTTCGAATGACCATGTGGCTCCTGCAGTTGATTTAGAAACCCAGAAAACAAGCCATGCACCAGCATTAGAGCACTTGGCCACACAATGACAGCTTCATGCAGGAACCCTGCGGTACAGGCAGCAGTGTCAGAATTCGGCACGCTCCCATACCATCTGATATCTTAGCCGTGAGACCCTCCTCTGTCCTTGTCCAATGCCCTATGTCATTCACACTTTCCCACTCTTGTGACAAGAAGAAATTTAGAGATGAGATGTCCCCACGGTACAGCGCACGCACCACTAGTGGGATGCTGGCTACTTCAGAATGATAAATGAAGGCTGCCCGCGCAGCCCAGCGCCTCCTTTGAAGCACACGGGAAGCTTGTATGAAGCCAGGAACTGCTGCCACACTGCTGGCTCACTGCAAGGGTACCAAAAAAAAAAAAAAAAAAGCAAGGGTACAAAAAAAAAAAAAAAAAAAAACCAAGAGAAACCCCCTAACACCAAACCCCTAACACCTCTAGGGATTTTATAAGGGAGGGCACTAAACATATGTAAGCCCCAGAGGGTGGTGTTGCCATGAGTGCTGTTGCCCAGAGAATGGAGTTGAAGATTGAGGCAGCTGGGAGGAACCCCTGGGAGGAGGAGGTTGCCTAGAGCAGCCAAGAGTCTGCTACAGCTTTGCGCAAGCAAACCATCTCAGGAACACGTGTGCTCATCTCATCCACTACGTATTCCCAATTCATGTCATAAACATCATTGTTGTATCACAGGTGTGTTTCTTCCGGGAAAATACCCAATACTTGCCATCCATTAGAAGATTTCGCACCAACACGTACATCCAAGGAAGCAGAATTAAAGTAACACATGCAACCTTGATTTCAGCATTTCCCAGTTCTGGCCACCTGGCTTTGCCCCCTTAAGATGTCTTTTGAAGTGCATTCAGTACGTGTAGAGTTTCTTCAGCTTTAGAGGAAAAAAATAATCAAGCCAGGCAAATTCCTTTTTGTGGCAACCTATAGACCACTACACACCTGAGAGACAGAGTTAGAGCATTAACACTCAGCTTTGTTGCTTGAGTCAATCAAAAAACAAAAATCAGCTGTGGGTATCATCTTTTGCAGTGCCTAGGAACCCAGGAATCTTATGTCCAGGCAGTGTGCTGGAAACCAGCAGCATTCAACAGCTAGTGACCTCCCTCCGGCTGTCCATCACCTACTGCCATCTTGTCCTCATTACCACAGTGTCTTAATGTTTCTCTTTGAGTTCACAGCAAGTCTGGCCCTACTTCTTGCCTGTTTTGCTGCTTCTACTCAACGCGTGAACCAGAACTGCAGCCAACCCTCACTCACCCATCTTCCTCTGCTGCATGGTGCTTAGGAGCCTGCCAAGGGCATCCACGACCATGAGAGGGTCTACCTTACTTGTGCAATCCACCCTCCAGTTGAAATCAATGGGACATACTGGTGCATTTAAGATTAGATGTGCTAAAATACAGCGCTATGCAAAATACACTCACGTACCCAAACTTTCTTCAACCTCATGTTTTCTGCTTGTAAACAGGCTTAGCTCCCTTTATTTTTACCCTTTTTTCTGCATCTCTTTGCCAATCAGAAGACACTTTCACAATCAAATAACTCCATATTTCCCAACATACATATTGGAGGTTTTTTTGAGGCAAAATAATTAACTTCTTCCAAGTGGTGCACAGTGCAATTCTGGAGTCAGGGCAATTAGGTCTAAAGCTGACAAAAGAAAATGACCTCATATCCCAACTGAAGAGAGCACATGGAACAAAGTGTAATGCAAGAATGACACAGCTGGAAACAAAGACATGCCATTTTTCATAACAATGCAGATGTTAAGATACTGAAAATATTTTTAGCATGTACTAGGGAACACAGAAAATAAAAAAACCTATTGGGAATAGCAATCCAGATCTACATTGTTCCCCTATTTTTCATGATGTATACAATAGCGTGATCCTCCTCCTTCTATGAATTTAAACACCTAGCTCTGAAACAAACTCTCCATTTTTCCAGAAAAATATCAACATGTTCACTATTTTAAAATATATAAGTATACAGAATTTTACCCGAAACAATCCCTTCAATTCTCTTCAACCAGTTTTCTGCTTTCAGAGGCCTGAATAGTCTGTAGATGGCCCTCACCTCCATCACAACATCTGAGCTTCCACACTCTCACTCCATTTTTAGTTTCAAATTCTAGTATGCTGCACAATTTAACGCTCAAAACCTCAAAGTAATATAACTCAATTCTAGTGCATCTTTTATTTTGAAGTGGATTTAACACTGCAGGAGTTGATCATATATGCTCACTCCATAGTTCATTATCATCTTTTCCCACTGCCCTCTCCTCTAGAAATTGAGTTTATCTATAGCTGGGCAATCTACATGTCCTTCAGTTGTGGAGAAAGGTAACTGCTCCTTTTCATTTGCATGTGACTCAGCCTTCTGCATACACACTGATACACTGTACAGTAAAAGAGGAAGACCCACTAGATCATGACAGTATGTTGCTGTCCCAAGCCATACCAGATTGTAAGACCTTGTGCCTTGTTTAGTGTCACTCTGGGCCATCTCACCTGAACATGCCATACACCATGGACCCCTGCTGTGCTAGGGTCTTTGTCCCTTCCCAGTTCCCAATGACAAGATCAGTTTCTTGCTTTGCAATTCTGCTGTCTTTCCTCAAAGGGGCAAAAAAAGCACAAACGCAGTGCGTGGGGGATTTCTGAATTCCCCCACTCATCCAAAAAAATGGTTTGCTAGGGTAAGCAACTTGATATGGATGTCAAGAGGATGGGCCCAGACTCTTTTCAGCAGGCAACAGGCACAAACTGGAACACAGGAAGTTCCATCTCAATGTGAGGGAAAAGTTCTTCACTGTGAGGGTGACCGAGCACTGGGACAGGCTGCCCTGAGAGGCTGTGGAGACTCCTTCTCTGGAGAGATTCAAAACCTGCCTGGATGCGATCCTGCGCAACCTGCTCTAGGAGATCCTGCTCTAGCAGGGGGGTCGGACTAGATGATCTCCAGAGGTCCCTTCCAACCCCTACTGTTCTGTGAAATCCCAGAGGGGCAGATAAGGGAGTCCCAGTATTCCCCACTATAACTTGATTCTCCAGTTTCCAGCACTTCCTCAAGAACTGATGTTCATGGCCACCTGGCAAACTTGACTAGCTGAGGAGCACAGACAATGCTCCCAGCCTCTCAAAACTCTGTTCCACACTCAAAGACATGTAACGGCATGGCAGTGCCAAACACCATGATGCCTCCTGCCCCAGCCCTGCATACATCTTGTGAGACCCCAGCAGAGTCACCCTTCATTCACACGTGGGGGCTCTGAAGATCTTAGCAGCACAAATTCACATGAGCACAACACAGTCTGTGCAAATCCTAGATGTTCCCTTGGAGCACCAGACTTCCTGAACATACGTTACACAACACAGTCTGTACCCTCATCTACCCTTTGGGATGGGAAGACAACCGCCAGGAATGCGCAAATACTGCTTAGATAATTCACACCGCTTATAAGCAGCCTCAGTTATCCCCAGCAACAATTCACGCATAGATAAGGAAGGGACCCACACAAACTGAATTATGCTGGTGGTGACCACCCATACACAGGCATGGTGTTTGCTGAGGAACAATATGTAGAGTAACAACAGAGGGGCTGCAGGGAGAACAGTGGCAGTAACAGGCTGCTAAATCCACAGTCTGTATTAGAGAAGCCTTTGGGAAAGAGGGTTACATGAACAGTCCTGTCAAGCCACGTACAGACTTCTAGTCTAGTTTATATTGGACAAGAATACAGAATACAATTTTTTATTAAAAAAAGTCTTTAGGATGAAGCTCTACAGTCGTGTTTCTAGGAGCATAACTTGTTGCAGGGAACCACCACATACCAGGAATACTTAGTTGCTGCCAAAGCTGATCATGATTCCAAAACATAAGAGGTTGAAAAAAGGATTTTAAGTGGACAGAAAGTGCACATGCAGGGGCAGCTGAAAAGCTCTGTGATGATCTTGACTTGTCAGTTGCCCAAAACATATCAAGAGTTCCAATTCCATTCATGCGAAAGGCAGCATTTGCTATCACATCATAAGGATAGAAATGCTGTTTGCATCTCCTCCCAAATTTCTCAGGCAGCTCTGCTAGGACTTCTAGGACACTGCACAGTTAAGAGTCTCTGGCACTTGTTTACCTACCAGTGCCATTATCCCTGACACAGAGACGGGGGGACATACTAGACTACCTATAGGAGAGAAGGAGCTTTGGAAGGCCTGATTTAGTCTGCCTGGGTTTAGTCACAGGCTACCAGACATGGGTAGAAGGATCTGCCAAGATCAACCAGGAGGTAAAGGACCTGTGGAAGAGATGAACGCCTGCATTAATTTAAGATGGCATTACATTTATAAAGTCATTTCAATAAATCAGAACATTAGAAGAGAGTTATTTGACTTGTAAGCAGCTCTGTGCGGGTTTTGAAAGGCTCCAGAAAGTGGTTCTATAAATACAGAGTATAACCTTGGCTTAGTACAAGGAGCTGTACACCATGGAGTTACTTTATAAGACAGCATCCCAAAACATAGCTTACGTATCAGATATGAACAGAAGGCATGAAATGTCAAACAGGAATTTTAATTCTCCCCAGCCCACAGTTGGGAGGCCAATGACTACAAGCCATCAGGCAAAATGGAGCCTGAATGCCAAGCGCTGCAGCTCTCATCCCTTCAGTCTCCAGATAAAACTGCTCCTGCAGTCAACCAGCCAGGCTAGTACCCATACCCTCTAACAAGGGCACCCCAGATGTGTGACTGTAGGTGGTCAAGATCACAGAAGAAAGTGACAGTAGCTTGTATGGGTGTCCTCTAGCTTAGGGAAAAAAAAAAATCTAACTTAACAGAAAGATGGAAATAGATTGTAAAGGGCCAAGCTGGGAACAGGGGAGTTCCCAAGAGTTCCTAGACTTTGTAGAAAAAAAAGGTAATTTTTTTCTAGTTTTTCCCTATGTAAGAGGAAAGTACAGTTTGACTTAATTGCAAAACATAATGTTAAATGTGAGTAAGCATACATGTGGACGACTCATTTTTAAATAACTACAAAACACAAGGAGTTAGAGAAGACACAGTTTAGGACTGTTTTCTTACTCTTAAGGCTCACACAGTAGAATCAGGTCTAAAGGAGTGCTACAAGACTCAGATACCCTGTGTAAGCAGGCTTATCTCCAATCAGGCCTGGGATTTCCCCAAATCCCCAGCCGCATATGCAAATACCACACGGTGAAGGCAAACTGTAACGCAAATGCAAGGTCATACTCCCCTAAGAACACAGAGAGCTGGTGCGTGTCTGAAACCTGGGACCGTCACCGGGATGGCAGCTACTTTCATGGAGGTGTTAGATCACTGAAGAAATCACTTAAGGTGTGCCTTGCAGACAGTGTTATGGCAAAAAAGGATTAGACACCTAACAGAAATAAGCTGGTTGATCTTGCTTTTTCCATGTATGGTGAGATCCATCGGAACTGTATGCAGAAGGTGCTAAAAAAGTGGAGAAAAAATAGGAAAAAGCCCCAAGTGATTCAAGGGATAAAAATGAAGTGTCTTCAAGTGGGACTTAAGGATTTAAGTCTGTATAAATTATCAGTGAGGATAATTTGTTTGAATAGAGTACCAGGCCAAGTGATAGATTCTCTGTTACCCCTTAAGTTTTTGCAAGATATTGAGCACAGTAGAATCATCCCTGAGCACGTAGCTGTGTCCTTTGGCATGCAGGAGGTTTTAAAAGATAGCGTAAGGATCTTTCTGGCCTTGAAAATAAGATTCTGAGAGCTGTGCTAAAGCTGAAGACTAAAATCTAAAGAAAATATTTAACATTTTAAACGTGTTTCCTATTTAAAGAAAACCACTTGTAAAGACTAAGTATTAAGAGTGGGAAAGCACAAGCATTTCCAAATGCCAGGTAAGCATGACAGAAATTTTAAGAAATAATTTAATTTCTATGAAATATTTTGTGCTCATTCTGTAATTGGGGAAAATTCATGTGAACGTCAGTCTCGCCTCCTACCAATTGTGACCAAAATATTGCCTTTTACTTCCCATCAGTGACACATGAGTACTGGCATTTTTATTTGAAAATTTGTGCATGAGGACAAAGTTAACATATTAGTAAAAGGTTGTGGTTAGTTAGGTAAACTCCCAATGGTAAATTTAGTTATTTCCTGATCTCACAACTTAGTAAGACATGAAAGTCTTCTGCCAGTCTCTACCTTCTCAACATATGGCAACTCATTTCAAACCAAGAAGAGACACAAAAAAGCTCCCCTTTTGCAATAAAGTAATTAATCACTGTGTATTGACATTCTTTCCTACTCTCGGGTCACTTTTTAAAGGAATTCCCCACGTTCTTCTTCCAAACTTCGGTATAGCTTTAAGCAAATTATTAACATCAAATAAACAATTTAATTCAATGTCTCATAAGGCCATGCTTTTCTGCACATCTTCACATACTTCTGCCACCCTCAATCCCCTCACAGTATATGTAGAAAACTTAAAGTAGAAAATTAAAATATAAAAAAGAAAATGAAAACACATGTAGAAATGTGGGGGAAAAAAATCTGTAAAAGAATAGCAAGGTCAAGAAGTATAAATACTAAACCCACTCCCATTAAAAACTGAGAAATGCAATGAAGTTAATCAACCTATCATTCAGGTTTCAACGAGGTGTTTCTACAGGAATCACATGAAAATAACAGAAATGATAGAAATGTGAGCTTGGAATTTATCTTTAAAATGCACAAGTATATACATTTGAAGTCAACTTTCTGAGTGAGATTAAATAGACTAATAGCTGATATGACGGGAAAGAGAAAATAACCAATTAAGAGAAAGCAAAAGAGCACACAGCAAAGGCTTCATACATTGTTGTGCCTGTCATTCTACAAAAAGCTATTTTAGAGCAGAGACACCATTTTCTTCTAAAAGTCCCAAAACCTACGCCTTGTGAAGCATCATGTATATCCTTAGTAGCAAACAATAATTATTGACTTAATAATAGCCTGGAAGCAGACCTTGTGCAACCACACGAAGGGATAAGGAGGAAGACCTCAGAGGTCTCAAAGGTAGCCTTGTCTCTATAGAACTCTCAACTTTTTGCAGGACAAGAATAAAGATGGAGACACACTACAAGAACTGAATTTCTTAAGTTAAAATGAATTCAGTGACAAGTTTGTAACAGCACCACATAATATTTTAGCCATGTGCCAGCTACAAAAGTCTGTTCAATTCAGGTAAGATACAAATACAGTTTTCTACATGGCAAAACAGGACATATTTTTTAGAACTGTGAGGAAAAGTAATCACTATATTATGAAGGCAATGACACCAGCGCAGTGTTTGCAGTTCAATTATACATGAGGGACCCTGAGAAAACCCCAGCTACACTGTCTGGATTCTCTAATTTCCAACAGACACTACAAACGGAAACACAACGCAAGCACTAAAATGCTTGTAGGGCATATTTTGTATCAAGCGTACACAGTTTAAGCCAACATAAACACCCAGGTCCTGTAACCTAACAAAAAGGCGTAATTCACAATCACTCATTGCATTTGTCCTCTCCCGATACATCCAGCTACCATGGGCAGGGAGATCTAGTTCTTCACCAGAGGCCACCAAATCCAGCCTCGCTGCAGGAGCCGGAAAGGAGCCTCTGCCCTTCCCTTGCAGGGCTGCAGAAACAGCAGACGGGATACTTCAGCTGGCACCGTCTGCAAAACCGTGGCTTTCTCTGGAGGGCAATTCAGAAAAAAAAGCCTAACTTGGAAATTCAGAATTGCCCTAGAAACCCCAATTGTTTTCCATTAGCCAGGGAGGAAACACAGTCAGTGTTCCCACTAGACTAAAGAGAGCCTTTGTGAATACCCCTCCAAAGTCATCGAAGCTAATGCCCTTCAACTAATACTCCAGCAGAAAATAATGCTGCATAAAAGAGATGGGGAAAAGTCTAGCCTGACAAAGTGGAAGCATAAAATGGATTTATCAGCAGGGGGGAGGAAAAGGATGATAATAAAGAACATTTCAGTAGAATCAGCTTGAGAGAGATTAACATTCAGTGTCCCCACCCCAAAAAAAAAAAAATAAATTATAGTAAAGTGACTACCTTGAAAGGGAAGGAAAGTGCTAGATCTAGATTTTCAAGGCATCACACAGGTCAAGTGTCTTTATCAGTGAATGTGCTGGAAAACTTAAGTGACTAAATGGTAACTGCAACCAGCTTCTTAAAGTAAGAGAAGAGAAGCTTCCTCATAAGTGTCTTAGATGTTCTTTTGCCTTTTCCATCACCACCCTCTATTACTCTGAGACAACTAGAGCAGGCACCAAAAACATGTATGAACTTTAATAATGAGACAGCAGCATTTCTTTCGTCACGTAACCAAGAAAACACACAATTGCCACTCAAGGAAAGTCCTGTGCTATTAAGAAACATTTGGAATAAGAGACAGAGCTTTTTATCAGTTCTGATACACTTCTGTATATAATAACAAATCTGAGGATTGAAAATCCACAGCATTTTCTGAATAAAATATTCCCCAGTTCAAATGTGGACAACTAGATGGACATATTTTGACAGAGCATGAACATGGAAGAATAAAAGGAAAAAAAACCTCAGTGAGCAGGCAGCAATCAAAATTCAGATGAAAAAAGGAATCATGTAACAAGACTCATTTGACAAAATGACTGTTAATTGGACCTTTGTAATATTATCTGTTTGGGTATTCAGTCATTATGGTTTTGCCTGGGCTACCTTTTCCCTTTGAGAAGTAAAACAAACAGAAGTTTCTGTGGGACAAAACTTTCTTCTAACTTGAATCAGTAAAATAAAATCAAAGTAATTATTGAACCACTCGCAGTTTATGAACAGCTCAGCAAAGTATTTAAACAAGTAAGTAGTCCACCTGCCTTCAAATTCTTATGAGCTTTCTACGTTTTGCTGAAACAAAGGACCTATACCAGAATTCTTGGAATGACTGCTACACTCTGAAGGTTTCAAAACTCGTTATGAGCACTACTACCGCTCTCCCCCAGCCCCAGCCCCACAAATGCAAAGCAATCCTTTTTTTAGGTTGAAATTTTCCAAGTCTGTCTATGGAAAAAAAAAAAAAAGAGAGAGAGAAAAAAAGAGATGGTTCCAATTTAAAAAAAAAAAAAAAAAAAAGTGTTTCTTTACACTGAAAGACTTTGTGAAAGAAAAGATTCGCAAGATCTTTTTGTGACAAATTCTTGCAATTATTTTTTGGCTCTGTAGGACAATGCTGGAGCTCAAACTTGAAAGTTACTATTTTAAATAGAAGATTCTCTCAATAATAGAGCTGCGTATTTAATCCAAAAGAAACCGGTCCTGATTTAGTGATTTTAAGAGCACTGGGGAGAGGAGGAAAGTTATAGACAGAGCAAATGCCACAGAACTCTTTACAGAAATCACCAAGACTTCAAGCCCTAAGAGTTATTTACATACTTATCTCCATCCACCTTAGTCCTAATATCCCACTTCCTGTGAACACTTGAAGGCTCTGTGCTGGAATGGGCCAGCTTCTGCATGTTGGACTCTAAACAGTTGGGACGATCTGGTAAATCTGAGATGTGTTTCACAACTCTGCCAAATGTCACTTTTTAGCTATATGTTTAGAAATGAAAGCTAATTAGGAAGAGCTGAAGAGGGATTTTGTGATGCTTAGTAACTGTGGATGAAGCTTGCTGCTGATAGTATGAAGTAATGCATGCAGGGGAGAACAGTCCTGCTATTATTGAGACTGTAAACTATTAGCACCAAAGGAAGCAATGTTGTAGAGAGCTTACCATGGTAAATCAAGCATTGGTTAAATTGGTTAAATGTTCAGGACTGGGCAAAAAAAAAAAAAGAGAAGAATGGCCAACAAAACAGAAATCTGCTATGCCAGTCTATAAGCTGTCTGCGCTCTTGCCTTGACCTCTGGGTGCAGTTCTGATCCTTATACTTAAAGGAAGGGTGAGGAAAAAAGGAGAGATAATAGAACTAGAAATGGGTGGCAGCAATGATAGAGCAATTAAATAGATTAAGAATCTTCAGCCTGGCAAAGAAATAGCTAAAGATGAAAATGATAAAAATCTATATAGAAGTGTAATGGAAAAAATGAACAGGGGATGCTCATTAACAGTCTCTTGTAGCACAAGACCCAGAGGGGAACAAGAGGTTGTATTTTTTTTCATAGTGCATAGTTTAACTGTGAGCCACTGTACATACTGAAAGTTTGGGCTTTCAGTGCAAAAGCATCACCTCTTGCTTAGAAGAACACAAAGCTCAGTCCCCAAAGGCTGGGGAGGGATCCTGAAGGTGCATCCATCCCTTGCAAGCTTTCCCTGTCCCCGTGTTCTTCCCCAGACCTCTGCTCGTAGCCTTTGCTAAGGACACAATATGGGGGATACATCTATCTTTGGTCTGACTGAATATGGCTATTAGTATGTAAAATGAAGACAAATTGCAGTCCTCTAAAGAAAATGCCGACCATATGTCACTCCAGATGCATAACAGAATTATTGGTGAAGAAAATATGTTGAGGACAATTTTTTTTATTGGGCCTAATAACTTCCCAAAGAAAAAACCCATCAATTTTCTCTGAAGACTGTACCAGTCCTTATTATACCACATTGATACATGAAGTTTAGTGCCTATACAAGGGAGCTGAAATTTTTTGTTCTGAGGTGTCAGTATTCAGCTTTAATTCTGTGCTTGCTCAAAGTAAGTTGGGCATTTGTTATTCCCTGCAGTTTATCTTCAGATGGACTGAATTAAAAACCTAAATGCAAAAATAAACTGGAAAAACTAGGGGCAGGCATACCCATATAATGAAATGCTTACCTATATAATAAAATGAAAAATACAGGTTTTGAGTCACGAACATGGAAGATTAAATCTCTTTTCCTGTAAATATGGTGAGATTACACCTAGGTTCTTTCCTTATCCAAACATACAAGGGCTAAAGCTGTAATAGACTTGGACTGCGTAAGGACTTGGAGAAAATAGGTTATTAAGAGTGAAGGATGACTTGATAGTTAGATGTGACATGGGAGTTTAAACACTAAAAGGATGTACATGTTATGGAACAAGAATTATGGAGTTATTCAAACCAGGTAACAAATAACGAAGAATGTAAAAAAAAAAAACTGGGCGAGCTTGTGCGAATACAACCAGCTGTGAGGTGCAGAATCAGCGCAGACACAGCACCACACCCGGTAAGGAGCTACAGGACTGGATGTTGGGGTATATACACAGGTTAACTCTAACACGGGAAAATTAGCTGTCTCGGGTTCCTGTGGTTGGTAACAATAAATCAGCTTCTCCAGTGGGTGATAGGGAGCACCCGAAGCTGGTTTCTGCTTGGAATTACCCTCTAGAGGAGGCTTTCTCTGTCCACTCTGGATACAGACTGACAAGGGGGACAAAGACGACTGCCCTCCCTAAAGCAAAGCTGGCCTTTGAATGTACCTATTCTATATGTTAGCATCAGACCTGATTTTTCTAGGTGTTTTAGTAGGTCAGGCTTTTTTTCCAGTGGTACTAGGATAAAAATACATAGCAAGACAATACTAGCTAAACCCATTTTTAAAGGTTTCATGAAGAAGTGCCTATTTCATACTTCTTAAAGTTCAGATTGTCCCAAAAAGTATTCTGTACTTGCCTGACAAAGCTAAGAGCTATATTAGAAATGAGACTAAAATACATTTCTGTTTAAGGAAAAGTAAAATCAAATATTTTTCTGCAATAAAAAGATAAATCATGCAAAAAAGAGATCAGATGGAGATTTTTAAATTATACTAGTTAGGCAATAGAGCCTGTTTGAAAGCAGGGGTTTATTATGTTACCCATCAAACATCCCCAACGCATTCTTCTTTCTCAAGAATGGGAGAAGAATCAGTCTTCTTGTTAGCTCAGTTATTTTGATCATCTCCTTGAATGTTCTTTAGAGTTTTCCTATTTGTTCAACAAAAGCAAAACATAATTCTAAGAGTAATTTTTTTTTTTCATTTTAATTTCCCGTAATGAAATAGATACCAAAGAAAAAACAAGTGTAAGAAAAAAAAATCTTGTTTTCCTCTTTATTTGGTACTTAACGTAGTTAGGTAATGAAGCTGAACCACAGGCAGTGTGACATTAAAGGAGCTTTTGGTCGGTACAGGTGACAGTAACTTTTAATTTTATTCTAAAAGTAATTTGGTACCAGACACCGTGGAACAGAACTTCACTAGTAGTGTGCTCAGAGGGCTAGATTTTCACATCTGTTTAAAACCATACTTTAAACCATAATGCATTGTCTTAAATAGATGAGGAAATGCACCAGCCAAGCACACTTCTCAAGCAGTATTTTTTCCGGTGTTATGTCAGGAAGTGGACACTGCTGTATATTTTTTTTCATTGGATGAAATCAGCTCTTTGGAAACGATTTCAGTTATGCTTTTCTTATGCAAAAATCCCCTGAGAAGACAGGTTGTGTATTTCAGCATTAGAAAGCTTCTACATACATACTTTTTTTTTTTTTTCTTTTCAAAATCAACTAGACTTGGTGTATTTCTCTTTTTGTTTTGGGGAGTGTGGCTGGCTCTGTAGTTATTCTCTAATGCCTTACAAATAGCTGATTGTACTTGTTAGTTTTTATCTGGATGGTTCTTAGCGTTCCTGATAATTGAGGTGGTTGTGCAGTCTATAATAAAAATAATAATAATTCTGAAGTCAAAATGAAAGTCACATGCAGTCCTTGACTCAGATTTCAGTTATATGAAATCTGTGTTGCTCACAAATGAAACATTTGATAAAATGGAAGCCAGAGCCCAAAACAAAACCCCCTGCTTATTGGGTCTCTGCTGAGCCCACTGGCCAGGGACAGGCGTACTTCTGACATCACCTCCTACAGTCTTGCATCCTGCTGGCTCCTGAGAATGCAAAGAATGCAAGTCCTCTAATTAAAGAGACTGAAACTGTTGCAGATTGCTTTTTCTCCTTTTAGATATGCCTTCTTTTCTGTCTTTGTTTCTTTGCTCTTAATTTTTTTTCTTCTCTGCAGTTTTACCTTTAATCATCACCCAACTGCACAAACATTATAGTTGTTTTGGCTTTTTTATTTATTTTGAACTATCTCAGTGTTTCCTGAAACTTGTAAACATTATTTCCCTCTTTCCTTTACTCCATGCACAAATAATTTCTAGTTGGAATGAATATTTAACAGCATGTCAAAGACACAGACATAACAGTGATATCTCCATTGATCCAAATCTGGTCATTTTATGCAGTTTAAAGAAGTCTTTATTTTGCTTGTTTAGTCAGAACAAGCTGGACTACCCTAAGTGGTAGTGTGCTGCATCGGTTTTCTGATGAGAAATGCCTTGTGAGGGTTATTCAGTTTAACACATTTTACCTCACCAGATAAACATCCATACGATCAATTACAGAGACAAAGTCAGTACTGGCAACTTCTTAAACCATGTTATCTCAAATACTTGCCAATGTGGGCATTTGCATTCTGAGTTAGGAACCTGAAAAGGTGTAAGCTCCTGGTGAATATGGTGAAGATGCTTTTGAACAGGGGGGTTCTGTTGAATGGTTTCTGATCTCTAAGACTGTAGCATAAGTAGTTCATAAACTCTGTTGTACACTTGGTTTAATCTAAAATGTTCCTGGGAAAATGGTTGCTGGAAAAAGCCAAAGACCAAAGAACTCAAGAATCTTCTAATTTCTCCTCATTAGTGCCAGTCACAGCTCCACTTGCTCTCACTTCCTGTGGTCCAGCTTTTTGGGGGGCAGTTTCGGTAGGGAGCGAAAGGCAGGGCAGCTCGCCCTGCGGAGCTGCTAGCCTGAGGGTCATACTTTTGACCTTAGAGATGTGGGACCGGACTGTGATTGTGCTGTAGTCACAAGGCTGTCCTCTTCGGAAAGTACCTGAGCTACTTACCATCTTTCCCTTCAGACCGTTTGGAAAGAGTCCTGATCATCTGCTGAAAGAATGAGCGTAGGTACCTGACCTTGGGAAATGGTTCTGGATGGTGGGTGGAAGTAAGGCCCTTGCCTGAAGCATGGGGTCCAGGTTAAGGTGTGATTTAAAGATCAGTGTCTACACTTGGTTAGGCTGGGGTTGCTTCCAGCTTTGGCTAGGCACTCTGGATTGTCCTTTGAGACCTAGCTCTTCTCACTGCCAGGGTAAGGAGCACATCTATCTGCTGCAGGGCTCTGCCTTCTGCTTTGGGGACCAGTCTGCTATTGACTAGGAGCACCAGTGCATGGCTTGTACTGGAGCATTTTATTTCATCTAGTGTTTGGACAGGTGTCAGCAAGGTGAGATTTTAAGGAGCTGCAGCATCCAGAGACAGTAGCTGTTCTGGGGCAGTATGTTTCCTTCCTCATCCTTTTCATCAGCCTTATGTTTCTTAACTCCCAAAGACTGCCAGTAATCCACATCTCTCTGCTCTGTCCAGCTAAAATTTGATATCTGCTGAACATTGCCCAAATGATCTTGTGTAAATTCTTGTCTGTTGCTGCCTCTGCTGCAGCAGTCATTTTTTATTAGTCTTTTTTAACTTCATCATTACAGATTAACACTTGTAAATGGTGACAGAGAGTGGCAAGACTTAGAACAGAACTGTAACCTCCCTTTCTGTTTGAAGCAGGTCTATATGCAAGTGTTACAAAAGGAAAAGTGACTGGTTAGGTGTAATTTTGTGAATTAATTTTTTTTTTAAAATACTGGGCAGTTTATAGTTTAGACTGATGCTGCAGAGATCTTTATTTTTAACCCTCTATCTAGAAGCTCAGGTGTTGCTCCCAGCACTAGTTTGGTAGCCTTTCTACATCACCAGCACTTCTCCATCAGTTTTTCCATCACTAAAAGATAATCTAGACTCCTTTTACTGCAAGCCACCTTGGCATGTAGTTGGAAAGTTATTATATGCTCCCTTCCAGCATCATAAAGCCAGTTAGTTGCATTCCACTTAATTAAGTGGAGTCCAACTTCATCATGGCAGGAAATATCCTTCTATCATCTAGAATCAACACCATGCACTGGTACTCTTAGAGCAAAAGGATACTTGGCCATCACTCAAGAGCAAGGTCTCATCTAGAAGGTGTAATTTCGGGATCATTTCTCCTTTACAGGTTTGATGTCCTCCTGCATTAAGACTTACTTCTCAGAAGCCCAGTGGCAGCCTGCCCAAAGATAGCAGTGGGACTATGTGCCTGGAGGCTTACTTTACACGTTTGCTAATTAAGGATACTTTCTTTACAAGTATGCTTCGCATGTTGTGGCTTTCACAAGAGTCCACTTTGGTTACAGTAATCTACAATGGGCATCTGGCAGTGTTGTAATTAGCCCTTTGGTTTAACAGCTGTATTAATACTGTTGAGACTAAGAAAATGCTACTCTCTTCTAACTGGAGATCTGGTGTCAACCTCTAGCCTGAAAGGCCAAAGTGTCCAAGCTAAATATCCTCAGACACACTTCTTGTGTTCTACACTTACTCTCAGGGTATTCCACCTGAAATTTTCCCTTTGCACTTCCCTCTCCAGAGACTTTGATGCAGACCATCCTCATCTTCTTGACAGACAATCTGTTGGTTTTCTAAAAATTTGCCTTTGATACTGGACTGGTTGGTATCCATTATTTCATAAAATAGGTGTAACAAAATAATTTCTCTGTCTTCCATTCAGCATCACTAATCCATGGGCCTCGTACATTGTCCAGGTTCCCATGAACCATTTTCAAAACAACCCTATACAAGTACTAAGGATGAGAAATTTTAATTTTTCTTGTGTAAAACTCTGGTATCATTAACAGACATTTCCAATAACTGCCAGGCAATCATGCTTTACAATCTAACAGATCACAGCCATCTTCATGATGCTGTGAAATGACTGGTTGTGCAAGCCCTTAAACACAGTTTTCTTAAGGCAACAGAACACGTAACCAGCCACAACTTTCAGTTCAAAGCAGAAACGCAAGATAGTTCTCTAAGATGCAGCATGTGTTGCACTGTTAACGGGAGCTGTACTTACAAATATATCCTGCATCAAATCAAATAGCATTCTATATAACCAAGATTTGCTGATTCAAAATGGGACCTTACACATTTAGATTCCAAATTCAGATTTCTTACTACGAAATCTACTTTCAGTTACAGCAAGTCTGCTATATTTTTATTAGTTATAATGTACATAACTTTCAATACAAAAGAAGTCTTGAGTGTTTTACACACACACACCATCACTACTGTATTTACAGGCAAGATGATTAAACATTTGTATTTTATTGTAAAGAATAAATTGTACTATACAGTAAAGAGAAATTCAATACTGACTGATTCATAAAACAATCTTGATTTTTCAGTTGATAGAACATGGTTCTCCTTCCCTTTCCATCATCAAATCTAATTTAAAGTAACCCAGTACAGTGCAAATACATTAGATACTTAGTAATCTCCAGTAATGGCAGGGAAAGTCATCACAAATTGCTGAATGTTATGAATCATCTTGTGAACACATAACTGCTATACACTGCAAAAGGCACTTTAACAAGTAGTTTCATTCATTTATGTCAATACTTCATAATTAGCACACAGAAGTGTCTGTAAATTGAACTCTTGAGCATCACACTGCTTAGTTACCAGTTTTCTTTTATTTAATATTTTGAACACTTGATGTAATGGAAGACCCCATTAAAATTTTGTACCAGTGACAAATGACATTTTCATTTCCTGTTCTAAATGTGTTAGCACAAACTAATGAACTCTACGTTCAACAAATCCATAAGCATATGCTGACCTGTACTACATAAACAGTTCATTTGACTTTATCAGAGCTATTAAGTTTTTTAAGTATACTTAACTGTTTTGCTCAATAAGAGATAATAATAACAAAAAAAACTACAGGGCTGTGTAGAAATTAGTGCTGATGCTTTTTTCTCCCCAGCTACACCTGAGTGGGGCCCCACTCACAAATAATAGATGAGAAGCAATAATATGATGGCCAAAGATGGTTAGAAGAACTCTTCCCTGCAGAACAGCCCTGAANTTTTTACATTGAAGTTAAGAACTATGATAGCTCTTCAGGGTACTCTATCCAAGGCACACTATATTTTGAAAGCATTATGACGGTACCCACTCAGAGATCAGGGTCTTACTATTCACTAACAGGGATACAGCCTCTCTACAGAGAACGTACAGCTTTTGGGTGCCCAAAGTCATACCTGAGGTATAGTTTCCTGGATGGTTATTTTAAACAGCACATAGAAAAAAATGATTTTGATTTGGATTCCAGAATCTCAAGATGCCAACCTGCTATAATTTAACAGTTTATTGGCAACAGCTGGTTGGTTATACATAATGAGATGTATGCTCTTAGCCCATTCTAGCAGTGAAATAAATCATTCTGTCTGCAACTTACTTGGCAACTGGGGATAACTAAAAGTACGCCCAAGGCCAGTTACTGCAGGGTAGCTGACACAAGGCAACTTGGTCATCTGTGGATATTTGTGATATAACTACATTATCTCAGAAGCAATTTAAAGGTTTAGACAAAATGCTTTCTTAGGCTAGAATAAGAACAGCCAAATGCAAAAGTGTAAATATATAAAACACAGTGATAGTTGCACTTTGACACTTCTTACCAGGATAACTTCCCACTCATCAGTTCTAAAAAATCCTCAAGCTTCAGTTCTGAGTTTGTCCCATCCTCCATGGCTTCCCAGGAATCCTGGAATGCAGACCCATGGACTAATTTCTACAGGCTGCGCACACTGATGTAAACATACAAGAAAAGCTTTGCCTCCCTCTAACGTTGCTAATTAATGAGAAAAATTAATTACTAAGGTAATCAGTATTTCCCTTCACTTTGAAATATGAGAGCTAATCATGAGCTCTTATGATGTGCTGCTTATTTTTACTTTTTTTTTTTTAATAGAAAGCAGCGTTGTAAAACTTTTTATTTAATCTTACAAGATTTAACCCTTAACAACACGTATTCATCACCACTGGACAGTTATTTGAAGTTACATCTTCTTAATTACATCTGTAATTCTCCTCACGCTTTCAATTCTTCTGTACTCATAAAAATAGTAATGATAAGACACCCAAAGTATCCAGATATGCAAACCTTTTATATTGTATTTAAAGTTTCTCCATTTCAAGTATATTCAGGCCTATAACTACTTCTAGGTTTATCAATACGAAATCCATTTATTTAAAGAAAAAAAACCCACAATATATATCTTCATGCAGCTTAGTGCTCTGATTCCTTATAGTAATAACAAACCATAAAAAAAGTGGGAAAATCCCACCTCTCCTTGTATACGGCCTTCAAAGTAGTTTTGCTCCTTTTAGTAATCAAATCTAGATTTTTCCATGACATTTTGATTCAGCTCTTACTGTTAATACATTAAGTGATAACTGGTCCAAAAATACCTACTGAGCCCGGAACATCAGAATACAGTAAATACTGGGAGCACCATAGGCAGTTGTATGAATCACTTCACATACCTGTGGCTTTCCAGGTTCCTGTGCTTAGTCATGAGTACACTCTTCATTTTCTTGTACACAGAATATAATTTCTGCCAATTTTTGTTCTTGGCTTCTACACTGCCACCTGTAGTCATACAAGAGAAATTAGCCATATTTTATGCTGCAAATTCTATTTACCACAATGTTTCAGCTCACTTATTTTTCTGTACAACCATTCTAAAGCATTCCCCTTTGTAAAGGTGTGTTAAGATACTCAAACTGACTTATCTATAATTTTCTCTTTAATAAATTTCAGGAAGGAAGAAAAACCCCAATCCCAACTCAATCTAACCTGAGAGAACATTTAAAACTCTCAAACGCAGATATGGGCTTTACATATTTTTTTATGTTATCCTTGTTGCTTAGTGGACACATCATAACCTTGACAGAGCAAGGTGACTTCTGAAGTGGGAATACAAAAAACATCTGCACTTAACTACTTAGTAAATACAAAAACTAATTTGATTTGTTCTTCCAACTGAAAAATGAACATAGTTTTATAGAAACATAATTTCCTTGCTCAGCTTAGTTACCTTATATAGGTTATAAAGAAATGTATACCAAAAAAAGCTAGTATTTGGAAGAACATCTCATAGATCTAAAAGTGATCTTGAACTTTTTTATGCCACGAAAACCACTGAATTTATTCCAGGCTTGCTACACTTTGAGCAATATACCACAGATTCTGGCAAATTAACCATTTACATCAAATTAAGACCTAAACACACAGTACCCAGAACCCTCACATCAATCCTTTCTTGAAAATATGATAAAATCGAAAATTCAAGCCTTCCTGGAAAAAAGCAAAGCTTGCTGGTGCTGAGAACAGGGGTTTCACCAAATAACGAAGTTTCGGAGTTCAAGCTCTTGGGGGAACCCTGGCTTTTGCATGCGCATGCAACTCCCCCTTCTTCCAGTTAAGAATTGCTCATATCATCCCTGGAAGCTGCCACCCGAACGCTCCCCACTACGTCTCTATCTGGAAAAACGCTCTCAAGTCATTAACGGACAGAAACTAACTCATTTCACCACGCCACTGCGAGCGCACGGATGACTACGGCTGGCCAGGTACCTGCACTACCCTACGTCAACAGTAATCACTGCCTCGACCAGAAATCTCAAACTGGAATAGAAACCGAAATTAAACTCAATTTTCCAAGAACAACAACCAAAAAAAAA
>VXBL01002124.1:408564-426558 GCA_013400195.1 Aramus guarauna | reverse complement strand
CGGGCGCCCGCCCCGCCTCGGGGCGAGAGCGGCGGCGCCCCCGTGGTGGCCGAGGTGGGCTGCGCTGCGAAAGCGGGGCCGTCTCCCACCTGCGTTTCTAGCCCCCAGCGCCGGAGATGTCCGTCTCCCCGGTGGCAGGGAGGCGTCTGTAAGGCGCTTCGGGAGCTCCGGGTGCCTCCTTGCTCTGCCACCAAAATAAACGCGCGGTCTTGGCCCGTTACAAATAATTTACACGTTCAGGAATATGCTGGAAGCCCAGTTCTTGATGGCTCTCTGACAGCTGATGGTGAGATGACCTAGCTAGAAGTTGTCGGCTCGTAAGAATTTGGTTTGCAATGCTTACGAATTTTTCAAAAGCAGCAGGTAAATGCATAAAACTAAGCGCTAAGAAAATGTCCCTGTTGTAACTCAAACTGCAGCGAAACTTCAGGTTGCACATGCTGTCCTAGCTCCTGCACTAATGGCAGAACAGCCCATCCCTTATTAATAGTTCTCTCATTCTCTGGCTTTTGCCCGATATATTTGCATTTCGGAAACAAATGATGTATTTAAATTATTGGGTTTGTATCTTTTTTGTTCAAATTTTCACTGTGATACTGACATTAAAAAGCACATGCTAGCACATGCTAGCACGATCCAGTAGTCCAACCAAGTTAAAAGAGGCTTGGGAGGAGTTGATTGCATTGATGCAGTCATACCGACTGATACTTTCAAATTTGTATAACAAAAACCTCTTATATTCATTCTTTTCACAGCAATAGGTTCCACTTTGGTTAAGGCAGTCTTTACCTTTCCCAAACATTTTATTCTAATTCTATATTTTGGCACCCAACTTTTTCAAGGTAATTCAGAAATTCATGCAGTCATGTTACAAGCTATAATATCATGCTGTAGTCTAGTGATATTAAGAAGTAAGCTACAAAAATAAAATCGCTTGCCTTTGTCTAGTCTTCTGCAGAATTACGACTGTTTTCAGTTCCTCTTCTTACATCTCATAGGCGAGACACCAGAGTATCTGAATATTTAATGAGTAGTAAACCAGAAGTCTGTATGTAGTAAAAGTAGCAAGTATAACACACATTTTTAATAGCAACATAGACAGGTACTTATCTGAAAGAAGTCTAAACAATTTAATTTCACAAAATTAATAAACATAAATTATATATAAGCACATCTGCAAGCTATTCATAATGTAAAAAGTTCAAAACCAAACAAAGCTTTCACCAAAAAAGTATAAATAAACCTGTAGCGATGAGGATAAAAATTGATACAGGCATTTAGGAAAAGCATTTTGACTCTACTCCAACCAAGAAATCCGTTCTGGTCTTTCACTCCAAAACTTAACAACCTAGTGGCACACTGGTGCAATAATTCAGAAGACAATGTGAACATTGAAAATTTGGGTGCGATGACTCTGCTTACAAAGGCCATTGTTAAACATATAGCACAAGCTTTTACATCTAATAAGTAGTAACGAATATTTTATGTCTAGGTTGAATATTTTATCTCTAGATTGAATGTTTATCCTCTTTGAGCTTATAATACATGAGACATATTACAAAATATGATAGATTTACCAGTTTTGCCTCCTCAGTTAAATTTTGATTAAATGTAACCAGCAGATATCAAGAGTTACTGACCAGTAAATATCAGTGTGAAATTCCATAGTTTTCTACAGTAAGGTCTGCCAGTGACTTCAAGGACTGGCTTGTCCAACTCTGTCTCTTCAAACAGTACATCGACAATAGAGACCACACTGACATGCCTCCAGTCTAGAAGAATTTAGTCATTTTCCACTAAATTCTCCATAAACGTATGGTTTTGTCTGCAGGTGTCTTTCCTATAGCTGTTACAAATGTATTAAATTCTAGCAGAAAGTTCTTGTCCTTTTCATTGAAGCATGTCCACTGCATACGCTGTTCTCTTTACCAAAAAAAGTCATCACTCCTTTCAGGTCTTACACAAAGCTGCTCTTAAATCTAGCCCATCTCAGGAGAAATGCTCTCTTCATTCTAATTTTCAAACCAAGAAAACAAGCAATTGGTCACTTCACAATGAATATTAATCAAATGCTATCATATTTGTCTTGAGTTTGTGAGACGCAGAAAATTAGATCAGTCATGCACAGACTCTCTTTCTCCCCCTCCCCGCTCTTTCCCACCCACCTCCCAAACAACTCTGCCTTTTTTCTTCAGCAATTCAGGTTGGGAAGAATAAATTCCATTGTTACGATGATTCAGAGACAAACTGAAAGCCGAGTGAAATATTGTTCTCCCAAATCTGACAGGAAAACTTATAGGATGGAAACACCCAGAAGATAAAACCTCCTTTTATAACACACACCAAAAAGCATTACTTGCCACTTTCCCCTTGCTCCCAGAATATATACAGCAACTGCTGGGTTGCTGTAGTACTGAAAATTTCCAGTTTTCCAGATGATGAGCTGTGACTTAGTACTCCTACTGATATACCTCAATGCACCATCCATTTACTTGATGTGGTGGTAAATCATCTCCCACTTTCCTTCCACCAGAACGTACTAAACACCATCTTGTGTCTGCAGGTCAAATCTACCACACCATGTTTCACCTTGTCCATCTGAGACAAGATCAGGTAAAAGCTTTTCTACTCCAGCATTTTTCTAGACCAGCTCCTTATTTCAGTTGCTACCCAAGTGTGCTTACGCCTCTGAGAACATGGGCTGTGCAGGTCATCACCTGTCCATCCTGGACCTACTTCTCTTTATTGGCTAAATAAGTCTGAATGGTTGGCACAAAGATCTTTCACTTTGTGTCAAGGTAGTTTCTAGAAACTACTTCTGGGAGAAATGTGTTCTTTCTCTACATACGAAACCCGTTCGAAGAGTCAGTGAGGTGACAAAGCAAATTTTCATCCATTTATAATCAAAATAATGACTTCAGTCTATGCTACAGAAACCAGAATTTGGCATAATAAAGCCAACAGCTGGTTGAGGAAGAATAGCAGCGTGAGCTTTTTGATGTTTGCAGATAAACAGGCACAGTCAAAGACAAAGTTAGGATAGCACATGATGGTTCTGAGTAGTAGTAAGAACACTTTCCTAAGTATATTTACCAAGAAAATAATTTCTTATAGGAAAGCCATTCTATTTATTGCCCATAGTAGCTGCAAAAAGTTGTCATATAAAACACTTAACATGCAAGAATATTATGCTAATGAGAAATCTGTCTTAAATAGCCCTCATGAACTATGCATTGCAAAATGTATCGCAAGTATCTGGAAAGTTATCCTAATTTCAGGCACTTCTTTTGCTTCAATTTGCTATGGACAGTGAAAATCAACACAGTGCAATGAGGGTACTTTAGTATCTTGAACCTCTGTGAAAGCTTTGCAACGTTTCCAAGTGGACATCAGAAACAAAAGAAAAATGGGCAGAGCTATGGCAGTCAAGGGTGAAAATGCTGTTCTAGTTAAAACTATTCATTTAGTATTAGCATCTATTTAGAAACATTCATTTGTTGACAAGCACTGAAGTTCACCCCAGAGAACTGCAGAAGTGGAGAAGAGGTTAAGTTCCTCGACATGGGATTCAGAAAAGTGAAAGAAATGAGCTAGCAGTGGGAAGGAACGGTTCGTGGTAGTCGTGGGAGAAGCGTGGCCAGACCTCTGCAAGTGAGAAGATGCTATAATCACACATCCTATGTCTAAACAAATGACACTAAAAAGGCTGTTTCTCCAGCCAGGGCTACAAAACCCCAGAAGGCAGCAGCTGATCAGGTCCCCTACAACAAGTTATCCCTCGAAGAATCTGCTTTGTCTGAAATCATCGGGAATGAATAACAGTTGCCTATAACAACAACCAAGATCCTCACATTACATCTTTCCTCCCAGGTTAAATTACCATCCTTCTATTAATAGGACCCTTAAAAGCCTTTTTCTCCTTCTTTGGAAAAGTATATCTGAGAGTTATGTTCAGTCATACAATGTTAAAAAGACCTGGGCAACATTTTAAGAGACTAGGCTTTAATGAAATTGGTTTCAATTTGATGTTGTTACAATCTTTCCAAACTCATTGTTTCAGAGATACAAACTCTCCAATTATCGGTTCAAGAAAAAAGAGAGAGATTTTCCTTCATATCACTTTCTTCATTACTGACTATTTCTGGTCTCTTCACAATGAATATGATCATGCTAGCAACCATCCATCTCGAGCGAAGTAAGGCTAGAGTGTCAATTCCATGGAAACACAATCATTTAGTAAAACTCTTCTATTTCATCTGCTGTCCTTTAAAATGTTTCCTTTGCAGTATGTGTAACAGGTTCATGATCAGTGCAGCTTCTAAATTAAACACATGTAGTAGAATCAGTATTATTTAGAATGGTCTGCACCATAGGTCTGCTCAAGCCCTTACCATGCTCGTCTCTCAGTGGATTTCAGCAGATCTTAAGTTTTTTATTTTTTTTTTTCCCCACAGAAAAATACACGGGTTTTGCTGGAACCGTCTCTAAGAGGAAGCCAAAAAGCAATACAGTTTACATGTAGATTCCAATACAGGTTTTCAAAAACCTGTATTTTTCATCTAAAATAAAAAAAACCTCAGTTCCAGCAAACTGGGAAATCATTGTTATCAAATCATCAAATTGTTTTATCCACTTTGCAACTGATTGTAGATAAGTACAGATTTACAAATTAGATAGCCATGACTACATAACTCCCTTGGAAATACCTCCATTTCTGTCCACATCAACAGTTGAAGTCATATTTATCTCTGCATTTATTAATCTGTTTTCTAATGCAACCATGTCCCTGGACCAGACTTACTTAGAGGCACCTTTGCTTATTAAAAGCAGTGGCAATAAAACTGGCATATATTTCTAAAAACCGCTGTGCAAATCAATATAGTTTCCTAATTGGTTAACCAAATAGCTGCCGTGCTAATGAGCCCCTGCAATTCTCCGTAAGCATCTGTTTTTGCCTGGTTACTCTTCTGTAGGAACTCTATAGCCAGATGGAAGAGAAGTTGCAGAGCCCCTCTTTCTGCTCTCTGCAGTCATTACAGCTCAGAACGCTGCAATTCATGGACTGCTTGCTTTCCAGCGGTTTGGATCTCCTATTTGTAAGTCTTTAGAATATTTTCCTAATTTTTTTTTTCCAATGACTCTGCCTCTAACTTTCCATGCAATTCATACATTTATTAAGTGAGTATTTTGTAATAGCAATGAATAGGATAATCACATGGTCAATTGCCTAAGGGAGAATTGTAGAACATCTTGGAGTGAAAGCACAAGAGAAATCCCCATTTTTATATAAGCAAGTGCCAAACTTAATTATGGGTCACTTTGATATAAATAAACTCCCAGCTCTTTCTGTGATAATGCTCTGAACTCACAGGTTGTGAAACTTGAGTTAACTCCAGTGCAGAGATATCACTTGTTGTGTGAGTACCAAGCACTTATCACCATTCATAGACGTCTTCCAAGATATGAGTATCTGATGCCCCTAAATGATAAGAATAAATATCAAACACTGAGCCAAGACAATCTAATAGAATTCTTACAGCTGGGGTGGCATCTAAAATGATAAAATACAGCCTTCTCACTGGAAATGGTTTTGGCTAGTGGAAACAGTTTTGTCAAATATATGGTGTTTTGACAAAAAAGAAAAGGCACTGATAGAGCTTTTTATAGTTTCATACTGGATAATTTGCCACTGTTTGAGGCAACAAAGTATATATCTGAGTTGTCTTTTCCTCTCTGTCAATTCAGCTTCATTTGCTAGGTTTTAGATTTTAATTTAGCCCATTCAAGAGGGAAGCATCAGCCACAAAGTTCAGGTTGTGACTTGGCTCACAACTTCCTCAGAATCTGCTAATTATCTGTATCTGTGCTTTTGGTTTAGGTTCCTCTTTAGACTTCTTCTTTCCTATTCACAGTCAGAACGGGGCAAAGAAAGAGGTGGTATCTCCTATTTTGCTTCTGGTCAGGTTGAGCTGGGGTTGCATTCCATTTCTTTGCTTGCTTGTGAGGGCTGCATCCATGATGATAATCAGCAGAGATATGAAAAAACAGGTACTAATGCTACCTAAACAGAAGTTGGTCTTCAGATTTAAGAGTGGACCTTTCCCAACCATGGATTTTTTTCTTTACTTCTCCATGCTGAAGGGTTGTATCTTAAATATGTTCATGTAGAGGGTATTCCTCATGGAAGTGAATAATTTCATCACTAGGTCTAATACAGGGTTGAAATTATTTTACCACCTACACTTAATCATGGACTCATATGCCCCAATTACTTCACATGTGCACAAAAATATCAAGATTAATAAAGCTCCCTACACATGATTCAACACCCTTTTCCAACACTTCTACATGCTGAGTTTTCATTTGTTGTTAGCAATGACTGATTTTTAAACAAGCTACAGTAGGAGATGGAACATTTTATTGCCAATTATAAGATGAATGAATGACTCCTGAAAACAGGTTGGCCAAGTTACAAGGCACTAGCTGGTAACCACTTTATCAAATAAGAAAATCAATCCACAGGAAAAAAAAAAAAAAAAGGTAAAATAAAACCACACACACAAAAAAAATCCCACCAAAAAAACAAACAGGAAGAGCAACAACTTGCAATTGCTCTTGGAAATTGCAAGTCTTAAAAGCAAAATCTTCAGGCTCTGTTCCTCTCCTGAGATTAATTTTCATAAAGGTTAAATCAATACCATCAAGGGCAAAAAATGAAAGCTGGACAAAGAATGCCATCACCATTTCTGTTCCTTAGAGTTGCTATGGATCATCTATTTATTGTTTCAAGCAGTGTAGGAAGAGTAAGATTGTGAATGCCATAGAAATGTCTAGAGGTCTGTTCTGCTCCCTTGACGCAACAGGATGCCATTCCCCAATGGCCCTGAGATATTACTGCAATGAACTTTATTAATAACAAGTAATAATGCACAGAGATGACCTGTCAAGCTATATATATAGTAACATAATATCATATGTCAGAATAGAGGACTACAACTGTTCCTTTTTGGTTTTAAACTCAATGGGACAGCTTAGGATCTGATTCCATGAGTCAGTCACCATGGAGGTCCTTTGCCTGACTAGAGTATGTTGGAAATTGGGCATTTATTCATAAAGATTTCCTGAGGAGCCCAGAGAAATAAACTTTTCTGTGGTCAAACCTCTCGATTTTTCCCAGAGTCACAGAATGGTTGAGGTTGGAAGGGATCTCTGTAGGTCATCTTGTCCAACTCCCCTGCTCAAGCAAGGTGACCTACAGCCTGTTGCCCAGGACCATCTCCAGCCAACTTTCGAATATCTCCAAGGATGGAGACTCTACAGCTTTTCTGGACCTCTCCTGCTAGTGCTCAGTCACCCTCACAGGGAAAAATTTTTTCCTGGTGTTCTGATGGAGCCTCCTGTGTTTCCCTTTGTGCCCATGGCCTCTGGTTCTGTCACCACTAAAAAGAGTGTGGCTCTGTCCTCTTCCCTTCAGCTATTTATATACACTTATGAGATCCCCTTGAGTCCTCTCATCTCCAGGCTGAGCAGTCCTAGCTCTCTCAGTCTTTGCTCATAGGAGAGATACTCCAGTCTCTTAAAGATCTTTGTGGCCCTTTGATGGACACTGTCCAGTATGTCCATGTCTCTCTTGTACTGGGGAGCCTAGAATTGGACCCAGAACTCCAGGTGTGGCTTCACCAGGGCTGAGTAGAGGGGAAAGATCACTTCCGTCCACGTGCTGGCTCTTGGCGAATGGTGATTTTGCATCAACATTTTCTGTCCCGAGTGTTAAAATTAATTTGGAGAGGTCTTGGTATCTTCTGCTCCTGGGAAAATGTGCAAAAGTGAGATATCAGCAATGAACAGGGGTGAGCAGTATCAGAGCAGAGGACTTCAGAGACCTGACTTTGTAGAACCTGTGGAAGAAATGAGGAGGCACGTTGCTGCTTGCAGCTCCATCACAGCACTGATGACTGCAGAAACTGATGGTCTGCCTTGCTACCTGTGTACGATTATACTTGAGTTCTGAAACAAACCTTATGGTCCTCATTTAGGAAATTCTTATTTTGCTTCCAAAATGGTTGAGGTTTGTTTCTTTTTTAATTTTGCCCTTCTTTTTCTTTAATTTATCAGGAAAGTCAAGCAAAACAGCATTATTGCCTAAATGTCTCCTTCCTATGATATCTTTCTAAAAATTGCTTGGACAGGAGGGAAAATATTTATATATATATACTTAATATATAAGAAGATTATAAAAAGCACTAACAACTTCAGCATAGGGAATTTTCAGGGAAATTAATGACCACCTGAGGTTAATGGCCCTCAGCTTCACATTGGCCTATCAAGTCTCCCAGTCAGTCATTAATTCCCAGGAAATGCCTTGTGCCTTGATTGTTATTGCTTTAATACATTAAATTCAAGTTAAAGGCTTGACTTAATGTTTAGCCACTATAAAGTAAAACACAAGGAAGTGTTCCCACTGGACATACTCACTGTCAAATATATTTTTATTTACTTTATTTTCTATAGGTATTTAAATATAGGAATTGAATAGTCATTTACCAATTTGCTTTGTTTTTACCACTCATAATAGTACACAAAAATCCTCCATACATCTTTGCCATTTATTTAATATTTCTCTAAAGACATCTTATCTGATTTCAAATATGACTGAATGTACAAAACATAGACATGATTGCATTTAACAATAAAATGAAGAAATTAAAAATTGATCAGAACTAATTCTGTTGTACTGAATTAGTATCATACCAGTTTTATCATCACAGAAAAAAGACACTATGATTAGTGTCACAACATTCTTGTCTCTAAATTGGAGAGACATGGATTTGACAGATGCACCACTCGGTGAATAAGGAATTGGCTGGGTGGTCACACTCAAAGAGTTGTGATCAACAGCTCTATGTCCAAGTGGAGACCACTGACAAGTGGCATTCCTCAGTCAGTACTGGGACCGGTGCTGTGCCTTTGTCAGCGACATGGACAGTGGGATTGAGTGCACCCTCAGCAAGTTTGCCAGTGACACCAATCTGTGTGGTGCGGTCAACACACTGAAGGGAAGGGATGCCATCTAGAGGGACCTTCATNGAGAGGGACTGTTTACAAGGGCAGGGAATGATAGGACAAGAGGGAATGGCCTTAAGCTGAAGGAGGGTAGATTTAGTTTAGATATTAGGAAGAAATTCTTCCCTGTGAGGGTGGTGAGGCACTGGAACAGGCTGCCCGTAGAAGCTGTGGATGACTCCTCCCTGGAGGTGTTCAAGGCCAGGTTGGATGGGGCTTTGGGCAACTTGGTCTAGTGGAGGGTGTGACTGCCCATGGCAGGGGGGTTGGGACTGGGTGATCTTTAAGGTCCCTTCCAACCCAAACTATTCTATGCTTCTATGATTTACAAGCTCCAGCAGAAAGTGAAAAATCAATGACTGTTTTGGCACAAAACCAACTGAAAGGTGGAAAACTGATGATGCCAGTTGTTCTTGTGAAATTTCTGCCATCATGACCTCCCTCACAGAGAAAAATGTTGTGGACAGGATTTTTTTCTGCCACGTTCTGATAAACCCGAGTTGGATTTAAAAAAAAAAAACAACAAAACAAAACAAAACCAAACAAAAAACAACAAACCCAAACCAACCCCACCTGGATTTAGAGTGAATTCTGGTCTAAAAGCATGGCTTCCAGCAATGCTGAAAATGTCCTATTTTTTTTTTTTCTTGACTCATTTTATATGTTACTTAATTACTGTTCAGATGTGCTTGGCTGCCTTTTTAAGCACAGCCAGTTCACTTTCCTTCAACACATGAAGAGAACAGATGAAGAAAAGCCTTACTTTCTTCAATATTACACTCAAAATGTTGATGTTTTCATTTCATTCAATGACCAAATAATGTACTCTTTCCACTGTGGAAAATAGTTGCACATGGGCTGCAAAGCATGTTTCTAAAACTTACTTATGTTTCATAGACACAGTTTCTGGTGCTGCTTCATTAAAGCCAACAGAGTTATGATGGGAATAAATCTGACTTACTGTCATGTGACTGTATACTAAAGTGAGGCTTGATTTGATGTGTACACAAAAGCACATCAGAATCACTCCTGGATTTCTGCATTAAGTTTTCAGGTGTCTGGCAAATGTCACACAGCCACTGTCATGCATTGTTCCAGACAGTGTACACTCAAAAGTCATTGGGATGTGAGATGATGCTAAGTCAGGCCAAAATATTAGAGAAAAGCTGCTTATAAAAGGATTCAGACAACTTAGTCTATAAGTTGACTGATAATCTCCTGATGACTGACTTTGTATAAGTCACCTCAACTATCTCTGTATCAGTTTTGCCAGACTGTAAAATGAGAAAAACGCTCATAAGGTAAAGAGCGGGGGAAAAAAAAAGTTATTGTCACTTTGAATTTGATACTCCACATTGGCAGTCCTGCCAATGCAACGCTTGCAGTGTAATTCTGTGCTGCAATCAATTCCCCATTCTCTAGGATCAGCGGGTGGCACAAGTTGCATGCTGGGGTCATGCAGGCGTTGGAAGCCCAGCGCAGACACACCCACGCTGTTCATGCAAAGTTGGCTTTGAATTGGAGCCAAGGAGGCTAGCTAGAACACAAGTGGTTCGTGCAGAGCCGCTGGCCATCTCTTCACCCAGCTATAGACAATCTGGGTTACTCACCTCACTTAGTAGGTATCTGGCTTCAATGGTGATGTGGTAAAATCTCCCAAATGGCCCAGCATTGTTTAAACATACACAAAATGTAGTCAGCCTATGCTCATCCCACCCCTGCAGGAGGTGAACTAGGGCAAAAAGTGACAGAGAAAGAAGACGAAGAGGAAAAGTGGCAGATCCTGAATGAAGATGGTTTGCAGTCACACTGAACCCCCCCTGCACAGGTCTACCTGCAGGCTCGGGCAGATTTTGATGCGTCGGTCCACCATCTGGCTTTCATGTCGATGGTACTGTCATGGCTGGGAAGAGCACTTGAACTGTGTGTGAGCCAGGGGGTAGCTTCAGATACGATTCATAAATGTGAGGTACCAGTTGTTGAAACCAGTGTTTCTTGCCTTTTCCTGATGAAACCTTTGAGATGTATTGGGTAATCCATCTGGACATTTAGGTTACTGGTGTCAGCTGTGCCGCTTTACAAAGCTGCCAACTCTGCTTTGGATGTGCCACCTTTCCCTTTCCCGGTTGGCTCTTGTTCCCCCACCTTCAGTACCATCCTTACCACCATGCCTTTTCTCAGCTAGGGGACGCGATCATGGACATGCATCACACCATGGCATGGAGCAGGGGAGAGGCAGTGGCTTTGGGTCACGTTGTAAGCCCCAGGTTATCCTGCAGGACCCAGGTAAGCACCCCACAGGAGACACGTGTGTCTCTTGCAGCCTTGCTCCACTCAGTAGATGCCCTAGGTCCTGTGTCAGAGCCAGCAGCTGGCCCTTGCATGGGGCTCTGAAGCAGGACAGGGTGCTGTTATTGCCGATGCGCAACAAGATGCGGAAACAAGGAAGATTTGGGGATAGAGGGTGCAGGAGAGGCACAGAGGATAAAGTTTCTGGTGAGTGGGGAAGAAGTTGACAACAGGGGGACATGGGTCTCATTTGAAGAAATGCAGTGAATGCAACCAGTCATCACAGCTCTCAGCAACTGAAATTTTTGAACCTAGTTCGCAGTGGGAAGAAGTGGGACTCTATGGGGAGCTAAACCATCATTTCCATCCTACCTCAGACTCTGCCTTTTGTGATGACGGAAGCAACCTTCTAGACATGAGCTGAACAGGAGCCCAGCTCAGGGAATTATTCCCGACTCTTCAAACAGCCTGAAGCGAGAGGGCTCTCTGCATGGTTGTAAGCTGATCCCATTCGTCTCAGTAGGGTGTTCAGGCTGAAGGCTAATGATGGTAATTGAAATGTCGGCATTAGCTATTTAATTGCACAGTAAACAAATAGCATTCATCTCGATAGCTTTTTTTACATTTATAAAAAGCAAGTGTTTCATCTACTGTGGTAGGTAGATGCAGTGTCAAGTAATTGCTAGAACTGCTGCAGATCTTCACCTCAGAACTGTGTCTGAATCAAGGTATTACCTAGTTGCATTAAAAAAAAATCCTCAATTTTCCTATAGATACCACAAACGTAAACGTTTAATAGCTGCTGAAATTGCTTGCTATCCTTCCGCCAGCTGCAAAAGTATTCACATTTAATATTTTTCAACAAATGGTTATTATTTATTAAAATATTATATACAAAATTTTAATAATTTATCCTATAATAATTTACTTTATAATAATCTCTGCAATATATTGAACTTTTCCTCAGTACAAATAATGGTGTCAAGCCAGAAACTGAAAAAGAGGGGGCACTCTGAGGTAGGTTGCATTGAAACTAATAAAAGCTAATAACAATAATAAACAAACAGCACAGCTACTCTCTGAAGGCACTGGATTACATAAGGAGCAATGAAAAAAAGCCATATGTGAGAGCTTGTCTCATAGTTCTCTGATTTCTTTTAACATCAGCCATGGCCAATGTGTTGCAGGGTTTTTCAAACAATACGACTGTGCCTAATTAAATCATAGTCCTGGCTACCCAAAACAGGGAGAATTATTTCTCAGGAGCCACAGGCCACCACGGCCACCTGATCTTCCCACTTTGGGAGAGCAAACCCTGGGCCAGAGGGGTGAAACCACGGCAGGGCTAGCGGTATGCTGAAGGACCACTCACCAGCACCACACCCCTGCCATCGCCTGGGGGTCGGTCTCAGCTCCGGGACGTCCATGCGCTTTAGGAGACGCCTGGTGCAGGCACAGTGCTGGCAGTGAGATGCTGTACCTTACTGTCTGTTTTGATGCCAGGCTGCTGAGATGCCTCCAAGAGTTTCATCTTCCGCATCTCATCTGGGACTGCAACCCTGCATCCCCCTCAGCCCCGAAGCCCGTGATGGGAGCTGACAGGCTGCAGGTGGAACTGTCTCTCCTTCTTCCTTTTAGCTCAGGAAGGAGATCGCTGCCACGTGAGTCATACTTGCAACCATTTTACTAATACAATTTAAAAACAACGACTACCACAACCCACTCACACAACACACACACACACTCCCCCCATTCAGTAACACATGGTCAGACACCTTTTGCAGCCTCCCTCTCACTGCATCCATTCTAAGTTTTTCCAAAAGATCAAAAGCTGGTGACACTGCTGGCTCGGTCATATTTTCCTGTTGTCAGCTAGTACTATTTACTTAGTAGACATACAGGATTATATCTTCTCTTCTTTTTCTGTTTCAAATAAAACTTTGCTAAATACAGCCTGAAATTGCAAATAACTTGCTGTGAGGCTATAGTAAGCAGTTCAACAGAGCGTTCTGGCAGTAAAATTATTTTTAGCCAATTACATTCTCTATCTCTATCTCTCTTATCATTGCCACTGCTCTTTAAGCAAGCTGCTTGTTAACATTTTAGAAGTAGCTCACAGAGGCCTTGATGTGGTTTAATGTGCTCTTTGCCTTCTAAGGACTCTACCTGCAAGTTTTGTTTGCATACATCTCTCGTTAGGCTAGGTCATCCAACACCAGGGTACCGCACAGCTCTCCCGATAGCCTCATACATGTTGTTATATAGTTTTGAATTATGGGTTTTAGCCTGTGTCCTGCAGTTCATTACTGGGTGCCCACATTTTTTAATATTAACAATCAACCAACATGTAGGCAAGGACTTTCTGAGGATGCCAGCACAGCATGGTTGAAACCTACTTTTGACAGAGGATCTTGAACAGAGAGTTGGCAGATTCTGGGATCCATTAAATGAAAAAAAAAAAAAAAAAGAAAAAGCAGGCTCTTTCTAGGTGTCTCACACTGTCCTGGCTTATTTGGCCTCCTGAGTTGCTTCTCTGTACCACAGCTCTGCCTGAAACTTCCTCACGCTGTGCTGCACTTTGGTGAAATCCATGTCTGACAGGGAAGCTTAGCCCACAGTGCCTGCGCATGGGGAGTCCACTTCCCTGGTGAAATTCAGTTCCATCCACAATCTCTTTTCATACGTTCATATGTACAGAAAGGCAGCCTTCATGCTCCCCACTCCATTTGATCTTCCACGTTGTCCCTCCACACAGCTTAGTTCCTTTTTATTCAAATCCTCCACAAATTCACTTCCATTGCGCATTGTAGATGCAGTCCCTTGACATAATGAACTCTCTCACAGCCGTAGAAATTATTGTTGAATGGTTGGTTCTGTTTAAAATGTCAGGATTAACTGTTACCTAACTGGTCATCTGAGCAGGAAGAACTACCTAATGGGCTCATTTGCTGCTGCCTGGTGCATGGGAGACGTGAGAGATTTCTGCAGGGCAGCTGGGCAGCACCATGGCTTGGTAGGCTGAGAATGAAAAACCCTGGTAGCTTCCTTTCCTGATTAAATATCACCTCAGCCCTACAAATATATAAATGAAAAACATGAATTTGAGGCTAATTACAATTTTCCATTCATGTCAACCCACGTTTTGTACAGAAAAAGAAAAAAAAAAAAAAGTTAGTGCTTTAGTGCAGAAATAATTTGTTAACCAAAAAAAGTGACTGAGACTTTCCAACTTCAGGATCTGTGCCTTTTAAAAACAAATATTCCAGTTTCACAATACTTGCAACACAGCCTGATCAATGCTAGCATGCAGCTTCATGTCTGGATCACCGGTGCTGAAACTGCTCTTACTGGAAGTTTTGCTCCAGTTCTACTCAAAGTCCATAAAATGCATAGAGAACCAGAATTCTGAAACCAAACATTTTTGAAGCATTGGGAAGCACAGGTTTCTAGTTTGGATCCATACTCAGTCTAGAAAGGATATACTAGCTTGAAATGGATTTACTAATGCTGTGAAAGACATTACGGGCTGTCGGTGTAAATAAGTTCTACAAATCTTATAAAGTTTCATCCACTGACAATCTTACTGTAACATTTCCTCTCCTAGAAGAGAGAGAGAGAGACATTTGTCTCAATTACTTTGCTTGCCAGTTCAAACACTTTTCCCTGTTTAAGATAATTATGTATAATTTAAAAATAAATTTACAGAAAAAAAACTCCTATACAATTGTTTGCAATCAATGGAAATGATTAGCCATAGCTATTATACCATGTTAGACTGAGAGTATCTGCAGATGATATCAATTTATCATTTGTTGATAATGGTTCAAAATATCCCAAGAAATTACAATCCAACATTGAGAGTATTAAATTGTATTATTACAACTGAACCGGAGCAGAGTGCTGGGATTTGATTGCCTGAATTTATTCCTGGAAAAAATATCAGCCAGAAATCATAGTTGGGAGACCCAGAAAATGTTGCTTGGTATCACTTATTTTAGGTAACACAAGGACATAACATAGAGACCAGCCTGATATAAATGTGGGAGAGTATTAAGTTCGAGAAGCCTCCTGTACTTCCCAGAGAAAACATTATTTATGACCCACTGGAAAAAGTTGAACTATGTTACACTGACCAAACTCTTCAGTGAGGAATGATGGGCTCGGACACATTTGCAATTTACTGGAGCCAGTCTTTATATTTTGTAGAGCCAGGATAGCTTTTGCTGATACCTTGCCTCTATCCAGGAATATAATTAGACTAAAAATGTAAACTAAAATGAAATGGAAGTTTGTACGGTCCATTATTATTACTAAAATGGAAATATAATTTCTCTCTCTATGCATCCCTAAATAGGTTTCTGTTCTGTCTAATTGGCCTGAGAAGTGAAACAGAGTTGCTTGCTGGAATATCCATTTTCATATATGTATTAATCTAACGGGAATTCCATTTAATTTTTCCCTATTTGTAAGACTTACACACAGATTGGATACAAATTGTAACTTTTAAGTAAGTGCTCCTTTTAGTGCCATACCAGCGTCATGTTTTGCTAACTATGAACTAAGATGCTTCATGATGATGCTGAGGGTGCAGCCCGTTTCCATCATTGTGCGTAGTATTGGAAGAGCACAGGGTATGTTGCATTTTAGGATACCAAAGTGTTTGTCTTCTAAAAGATCTTTTCCAAATGTTTGTTCCTTTTAAAACTTTTTGCTTTCAAATGTAGCTTTCCAAGTTTGCTCTTGGATGTCTTTTGTTTTGTTTTGTTTTGCTTTGCTTTGCTTTGCTTTGTTTTAATGAGAGCAAAAGTTGTCAAATACATTCTCTCCATCTCAGGTGTGGGAAAACTCTGGTAAATCTTGCCAGAAAGGTATGTATGAATTACTACTGATTCTAATTTTCTACCTCTCCAGAACACCAGAAAATCAGTGAAATAGCCACTGTTTTTTGTTCCATTGTTTCCTTTCCTGGTTCATCCTGTGATCTTCCAGGCCAAGAGCAGGTCCCTGATACTAAAAAATATGAAACTCCTGCAGTTCTGTACCCAGGTATTAATTCTAGTTCCTAGCTTCGCTTCTGGAGAAAGAGGATTACATTCTGGCTCCACTGCATCCAGCTGCAAAACATCTGCCAACCTCAACAGGACCAGAATTTCACCCAGAAATTTCACCCCACGCTATCCGTGAAGCTTCTGCACCTTCCACGAGGTGCGTAGCGTGTCTCCAGCCAGACCTCCGACCGCCGCGCTGCCAGAGGCTGCGGGACCGGCGGGAGGACTCCTGGGGTAAGAAGGGCAAGGCATGTCCTCAGGCCCTTGGAGTTTTCTAACCAGTAAATGGAAGCAACGCAGGGAGGTTGCTACAGCAATACCTCTTGCAGCTTCTCTCTTCTTGACTTTTCTTTAACAAGCTCGAGCTCAGCATGGATTTTTAGCTTTTTTTTTTTATTTATTTAAAATGTATCTTCTATCTACTTTTCCAAGCATAAAAATAAGGTACCAATGCTTGCATATTCTCCAAGATTTAACCTGCTATGCCATGTCTTGGGTCTTTTACTGCTCTTTAAGGAAAAAAAGGAGAGGGATTGCTTGTGGTTTGGGGTTTTTTTGTTTGGTTTGTTGTTTGTTTTTTTTTTTACTATATGAAAATGGAATTAAAATATAGCTGTATTGGATAATAAAGTACTGTTGTGTATATATATATATATGACTGTGTATATGCATATACATATATACATATAAATACACACACATGTGATTTGAGTTTGCATGGCCAAGCATTAAATTACAGGCTATCTCTCTTGAGATAAAGCTATTTTTTGACCTTTTTTAGCTCAGGATGATACAGCCTTCACATGGCTGTTGAACTGAAGGAATGTAGCAGCAGTGTCAAGTCCGTGTCATGCATACATCATGGGACTTAGAGTGTCATTCAATTCACAAGAATAGCTCTTACTATATGCTCTGCACAGAAGAAAAAAATAAAATCTAAATGTGACTGTACTAAAGCAGTGATTTAAAAAATCTTTTTGTGTCCAAAATTCACTTCTTTTGATGTCAGTCCAGCCAAGTATAGTCTCATGGTCATATGCCTCTCACAGTTAACTTCTCCTTTGATAGAGTCATGAAATCCAGTCGAAAATTAGATATTCTGTGGTTTAACAACTCATTCAAAATTCAGGCTGCTCATTGACAGAGCCATGTTTTAAATAAAGGATTTCTGAATTCTGAGAAAGGACCAGTTCCTGCGTGCCTCCGCTCGTGCTTTCTCTAAGGACAGCAAAGTCCTTTCAGGAGCACGGCTGGAGGTCAGAGCGAGCTGGGCAGTGGCGTTGGCGTGGGGGGAGCACCTGGACGTAGACGCACTGAGCCAGACCAGCTGTGCCCTGTGCCACCGTCCTCTTTTCACTTTCCCTCTGTCCACCAACACTGCAAGTGAAACGTATTTACAAATAACAGAATTAGCTGTACCATGTGATTAGTTAAACTCTTTTTTAAAAACATGTGGGCTGGCCCCCTCTCCACCACAAGCGTTATAAATAACTTGCTTCCTGGCTGTCATGTTGACAAACTGAACTCCTTCCACCACCTCCGCCACCCCCACCTTCTCCCTTCGCAAACACATGCTACTTCTCCCAGAACTTCA
>VXBL01002124.1:337208-408530 GCA_013400195.1 Aramus guarauna | reverse complement strand
TTTTTTGGGGGGGGGGAGGGGGGCAGAGGCAGGAGGGAGGCAAGAGGAGTAAGTGTGTTCACATAGGTCAAAAACATCAATTAAACCCAAATCTTTGCTTGTTGTATCCTGGGACACGCAGGAGCTAAGTCCCAATCTGTTTTGAAAGTAATACAAAATATTAGCATGAAGATGTAAAGATTAGAAATCTTGAACTTCAGAAATCCCACAGTACATTTTAGGTGACTGGACTGAAATCTACCCAGGTGTTGCACAGAGATAGACACTTCCAGCCTGCATCTTACTTCGCTGTCTCAGTGATGCTCATTTAAACTCCTATTGCAAGGCCTTATGCTCTTACTTAAAGGCCAGCTAATGACTGACCTTGTGCAAATCCCTCTTCAGCGCCAATGGTTTGATCAGCAGCATATTGGAAAGCAAAATATTCCCCAACTGAAATGCAAAAGCCTTAATTCATACAGCATACACAAACATAAAATACCTTCTAGCAAGTGCTTCATTTCCAGTGCTTTATGCACAGGGCTGAAGGGTTCCCTTTCTGCATCGGAGTCATTAAGATCCGGAAATAACTAACGAGAAGTTTCAAGTGACCCACCGTAAGCATCTAGCAAGTTAAGTGAACAAACTTAGTGGTAAAGGAGGTCTCTCCGTCTTTTGTTCAGGAGTCTCCCAAATGCTGACTTGTTTTTTACCTATATACAAAGCATCTGATGTCACTTTTCTGTGTGGGTGGAAAATGCTGTACAAAGGTTAAACAAGTTCTTTCATCCTTGCTCATGAAAGTAAGCTCGTATTGCATTTCCAGTAACTAAGTGCATTACTATAACAGGTTGGGAATTTACTTTATGCATACGTGTGTACCTCTGGTGACTAACTGGCCGTGTGTTCTCTCCCTTCCTCTTAATCTTGCTCAAATTATTGCTTAATCTGAATGCTCTTTTGGCCTAAGTTTATAAAGATAGTGCAGCCAGCATTTCCAGCTATCAGTAAGTAGGCTTCGTAGCACAGGACCACGGAACCTGTACCTGCTCTGCATGCTACAGAAACAAGCTTTTTAGCAATTAAAGTGTAAAGACTTACATCCCATAAAATAGCCTATTTCTTCAGCCAAGTACTTAAACAGAGACCTGTCGCTGAGTACAGCATAGGAGCATGCATTTGCATTTGAGCACAGGAAAAATCCCACTGGCAGTAGCTTAATACTAAGCAACTGATTATGAGTTTTGTTTGATGGAGGCCTATAAATAGCTGGAATCAGTGGAGTTACCTCAGTCGATATAATGTATTAGAACTATCCAAAAGTCTTTGATAAAGGTTGGGTTGTTGGGTTGTTTTGTTGTTTTTGGTTTTTGGTTTGGTTTGGGGTTTTTTTGTTTGTTTTTTTCCCAGAAGGGCTGTTTAACAAACGTGACATACCAGGATGCTGGAGAAACCCTCCTCATGGCAGAGATACGAAAGCCATGAACAAGCTGCACTCAGCAGAGGCGCAGCTGAAGGCTGACCAGTTTTACGCAAGTCAATTTTTGCTAGCGTAGTTCCCGCACCGCAGGAGGGTAGGTGTATCAGCACAGAGATCATCACAGCTACCGAACGGAGGCTGTGCAAACCAGGAGGGCTCGCAGCCTCCCACACTACCTACCGCTGCCAGCTTCACCTGAGCTAACAAGTTCAAAGGCAGCTCAGATGTGCCTGCACGAGCTCCGGTAACAGCTCTGCACTAACAACTGGGGCACGGTATAGAAGCGTGACATGAAGGGTAAGAACAAACCAGCTAGATGGCCCAGCAGAAACTGAGTCGGGGTGTCTCGTGTCTTCTGGCAGGGCTGTTGATGGGAATGAACCCAATAAAGGGCTACGTGCTTATGCGGGAGCATCTGCAGAACACACACACAGACATGTATATGTAAAGCATTGTCCAAAATGGAGGAAAAATATGATGAGGACCCTAACAAGGACAGGTGAATGGCAGCCCAGTACATACTGATAAATAAAAAGCAACGACCACTATGAGAAGCGATTGGAAATCCAGTCACAGACACTTTATTGACTTACAAACTATGACACTCTAGAAAAGGGTAGGATCACTCCTGATGACAGCTCTGCAGGAAAGCTTCTGTTGAGTATGGCGTCTGTGAAGAAAAAAAAAAAAAAAAGAAGATGATTTATTATGAGACATAAGAAACAGAGTGGAAAATACATTATAAACAGCATAATGTGATAGGTAAATGAATAATACACTGCCAACTGGGATGCTGCGTTCAGTTTTGGTCAGTGCTTTTATAGGAGATAATACAGTAACAGAGGGGATTCAGATAAAAAATAATTAAAATAAGTAGAGGAATGAAGAATTTTCTATATGAAAAGATAAAAAGGATTAGGTCCATTTAGTTTAAAGACAAAATAAGAAGGAATATATTAGAGGTTGCAATATGATGACTCTAATACAAATGAAATATCCTGTGTTCCTATTCAACATTTCTCTCATTCAAAAAATGGAAACATTACATGATAAAAATCCATAAGGAGTGATAAAGGACCGCATCTTTTCACACAACACAAATACGAACTTATTCTCTGGAACTCTTTGTTCTAGCAGGATTAAAATGGACTGAACATTTATAAAGAAAATTAGAATATGTAAATTCATTAAGTTCCAGAAATATTTTTCAAGAAGTTATATATACCATCTTCAGATTAAACAGAACCTGGTCTGATATCATATACCAATTCCAGCATACATTCAGGAGAGGAAAAAGGAAGTACGGGAGGGCGAGTGCCATAAAATAGTTTTTCTATAGCTAACGGCCTTACTACTTCAGGTATGATATCTCATGTCCTGTTGATATTAGATGCAAGAGTCATGAGTTGTTCATGAAGGTAAGATTCACCCTTCTCCAATGCCAAAACTTCTGGTCCCATGCTTGCATTGCTGTAAGCCAGGGAACTTTAAACTCTGTATGTTTGCATGTGGAGAATTCACTGCCTATGCAGACCCAAATTGTGCCGGCCCTGTGCCTTAGGACAGAATAACACTGAGGAGAAAATCCACTTCTGGTGTGGACAGGAGAAAATATTTTCCTGACAAATGATTAAAAAGACAATAATAATACTGAGAGCTATTTGTAACTGTTTGGAAAAAACTGAACAAGTCCCAGTAGAGACAGAGAGGCAGGCAGAGAGTGGAGGAAACACTGCAGAGCTAATTAATTTATTACATAAATCCATGGCTTATCAAGTGATTATCACTCCATATAAAAGCCATGAGCAAAAAATGAACATTAGAGCTTCCAGGAGCATTGACCAGCATCCTTTTGGGAGGGTAGGATCATTGTAGTATCGAGCCTCCAGGAACAAGTGACTCGTGACATTCTGCATGTATTGGCCAGATTTTTCCAAACCCAG
The DNA here is from genome assembly GCA_013400195.1 of Aramus guarauna. Taxonomy (NCBI): domain Eukaryota; kingdom Metazoa; phylum Chordata; class Aves; order Gruiformes; family Aramidae; genus Aramus; species Aramus guarauna. Next base: position 405,128 of record VXBL01002124.1, on the reverse strand, counting down.
AAGCTTTTCCTTCCCCCTACCTTAAAAAGAGAAGAAAGCAAAACAAAACCCCCCAAATCCCCAAGCCCACTGTATTGGATTTGTGTGGCAAGGTTTTGGTAGCGGGGGGGCTACAGGGGTGGCTTCTGTGAGAAGCTGCTAGAAGCTTCCCCTGTGTCTGATGAAGCCAATGCCAGCCGGCTACAAGACGGACCCACCACTGGCCAGGGCCAAGCCAATCAGCGCCTCTGTGATAACATATTTAAGAAGGGAAAAAAACAACTTAAGAGAGAGCTTTTGCAGCCAGAGAGAGGAGTGAGAAGATGTAAGAAACTCCGCNGTGTGATCAACTGACCGTAACCCCCATTCCCCGTCCCCCTGTGCTGCTGAGGGGGGAGGAGCTTGAAACCAGGAGTGAAGTTAAACCCAGGAAGATGGGAGGGGTGGTGGAAGATGTTTTAAGATTTGGGCTTATTTCTCATTTCTCTAGTCTGTTTTGCTTGGTAATAAATTAGAGGAATTTTTCTCTAAGTTCAGTCTGTTTTGCCCGTGACAATAATTAGTGAGTGATCTCTCCCTGTCCTTATCTCGACCCACAAGCTTTCGTTACACTTTTTCTCCCCTGTCTAGTGAAGGAGGAGCAGTGATAGAGTGGCTCTGGTGGGCACCTGGCCTCCATCCAGCGTTAACCCACCACACCCACAAACAGTACAATGAGAAAGGGAGAAAAAAATAAAAATTAAAACCCCTGGTCTTCGTAACCCAGTTCCTCCTACATGCATTTCCCACAAACTGTCAACATCCCACAGGAATCTACCCACGTTACACATCACAGCACAATGCTCCCGACAAAGGCATCTCAACCCATGATGTTTCAGGCAGCCTTTCAAACCGCCTTCAGTGTATCTAGGTTCACCAGCTCTGTAATTAGGTATTAAGTTTAAGCAATCCAGGAATTTATGCAGGGAGATACTTCTTTGGCTGTTCAGCATGATTTATGCCTGCATGGTCTAGCTGGAATGAACAAAGGTTCGTCCCATGAAGAAAATGAAAGTTTCCATATCTCCAGTAGGCTCCAGTTCAGTGAAGCACTTAAACGTATGTTCAGGTTCATCCCTATTTAGAATAGCATTTAAACAAGCATGGGTAGCTCAGCCATCCTTTCAGTTCCACGGGACTAAAGCATGCATGTAACTGCTCTCCTAAATAGGCTTTAATTTATAAACAACATCAATAATAATGTTAATAATCATCATCATAACAACATCTGCTCTGTTTGGCTTTACACAACAACAGCAGACTTCAGAAGCGAACTATGATAAATTGTAAGCATAGGTTCTTGCCATAAACAAAGCGGGAAAGATAACATTGTGAATAACATTGATCCTTGCCAATACAGTTTTCTTTGGTACGTGCCAGAGCGTTACAGGGTTAAAATGACCATTCAAAATGCCTCTTTGATGTGTGATTAACTCTCAGCAAGTGAATATTCCTACTGACCCAAAGAACTGAAGACTCCATCATATATTTCATTTTAGTCTCTAACATCAAGGGTTAGGACAAAAAGAGGTGGAAAAACGTCATTGTAGGAGACTGGGGGGCAAAAGGCAAAATACGATGAAATGTAAGATAAAATTATTGGGCCATGCCAGCAGCCAGTTCTACAGAGGGCTGCACAGCATGTTTTCAGATGCTTTGCTAATCATTACACTGGTATGTGTTGAGAGAAGTGTTGTTAATGACTCTCCTCATATTCCCAAATATCTGCCCAGAATGTGAATAACAACAAATTTGGCAATCACTTCTTGAAGTTTCAGCACCTATCCTACCCAGCGTAACTCTCTAATCTAAACATGCATCTGCATCTGTTTTCACCACAAGCATACCTTAATTGCCACAAAAACTGATTTACATTGTTAGCTCTTCGGTGTATTCAATGACTTCCTGTGGCCCCTTCCAACTTTCAGATGAACTTCAGATACACTATAAGCCAGACAACACATTGTAGCTCTACGGCTTCCAATGGACTGTTAGGACTGGTATGCTGATATTCCCTTTATTTTATTTAATTCATCTTCCTATATATTTCAGTTAACAATTTTGAGAAAGGTATAGAGCCATTAGCATGCAGACCTCAGTAGTGTTCAAGGAAACCTGCCACTTAGATTTTCTAAATCTAATCTTTATTCATGCTTTCTTGTCTTTCAAAGAAAAATAACAACATTTTATTGCTGATTAATTTTCTGAAGTAACTGCACTTTTGCATTTGCATCTGAAACAACCAAAATCTTTGCACTTACTATATATACAAGTATGTATATAAATACAGCTATATGCATAATAAAATATGTAGTGGTATCTTGATTTTGCCAGGGAATACTTGAAATGACCAAGGAGCAAATTTAGTGGTTGAAAGACTCACATATCTCAACTGGTACACGGTGCAATTTTCCCATTTGATCTTTACTGTGACCTTATGCAAACCACAACATTTCAGGAAATGTTCTGATCTTTCTAGTCAGTGATTGTGAAGCAACATTTTAAAAGAGGGTTTTCAGGCATATTACCAGTTTCTTATTCCATAGGAATGCAGGGGAGGAGAAAAAGCACTCTTATCTTACTTAGTCATTCAACATTGGTATTAATGATACGTTCATATATCTAATAACTATGTGGCTTATATTTGTATGTTCATATTAATGTAAACAAAATTGGAAGACAAATCATAAAAGTGAGATTTTTTTTTTTAATGTCTGAGTCATCACTGAAAGGACAGATTGACAACATAGGGATGGGTCTACCAGATGGTCCCAAGTCTCTAAGCCTTAAGATCTACCTGAGTGCAGCACCAGACCTCAAGGTTCATGATAAGTGATTGAAACATGAAACATCTGTTTTTTTATACAATTACCTCTAAAAAACCAAGCTTGCGATCTACTCAATTATAAACACTTATTTTTGAAAAACAAAAACAAAACCAAAAAACTGTCACAATTTTTTAATTGCTTAATGTATTTTTGCAGTATATCTTGAAATGACAGAGGTTGCAATGGACCCTTGCCCAGCAGACATGCTTGGGAGGAGGATTTGGGGCCAAACATCTCTGCGTTGGCTTCTTGTAGCTCCGCAACACACTTAGCGTTGTAGGTTGCCATGCGCTGGGTCCTCTGACCTTGCCAGCTGAGTTATTGCAGGTTTCTCTCCTTCTATGAGGCAGAGAGGAATAAAAGCGAAGAGCTCAGCCCCACTTGAAAGAGAGGCACCACTTCGTTTCCGTATACACGCAGTTTTCTTCTTGTGCCAGGACACTGCTTGAGGATGTGGCACAGGGGGAGGAGGGTGTAAGGTGGATGAGCTCCAGTGTAGTTCATGCCCGCGTTACGCTCTGCAGAGATGCAGCAACACCTTTGATAGACACATACGCTCAGCCCACAGCTTTCTCATAGCGTGGCCGCAGCTCACAGAAACCAGCAGGGGAGGGGACAGGGTTGGCAAAAAGGAAGTATGGGGTTATGGACCTGGTTTTGTTTGCATTTTGTAGAACTCATGGTGAAATAAAAAGCCAACATAAATTACAATTCCTCATCATATCTGCTATTATTAAGAAGACCCGTTCCTGGTTTCAGTCCTAATTATCAGGCTAGCAATTTCAGATTCTTTTTTAACACAGTATGAGGGACTGCACAAAATCGGTCCATGAAAACAAGCAATGACCATAAAGGTGTAAAATGAGATAATTACAGTCTGAAACAAAAGAAAAAATGTTAGTGCTCAATTCCCTCAATGATAATTAAAACTTACATCTGATCGCCATAACTTAAACATCTACTTAGAAACAGAAGCCATTTTTTTTCCTTGTTAGTGCTAATTTACATTCCTACAACCGCATTGGAATAAAAAGACAGACCAGTGACCAAATGGAAAAGTCTGCATAGTCTCGAAGCAAAACATGCTTAGGATTTAAATTCCCTTTGCTGCAATACCAGTTTCGTTAGGAGCGATCAGCTCTTTGCTTTTATTTGAAACAGGCGCAGAGGCAACCAAGTTCAGGTTCAAGAGTCTCTCGAAAGGCTCTTCAAGCCCACGTGCCTTTCTCTGTCCCTGTGGTGTGAGAGCAATGGACTCTTCAAGCTCTCCCGTGCCGCTGCAGCACACCTGCTATTGAAAAATCCTGGTGGGAAAGACGAACAGCAAAGCTGCTTCCATTTTTCAGGGGGAGAAAAGTCTATCGTCAACCAAGCCCTCCCCAGAAAGCAAAGGAAGGAAAATCATCGCCAGAACAGTGCTGTAGGGCGACGAAGCCCACACCTGCAGCAGGTACAGTATCTCTCTTTGGTTAACAGTGGCAGCGAAACTCCCAGCCTTAATTTTTTTTTGCTTTCCCCTGAGAAGGTGTGTTTGGAAAGTTCTCCAGGAAGGCTGGAGCCCTCTGAGTGCATCGAGGTGCGACCAGCCCATCCCGACGGTGGGTGAGCCAGCAGCCAGACCCCACATCTCTGCCCGCCATCCTTTCACAAAAGGAAGACACTCGGGGCTGCGCAACAGGGAAGAATAAGGCAAAAGGAGGGGAAACAGCAATTATGAGAAGCAATCTCCAAATGATCACACCTTGATGTATTTATTTACACTGCTTTTCATAAATTCCACCGGCCACGTTCCTAATCCCAAAGATTTTGAAACATGCAGCAGAACAGTTGTTTTCCCCAGACTGGGATATGTTCACCGGCCACAAGTCATTACCTGGGAACCCCTTCACAATTAAGCATCTATTAAAACTTTTCAGGATAAATAGTAGATATGTTCAGAGCAGGTTTCCTCCAGTTTTTGCCATTAGAAATGCAAGTGTTGTGTGTCCTGAGGGACAAGTGATTTGTTACCAATAATTTAACAGAGGGCTCCTCACAAAAATATTCTCCCTTAATCTGTAAGAAGCTCCATGTCCCAGGTGTCTGTTTGTGCACACTCCTAAAGTGGGCAGGTGAGAGAATGGGCAATCTGTTTGTTTGGGTTTTTTCCCCCTTTTAAACAAAAGCACTTTTAAAATTAATTCATCCTAAAAAGAAGGCACTACCTTCTCCTTTAATACCCTTAAGTCTACAGGAAAACAAATGGCTCCACAGAACATTAGCAGCAATCAAAGGGCAAACAATCTATAGTCAATCAAAATAAACTTACCAGATGACACAAATCTGCTTTCACTTACAGTAAATGAGTATATATAGATATCTACATGGGTAAATAGGCTTCTCAGAAGTTTCTTCTGGAGAAAACTCATAAACTTGGAAATGCCAAATAGATATCTTTATGTCCCACTGTGCAGTTGCTCATAAACTTCATGTACATTTACTGTAAAAGTAACATTGCCACTGATTATTACTGACTGAATGCAAGCCAAATATTTCTTACAAACAATCACATAAGGAATACATTTGCAATATTTTAAATAGCTAAAAGTAACCGATCATAGATGTAATTAAATGAAGCCATTTGCTACTGCATTATTCGAATGTCCTGCTGCCATGCAAGGTGTACTTTTCTCACAATACGCTAATCCCAGCCACGCTGGCCTCCTTTTTCCAAGTTCTTTTCCTGCATTGTTCTAGCCTGGTAATCACTCTGCATATTGACATTTCTGTTCAAATAAACACACTTAGAAATTAGGTTCCTTGGCATTTCCAGAACTTCGGAGTGTTTTCAAGTGCACTTCCTGATGCCTTTTGCACTTGAGAAAGCCTTGTGTGTAATTTTAAAGAAGAAATATAAATTCTCATGGCATAAATTCTCATATGCTTTGTGAAGAATATAAGTTTTGCAACGTATGGCATAATATCCACTCAGAATATGCTGCTGTTATAGAGAGGGTCACATGCTTTTTTCTCTTGAATAGAATATTATTCTGTAAGTCACTGTGAATCAAAGGGTCTCCTAAACTGATAAAGTACTGGACGACCAGCTCAATAATAACAGAACATGGTTCTCATGGTTCTAAGAACTGCAAGTATTAAATAACATGGTAAGATGGAGACGGTCAAATATGTAAGGTGTATATTTAACTCTAGAGTATTTAAGAAACTTTCAGCCTGGTTTAATTACTTATCAAAGACATTTTAATGCTGCTTTGCAAGAAGTCTTTATCTTACTGAAAATTACCTTTTCAATAAATTTCTGTTGCCACTTGGGCCAGATCATTGTAGTAAAACCACATTGATCAATGAGTATAATGATTGTCTTTCCCTGCACCTGACATTTCTATTATTTCATTTTTAGTAGTTTTTTTCTGTAATTTGCTCAACTATTAGCTGTTTTTATGCCCGTGAGAGTGTATGGCAAAACTGAAGGGATGCATACTTAGCACAGCTCTATCATTCTGTTTTTACAGTAGCATAAAATTCATATAATACAGTGATAAATCAGGCCTGTAACAGCTAATCCTTCATATATCAAGAAGGCACAGTTACTCTTTGGGTTTTGTAGGTGCTCTTAGCTACTGCTATAGTTGGTCTCATAGTTGCCTTTTGGTTTTTAATTAAATTTCCTGTTCTTTTTTGCCAGTCCCTTACATCTTTTGAAAGCCTGTGCGATAACCAGTGTAGAGAATTCAGTTAGTTTTGAGAATATTCATCAGACTGGGGGACTTGGTTTTGCAGATTCCCTGTCAGAGGTATCTCACAGCTGTGCCTTACTAAACCCAAACGCTCACATTTGTTCATCATACAGAAGAAAAGAAAACTGAATTGATATGCATAGCAAAAGAAGTAAGTTTTTATAAGCCAGATGCAGAAAGACAGTTCTGGCTTCTGGGATGCCTGTGTGTACGTACAGAAAGGATACCTCCCATCATGTCAGGGTTTGACGACTGCCGCCGCAGTGCATCTGACTTTTTCAGCACTGTTTCGACATCTAGACTGCCATCACTGTTAAAGCTGCAGTTTTGTGATAGCTGTCACATGCATTTTGTTTTCAGCTGGCTTCGTGTGTTTTAACATCAATCCACATCTCTTGCCATAAGAAGACTTTTGTTTCTTAAGAGGAGAATGATGTGGAGAATGATGTGAGAAGAGACACACCGTGAACTCTTGTAGGGGGGCTTTCAAGGATGCGATCTCACAGCTAGAGCTTGTGATTTCCTCTGAATATCTCGGAGGAACTTCTGAAGTAGCTCAAACCCATCTGTGTCCAATCCATCTGCTGTGGTCCCATGCTCCTGCCCTGCCTACTCCCTTCCACCAGGGAGGGTGGGCTCTTGCCTGCATATGCAGCAAGTAGGGAAATGCATTTCTGCCAATGCAGCTGAAAACAAGGACTGCAAGGAAGCATCGAGCTTTCTGCAAAGTCAGCTCCTGCAGCCGGCTCACTGCCCACGCAGCTGACCCCAGACTGGTGCAAGGACAGGACGGGAGTGCGTGATGGGAGCGGGCAGGACATCAAGCTGCCATTGAGCTTCATCTTCTGGTTATGGTTTCACATCTTGCTGAGTCCTGCCAAGGAAGAGGGAGGAGGTCCTGCTCCTCATCCTCTCTCCTCCCCCAGCCACATGCTCGTGATCATTCCCCTTGAGATGGCTTAGTAATCAGATAGCCCTGGGGTAAATCAATTCAAAGAATTGACCCACTGGAAATCTAACACTGCACATAAATAAATATGCAAATAAAAGAACAGCTTACAGCCAGATATATCAGCCTGTCAACTGAGCCAATTCACCCTAAGGCCACACAATTGCTAAAGCCAATATGAGGAGGGAGGAGGGTACCTGCAGCTGAGGAAAGGGGGCAGATAAGAGGGAGCAGGACCTTCTTTTTCAGTGGAAGGTGGGTGCTGGCTTGGCAGAGCTGCTTTTAATGTGAAGGCACCATGTCCAGTTCTGCGATGCCTGTGCTATGGATGGAGGGGGACTTAACAGGGGGCAAAATTCATAGAGGCAAGTTTTAGCTCCTGGAGGTTCATCAACTAGTGTTGATCCTCTAAGTGACGGGAGATGGACTTCTCTGGGTGAGTGACTGAGGACACCTACATCTATCTCAGCTGTGATCATGAAGGGAGCCCAGAGACATTACTTCCTCTAGGGACAAGGCGGCCTTTGTGAAAATCTGTAATAACAATGATTAACAGCTTGTTTCATCACAGATCCCTACAGATTTCCAGTGGAGGGCTGAAGGCCAGTAGATTGAGCTTTACCCCACTGACCAGGAGCTTGCCTGGCCAGCTGGCCTCCTGGCAACCCCTGCAGAAGTCATCTGTGAGCTCAGGAGTCTGTGGACCACAGGCAGAAACCCCAAACCCCACAACACGGCACGCTCCATTCCCTCTGCACAGGCAGGGCAGCAGAAATGAAGAGAGAGTAACAACAGTTCTGTGCTATTGCTGCCACTGAATTAAGCATAAATAGTTATAAAAATTGTTCTTTTTTCAGTATGTGTATTGAAAACTAAAGAATATCTCTATTTAAATAAAATAATCAAATGGTTTTTTGCTACACACTCATGATGCTTGCCTTGCACTTTCCCCATGACAATTTGTATGATTTATTATGACAAACCACTAACCCTAGTAACAGCAGACACAGAACCTTGGCAGGAAAACATGCTACATATTTTAAAGCTGTTTTATACTAAAAGTCTATATTTTCAGTCCAATGCAAGGTAGAAGGTAAGCCCCCCATGTTTTTCTAGATGAATAGAGTCTTGTTGAGAAAATTAAAAATCAAATTTCTGGGCTTGCCTACTAAAAATAAAATTAAAAAAAATTTTTAACCCCCCCCCCCCCCAACTTCTCAAAGTTATTCTCCAGATAAATTATTATGTTTTGCTGTCATAGAATTTCACCAACACTCACTGAGATCTGTTCAATTCTAGTTTTTTGCATAACCTCTAGTTTGTCATTGTCCTCTAGTTTGCACTGGGCTATATTTGCAGGGTCAGCTACCACCTTTTCCTGTTACTGAATTCAGAAAGATTCCTCTTTAAGCAATCTTGCCTGTCGTAAACATATTCTGGAATCATTTAACTGGCTATTAATTAAACTAAAGACTTCAGGATTGCTTTGCATATGCAGTATGTCAATAGGGTCAATCCTCTATATTTAATAAAATGCTGAAAATTTTGTGTACATGTGTGCACCGGAGCAAATGAGCAGTGGTTCCTAAATTGGTAACATTTGGAGAGTAAAAAAGTGTAGTATGTTTGTTTCTGCTTTATGAAATTCTTAGGTTTCAGCAGTGCTCTCTCAGATGCGTATGGTCTGTCAGTATAGTTTACCTCAGTTGACTCACCATTTTAATCAGTGAAAAGCTCATCACCTGTGCTACATGCTAAAATACTGATAAATAATATACGTGGAAATTAGTTACCATTAGTGTAAAAGACATTGCTAGATTAATAATTTCCCATTATACAGCATGAATTTATATAATTAAGATCATTTATCTATAAAAAGAATGAGTGTTTGAAGTTGTCCATGACATGTATCCCACAACATCATAAAAAACAATAAACAAAACCCACACTGAAAAAATCACACGAACAAAAAAAAAAGAAAGGATACATTTCCCTTCGCAGGCAAGATAATGGAACTTTGGAACTTTTGCAAAGTGTTAAATGCTAGACACTCAAACAAAATGTTTTATTTATTCAAGATTTATTATCCAACATCAGTATGAAGACAGACTGAGAATGTTATGTGAGCAACTCACTGAAACATGCAGGACACAGCATCACCTTATTTATTTTGTTTTAAACGTTGGCTCAATGCCATGAACACACAAGACCCGTGCTTTATTCCAAGTTCTGCTGGATAATTCAGGGCAAGCCAGTTCATCTCCTTGTGTCTTTATTTTCTCCTGGCGATAATACACTGATCTTTGTGTTAAAGGATACTGAGATGTAATATTGCAACTAGTAAGTGTTTGATTATCCCTTCTTGAGCATCACTGCTCTTGCCTCAAGACAGCACAGAAGAGAAATGACAAATACCCACTGTTGTCCAGCTTTCTGTGACACTGCTTAGGAAAAAAAGTTTTGTTAGTTAAAAGGTGCTGCTCACTGACACACCAAACACTAGAAATGAAATTCTAGTTTTGCCATCATCCTTGATGGAGTTGGGTTTCATTTGTCATTGGTAGGATTCTGCACATCACCTCATTTCAAACTAAACCTACTATGCATTTCACTAAAATATCAACTTGTAAGGCAAAAAAAATTCTCCTCTGGATGTACATTACACATGAAGAAGGCTATGAGGAGCAGCCCTTTTATCTAGAAAGCTGAAGGATGACAGTCTGGCTTAAAATTTACAATAGAAGTAAAATAACAACCTAAATTGTGGACATTATTATGACTCTAAAATAGGCATCTTTGTTCTCCGCCTGGGTTTCCACTGAGGTATCAAATTTTTAAAACATTTCCCAAGAAGAACAGCCAGTTTATTGCTATTCCCTGCTTCTGTTTTTCCCAAGCGGCAGCAATCAAATGAACAAGAAAAGCCATTTGTACAAGGTGGAGTAGATATCTGTTAACATGCATGCTGATTTTATGGTGGAGTAGAAGGAACATAGCTTTAACCGCTCACTGAAGAACACTCTTAAACTTGCATTTATTTACATAGCATCTATGGCATTTAGCTGGCTGAAGAGAATTGATTAGCAAGAAGGCTGTTAAACAGCAGTCCTATAGCAGGCTCTGCACTGAGGATTAGAGGTTTATTTCACTAATTGGTGCCCTCCTGTAGTCTTTATGAGTCAATTCTAAAAAATAAAGGAGCACCCCGAACTGTGTTTAGAATAAAAGCAGAGCGATGCTTTTCAATCCATAGAAATCCCATAGCTGAACTCTTTTAGCAATAAGTTTAGTATTTTCCAGCCAAATTGTTCTTCTCAGGTGAATTCTTGCTTGCAGCGCCCTATCCTTACCGTGCTGCTTTGGCAAACCCCAGATAGCACATCATGCAGGAAACCAGACCTATACCTGCCATGGTAGGCATGACGTTGCCTTAATTGTCCACCACACACCTTGGTGAGAGCGGAGCCCTCGCACAGCCCCGGCTCACGAGCCAGCCGGCAGCAGCACCGTGCACAAGGCAGGCAGCCGCGGCTTCCACCCCAGAGAGACAGCAACGCAGAGGCTCATTATAATGTCATCTCTGCAGAAGTACAGCCTGTGCACCCACAGGTTTGAACGACGCCATGGGAGCGTGGCGGCGGCTGCGAGGTGGGAGCTGGGGAGCTCCAGGACACCCACGGAGGAGCAGGCATCTCTTGCAGACAAACTAGGAAAGACTGAAGAGGAAAAGAGGTTTCAGTGAGTTACTCCTTACCTTCTGAAGGATGTTTTGTATGGATAGGCAGAAATAAGTTTTTCATCTCTGTTTTTAATAGTAATCTGAAACAAGGAGATGCGCACGCTGAACCCTGAAGAGCAGCGTTGGGACTGACATGGTGGGCAAAAAGGCTGCCTGGCTCCAGCTGGCTCCCGGAGGCACGGAGAGCACCACTAGAGGGCTCACAGAGTATTTAAAGGGTGATTACATGTGAAACGTGAAAACTATTCTCATTTTACTTTCCATTCCTCCATTGGTACATGCAACGTATTTCAGAACTGAACCGGCAAAAGCGTGCCTTTACTTTAAAGTCAGCTTCGCAGCCTCTCACAGGCTCATCTCTGTATGAGGACACCACCACCCTCTGACCTCTCCTGTGTAAACACGCCTTCCACGTAAAACAATTTCGCCCCGAGCATGCTGCTTGTTACCCAGCAGTCGCTAACCAGGGGCAGCCATTCAGCAAAATGACGACTGTCATTCCCAGTGCTTCCAGAGGAGTGAATGAGTCCAGTGCATCAGGTATAGCAATATTCATGTATTGCATATATAAGAAAGAAAGAAAACAGAACCTTCTTCCCCCCCCCCAGAAACCAAACAACAGAAAAAAAGCTGTAGTAAAGCTAGCTGGAAAGCAGACAGACATGACCCTAATATTTGTATCTTCCCCAATCAAGGGATCCATGTAAATTCCGAGACAACAGGCTGTCAGGCATATGAAGATTTTGACACATTGCTCATGAGGTCAGGGAGGTTGGCAATCCCTACAATAAGATATGAAAGCTCTTTGTGGCAACTAGTAAATAATGTTAAACTACCCCTAAAACATGCTTCCTCTTAAGGATCGAGATTTACCTTTGTCAATGGGGGGAGAACACGAAACTAGTACAGTGGGTTTTCTTTTTCCTCTCCTATCACTCATTAGCCCTGAGGACCTTGTTACAACATTTGGTGTTGAGAGTAGAAATGTTCTAATATATAGCTCCAAACTAAAAAATGTGAAGGCAATAAGCACAGGAGTATTTCAACGCTAACTAAAATGAATTTCCTTCTTTTTTCTACTCTTTTTTTTCCCTTTCCTCTCTGAAAGAGGCTGCCAAGGGAATTATTATGATTACTCTGCATGTTTTGCAGATGGTTGGCTGCTGCATGGGGTTCTCAAGAGAGGTCATCATCCTATAGCATCCAGCTTGGATGCTGCCCTTCACACCAGCTGAGCTATGGAAGTCCTTAGTCAGCAAAGCTTTTGCTGACATGCCTAATTGAAGTCTCTGGGACAAGTCACCTCCTCAAAGCTTGGATTGAACCACTTTGCTGAACTGGGACTTAATTCTACTCTCCTATTAAACCCAATGGAAACATTCCACTTTCCAGGAATGGAAGTTGAAGGAGATTTTTCTTTTTTTTTTTTTTTTAATATATATTTATATATACATAAACATGTACACAGACACACATGCACACATAAAAGCTGCTACTTTGAGGTGTTCACAAGCCATGTTCAAGGATGTTCTCAGGCGTTTCAGCGAAACCTCCTAAGTTTTTTTCTCAGGGATGCTAGAGATATAGACATTGGTTGTACCATGCCAACAGTGTGAGGACAGGAAGCTTTCCTGCCTTTTGGCTTGCTATATGGCACGCAGACAAGCAGTTTGGAGAGCCCATAGTCACAGGCTGGTGGGAGCAAGGGGACTATATATTTAATCTGTAGCCTTTGGCTAAATAATGGATAAATCCACCTTTCTGGTACCATTCCACAGTAAAGTGGAAGAGCAAAATGGGCAATACTGACATAATGCTGTATCACCCACTTGTAGAGTTCCCCACTTTCCATATATATGCCAGCAATGTGGACAGACTGTGTTTAGCCCCTCTCCAGGACTGCACTGATTAAGGATCAAAACAGGAATAGCAACTGCCCCAAAGGCTCTGCTTGTTAGGAGGTTAGGATACTCACCTCTGCTCCTCCTTTTAAAGAATGAAGATAATACAACAAATCCAGTCTTTCGGCCCCAAAGAAGAGTAGAGGATCAGTTGCTGCAGGTTGTCTTAAGGCCAACCAGGCCATGTGGCTGATAAGACGACCGCGGGACTTGGGTCAGGAGCAAGCATTGCTGCTCATACTGAGCCTTTGCTCCTGCACAGGCAGACGTGCTGGGATGGCATCAACTCCAGCTGCCCGGAGCTTGGGGAAGGTCTCCAGGGCTTTTGCTCTTGGGGGAGACAGACAAACAGTGCTCTGGCATTCGACGTCCACAGAGGATTAGAGCACGACTCCATTCTTCCCCACGTGCATCCCAAAAAACTCTCCTGAAAATCTGTCTTAATTTGAGCAGTATACTCTTCAGGACAGGAACATGTTTCCCTGACACATCTATTTCACAGAGACAAATGCATGGAGGTGGATACGTTGAATAAACAGTCTGAGATTTGCAAAGCCACCTTAAGTAAAAACTGAATTTTCACATCCTTTAGATACTTAGAGTCTCTGCCCTCATTATCTGAACTGCACCCACACAGGCAGACCCTGTGCAGCATTTTACTAGTTTGGGTTTCAGATTTATTGTTTAAAATTATGTTGAAACCAATGACTTATAACACAGATATCTGCTCGTCTATGTCAACAAGTCATAGTTCTTATAATCTGGGCTTGTATGAATCTTAGATTTCTAAAATGCAAATTACATATTTATGTTAGAAATTGAGGGATCCACTATAGTTTATTTCGAGGTGAGCTTTTTCATTTTAAACATTTTTCACAAAGATGCATACCACTATTTAAATATGATGAGGTTAGCATAAACCAATGAAAGCAAAGAAATTGTAAGCTAAGATTGATGATACATTCCTAACTCATGCTGTTGTGCCTAATTATTGCAGGACTGCCAACCAGCTCATGATAATTACATACTGCAAACAGAGCTGTGGGGGGAAAGAAAAATCATTGTTTTGGGTTCATATTACTTTCACTGAACTTTACTGGCATGTTTGATTCATATCTCCTTTTTATGTTTTGAGCTCATAGAGCCTGCAAACTCAAATACGAACCTCCTGGTGAATCAGGAAGAACAAGGCTAGTTTTCCCTCCAGACTCTTGTCTAAAAAATGATGACAATCTTGTTCCATTTATTACCACGAAAACATGCTGTTCTTGCTTCTCTTCACGAACCACTCTTGGCCGGCCTCGTTATTTCCAGAAAAGACACCAGCCAGTCTTGTTTCTGCTTGTAGACAGCACATGAGAAAAGGAGGGGGCTTTGAAGAGCATGGGGGAAGAGCTGTGCTATGCACAATGACTGCAGGTTTCTGTCGATCATTTTTTTTTGCTGTTTCCTAGAGTTCAAAAGCAGATGCTTCTCTCCATTCTCTTACTGGATATGAGTATAGTTTCAATCCCAGAGCGATGGTATCTAGAGAGGAGTTTAATAATTTTTAATCTCTCATTTTACACTCATATGTCCTTAACCCAATTTAGATGGTCAAAGCACTCTGGGACAGCGATTTTCGTTCACTCAATATGTACACGGTCCCTAGCACTACAGGGTCCCACCCCAATGGAAAATATTAAGTGCTTCTCCTATATAAATGCTAAATAATTGATTGCAAATCCCTAAATCATACAATGCAGTATAATTTCTTCTCCCTGATTTGGTTATGCTATTATTTATATCAGCATATGGTATTGATATAAGAAATTTGTAATGAAGTCCCAGAGACACTTTGATTTAATGTGGTTACAGGGACTATCATTGCAAGTGGCAACAAATAGCTCTAATGGATTTTCTAGTACCTTGTTTTCATCATCCATAATAGACTCTCATCTGTGCTGGTCGGAACTGTAGGACGCCCATGTCTTCTGCACCCAGACTTAAACAGATCTATATTTTATGGCCCTACAGTAAAAGTAATTGCAGGTTTTATAATGTCTGTGTACTGCTCCGACTGAAAGCAATCCATTTAGAGACTTCCGGAAAGTTGAGGTGTTTCGGTTACAAATGCATGAGCCGAGACGGGCTCCGGTCACACAACCGGCCAGTTACCAGCCTCCTTTTAATGAGGGCACATTCCAGAGATCTAACTTTCCTTTCCTTTGTGGTAATACCAAAATAGAAGAAATTTTGGAACACTAGGGGTTTAAGCTGAAAGGATTGTGACGCTGAGTTTTATCAGTTCAGAGGAAGCGCAGAAACTTGGAGGCTGGTCCAGAAGATGCTGACAGCTGGAACCGCCAGCGAGGGCTGCATGCCAGGGCAGCCACTCACCCTCTTCCCAAATCAGACCCTTCGGCTGCAGCTCACAGTGGACAAAAATCAAGAATCGATTTTGAGTGACTGTCTGACCTCAAATTAGTTTTCAAAAGCCATGCAACAGATCTTGACAATCTCACCGTAGAAAAGCAGGAACTAAGGCAATCAGAAAAACAAAATCACTTCTTTTTTTTGTGTGTTGAATGATGAAGTAATTATACTGTCTACCTAAAACTCAAGGGCTCTGCCAAACATTCATACCTATACAACCCTCGGTAGGGGTGCTTCCTGCCCCCACGGTAACAGTCAGCCCTGCAGCAAGAATTTGGCCCAAGGAGCAGAAGAATGTAACAGGGGAATGGGGCATTTTAAAGGCACAAATGCGCTCTAAATGCCAGGCCTGCCATTTGTGGCTCTCAAGACCAAGAATAACTGGGTCCAAATGTTAACAGTGTCTTTTTACTGTAAGTGGTGAATAGATTAATCCTGCTATTATCAGAATAATTAATCTGGCTTGACACTCCAGGCAAAAAAAATGCAATGTGCTGGATTCCACAGACATGGCAGTGCTTTGTAATATTTTGTTATCTTTTCAATGTATAATTAATAAGGAGAATAGGGAATCCAGGAGTATCAGCCAGCATTAAAATAAGCAGAAAACTGAAAGTTAAGATGTCTGGAGTTGAGTCTCCACTATTTCAATGACAATATCAGTTGAAAGGTAAGTCCTCAACTGGGAGACGGACAAGATCTAGTTGCAGTTGGCAACACCACAGATGCTACTTGCTAAATTATCTGAAACCATTTTTTGTCATAATATGAATTACATACTCTTAGTGATGAGTCTAATTTTAAAATGTTATTGTTTTCACAATATAGTCCATGACTGGACTGCTCCAGATGTATGAATTGGAGAGAAAAGGACAGCCAGCCTAGACCCTTGGCATCGTCAGGCTCCTGAAAGCAGTCATTCAGCATGAAAACCTACACAAGTAGGAAAAAAAGTATGTCTAAGTCTCATGGGTAGGCAGTTAAAGAATCCCTGTACTAATCATGTGATTTTTAATTTTCAGAATAGCACTCCAAAATTACAGACTTTCCTTGACTCAAACAATTAGCATTCTTTCTCTAACTCTAGAAAACCATGTGAATAAACCAGTTATTTCCAAACACTCTATTTTTTGGTGTAAAAATAATTACCTCTCCTCCCAACATACAGCATTATTTTCTTAAATTCTTTTTTCCCCAGGTTAAATACTCATTCTGAGGCTGCACAGCTGACCTTACAAAATTTGTTCCATGCTTGGTTCAGCTTGCTGCTTGGAAAATAAGCAGTAATGTTCTGCTTGGAGCTCTTACATGGACCAGTGCGGGCTGCCTCTGCTGCAACCTTCACTTGGCCTGGAAACCATCAACCTGCTGTGACTCAGAAGCTGTCCTCAGCAGGGCAGGCACCAGCTCATACTTTGTTGAGTGTTAGTAAAACTTTTATTCCTATTTACAAAGAAGAACTGTGTCACTGCAGGAAGAACTACTAAATTACGTCTTCATTTTGCGACATCTCCAGCTGAATGTGCCATAGAGCGGTTCTGTGTCACTTCAGATTGCTCACGAGGAACTGGCGTGCTGGTACATAGACCTGATATGGGACTTTGAGGGATTAACTGCTACATATCAATGAATCAATTCCCGAGTAAATGTGTAAACTCATCCTGATGAGGAGGGATATTCTGTTTCTACAATTTTTGCAGCTGCAACACTGAGGGCATAAGCCAAAATACAGCTCCAAAAAGTAAGTAAGTCGACCCTACAGCAACCCTGAGGAGAGGGACTTGGGGGTATTGATTGATGAGAAGCTCAACATGAGCCAGCAGTGTGCGCTTGCAGCCCAGAAAGCCAACCATGTCCTGGGCTGCATCAAAAGCAGTGTGACCAGCAGGTCTAGGGAGGTGATTCTGCCCCTCTACTCTGCTCTCACGAGACCCCACCTGGAGTACTGCATCCAGCTCTGGGGGCCCCAGTACAAGAAGGACATGGAGCTGTTGTAGCGAGTCCAGAGGAGGGCCACAAAGCTGATCCGAGGGCTGGAGCACCTCTCTAATGAGGACAGGCTGAGAAAGTTGGGGTTGTTCAGCCTGGAGAAGAGAAGGCTCTGGGGAGATTT
Organism: Aramus guarauna; assembly: GCA_013400195.1. Taxonomy (NCBI): domain Eukaryota; kingdom Metazoa; phylum Chordata; class Aves; order Gruiformes; family Aramidae; genus Aramus; species Aramus guarauna. The sequence goes on along the minus strand of VXBL01002124.1, from coordinate 387,428 downwards.
AATTGCGGACTTCCAGTACCTAAAGGGGGCCTACATGAAAGATGGTGAGGGACTGTTTATCAGGGAGCATAGTGATAGGACAAGGGGTGATGGCCTTAAGCTGAAGGAAGGTCTATTTAGATTACATGTTAGAAAGAAATTCTTCACTGTGAGGGTGGTGAGGCACTGGAACAGGTTGCCCAGAGAGGTTGTGGAGGCCACATCCCTGGAAGTGTTTAAGGCCAGGTTGGATGAGGCTTTGGGCAACCTGGTCTAGTGGAGGGTGTCCCTGCCCGTAGCAGGGGGGTTGAAACTAGATGATCTTTAAGGTCCCTTCCAACCCAAACCATTCCATGATTCTGTGATTCTATGAATATGAGTGCTTGTGAGCACCAGGTTAAACTCAGTCTTCTGAAGCATACAGTCAAGATTGGGAAAAGTGTGTTGCCTTGGCTTACCAGGCCACAATCATTATGTTCTGCAATAAATAGCGAAAGAAGAGTGACAGAAGTGGCAGAAACCAATGTGGTGGCTGGAGGTGAGGAGGGGAACACAGAGTCATTAGGCCAGATGTGTCCGAGCAGCTGTGTGTGCCCTTGACCAAGCTGCAGGGCTGCAGGCACGTGGCAGCAAAGGTTCCCCATCCACATCTAGCCTTGCTTCCAGGCTGTGCAGATCCGAACACTAGAGGAGCAAGAAATGTGTTTGGCATTTTATGTGGTAGTGGGAAAGATGCAAAAAAGAGCTTCCTGGTTTTCTAAAGGACTTCCAAGGTTGGTTTGTCAGCTTCTAATGCTCTATTTAAAAGCATTATTATTACAAAGTAGGATGACTTGTTTCCACTGGAGCCTACCACTGTAGTAGGCATCTACCAGTCCTGGCCAAGTGCCTGATTGCCTGGCTTGCACACACAGGCAGGTCTCTTTTAGCTTCCTAGGAACTACATAAAGGGCTACAGGGAGAAGAATTTGTCCAGGGTGTTAATCAGAGGAAAAACAATATGTGGGACAGATAGTCAGCTGTGGTCACTTGGCATGGCCTCAGAGACTTTGGCTGAACAGCTTTAGGCAGCAGTAGCAGAGACCAGTCCCTTGAACACCTGAAGAGAGGTGAGAGGAGGACTGCAAAGGAGAAAGCTATAATCACAGGGGAATAACTGTTTACTGGGAAGCTCTAAGTGTTCTCAGATCAATGTGAAAGGGTGTTACACTATAGAGAGATGTAAAAATTACATACTCGAACACCTCCTTTTGCCTACTAACCAAAACCCTAATACATTATTTCTGTTTCTCATGCCTGGCTGATGGCAGTATGCCACACTTTACCCAGTTTCAGGTTCCACTGACGTTAGCACAGAACCCCCAACCCAAATATTACCAGTAAGAAATGTGCCCAATTCACTTCTACAGAAAGCAGACTTTCTTATGAGGTTTTCATGAGCTCATGGATGTTCTTAGGTGTTCAAAACACATCATGCAGCCAATCAGGCCATTCTCCTGTGCCCTTTTGTTTCTTCTATTCCCTCCACCCCAGTTATTTTTGTAATGTCCATTTCATGTCCCCTTCTCATTCTGAGATTTACTCAGATTGTATGGTTTGGATTAAACACATGCAAACTCCAAGCTGTTGCCCAGCAGCCATTTAATGATGAAATGAGCCTTACAGCTTGAAAAAAACACTCCCGCTTCCCCCTCCTAACCATGACAGCTGCAGCTTTTCTTGTGTTGGCTCTTGAGCTTTGTGTGGCCCCTGAGAAAGATAGCTCAGCTCAGCAACCTGTCAGGAAAGTGAATCGGCAGAAGCAAGCAGGTGGAGAAGAGGCTGCTGGTCATGGTGGTGCCCAGAGAAGGATCCAGGTACCAGGGGTGGCTGTGGGCTTTGGCTTGCCACCCTGCTGCCATGCCCCGACCCCTCATCCCTCAGCTGGCAAATGTCCCCTTGCCTATGCCCCACAAGGCTAACTTAAACTGGAAAAGGACTAGTAAAAAAAGTTGGTTTCCCTTGGGAGCAGGGCTTGATTCTGGGAGTCCTCTCCAGAGCAGTGGTCATGTTGGCTGAGCCAGCTGGTCTGAGGCTCAGTGCACTCTCAGTCCCATCATGAAGTAGTCTGCAGAAGTATGCTGTCAAGGAAGGACAGGACCAGGAGCAGGATGTATTATTTGTATGTAAATACAAATAATTCATGTGTGACTTCCTATTAACTTTTACATCCAGCTACTTTTGTAGCTTCTTTTTCTTTTTCTCTGGTTCATTCTTGTTGCTTATCTCAGTAGGTAGATTTGCAGGCACGTCACTTCCTAGTATCTTTGGTTCTACTAACATCATCCGAATTTTCTGATGTTGGATGTTGGAAGCATCTAACATAATGTTCACTTTAACTTTATCAAATACATGTAATGTGTGTGGAGCAGGACCAGGAGCACAACCACCAGCCACAGAGACAGACCTATTCTTCAGCAATAAGGATTATGAGATGCAAGTACCCTATTTCAATCATTCTGCAACCATTTTTTGAATTAGTTCAGAACTTCAAAACTTTTGTTGCTGTTTGATTCATAAATATGGTTTCTGTTTGTTTGGTTTTTTAAGGAGCTTTTTGCAAATGAGAAATGCCATATTTTCAGCTGTGGCAGTTGCAGACTAACCCAATCACTGATGGCTACAATATTATCTTGTTTTTCTGCACTCATTTCGTTGTCTCTAGCTGATATTTCTCATTGTACTGTTCAATTTGTAACAGGACTACCCTTCAGCTTATTTCTGTACAGAGCTAGCCACAATAGGGTCCTGTTTCATAATTGTGTTGAGGTAATGCCCAAGGCTCTCAGCAAGAAATAATAATAAATAACATGACACAACTGTGCTGAGTCACACCTTTTTAAAGCCCAGCTCTTTTTGAGGGACACAAGAGCATAGATAAAAACAGCCATAGGCAGCAAAGAGCCCCTTCTGAAAAAAGCTCCTGGTAACTCATTCAAGTCAGTGGTCATAAAGAACAATAGCACAGCTGTTAGATAAATGGGTTGCTTACAACTGCACACAGAAAACCTAAAAATTTCAGCAACAAACCCATTAGCCTTTACTACATGAGTGGTACAGGACCTGCTGTTTCAGTAATGCTCTGCTGGGCCACATAAAACCTGTAGCAAAAATGCAGAGAGGTCTGGCATCCATCCATTCCTCCATCTGTCTGAGGGCAGCTGGGAAACTGCCCCAATCAGTCCTCGGAGTCAGGGATGCTCTAACGCTGCAGCCAGTGCCAGTGTATGAGAACTGTTATATGACCAATGTGCTCACAACCCTCAGTTTGCAATGAATGCCTTATATCATCTCTCATTAACAATTAAAATAAAAGCTCTATTTTTTACAGCTGTTTCAATCAGCCCTGCTCCTAGGATATATGTTCCCAAAATAGCGAAATCACAGATCATCAGCATCACTTCTGGATCATCTCATCAGGCTATGACCATATCCAGCACAATCCTTTTTACCAGGAATTTTAAAACTGTTTTCTACCACATTCCAGTGGCATCCCATGACTCCATGCAAGACAGTGGAGAGCATATTCTGAAAAATACATGGTGTATATTAAAATCACATCAGTAGGAACACATCAGAACATAAAACAAAGACAGCATAATCCTGGAACTACTGTTTTTTTCCTAGTGTTTTGATTTTGGTAAGTTGGGTTGTTGGGTTTTTTTTGGGGGGAGGGGGTTGGTCTGTTTTGTTTTGGGTTTTTTTTTCCCCCTGCACTAGATAATCCTAATTTGTTATGACTTTAAAAAAACCAAACCAAAACAAAACAAAAACAAACAAACAAAAAAAAACAAACAACAACAACAACAACAAAAACAAACAAAAAAAAACTAGGAATGAAGGAATTAGTTTAAGTCCTTCCACTTAGTTAATTTCCATGATCTAATATTCTCCTCGTGTTCCAACACAGCTCTGTTCTCTGCTGATGATATCAGGGCTGAGGAAGTCTCTTAGAAGGCGGTTTCAATTCAAGGGCAAGGCAGACCAGAGACCACTTAGTTCCTCAGATGAAGTATACTCAGTTTAGTGTGCTTGTAGGCGAGCCAGAAACTGTAACAAGAACACTTAGGAAACCAAGTCCCCTTGGATATAGATGATCAATAACGTTCTCGACAAAGCTGAAAACAGTTCAGAACACAGTGTCTCACCAACTTGTACTGTAATGTTTTAGTGTAGTTACTGTGGATCTCATTTCTGGCAATATCTTGAAACAGCAATCAATACTTGCCCAGGGTATATTTTCCCTGCCATTTATTTTGTTATCCAGCTAGTGGCAACAACAATCATTTAAGATCAGCTAAGCACTGATACGTTGCTAATGATGAGTATCTACTGATGGGTAACGAGGATCAAGACCCTTCCATGCTGGATACTACAGAAGAAAAGATGCCCAGATACCCATCACTATAGCATCTGAGGAAATTTTGCATAAAATGAGTAGCTGCAGGAAAGTCATCATCAATTTATCAAGTGGGCTGATCTTGCATGGAGGAAAGAAGAAAGGCAAATATTTTAATAATATGGGGATTAGAGTTTTGTGGCAGCAAGGTAAAAAAAGGTTAATTTTGTGGGACTGACTACCGGTATGCACTCCTGTTGTTTTTGTGTTGGTCTGTATTTGACGTTTGCCAAAAATGTCAAAGTGCAAGATGCAAGATTTTGTTTTATGTCCATACAGTATGAAGGAAGTAAAGCAAACCAATACATCAATCCAGTGGCTGACGTTTAACCTCCTTTCTCCCTTAGACTTGCGTACGTCTGCTTCTCCTGCACTTCTGAGAAACGGTGAACTGTCTCATCCCCAGGAAATACAACAAACCTTAAATTGCAGAAACAGAAAGCCTTATTGAGCATTTGGGAAATGTTCTGAACAACACTGCCCATTTCCTGCGGCAAAACATTGCAGTAGAGACAGACGCAGTACTGGTGGAAACGACTGGCAGAGGGATATTGCAAAATACATGCAACTGTAGAACCCAATATGACTGTTTCTCTAACTGGGGGAGCTGAACACAGGAACATGCTGAAAAAAGCACTACAATGTGGTGGATGTGCCGACATTACTGAATACTGAGTAGCTGTAAGAACAGGGCATATGCAGCAAGAGGAAAACAAATGTATCACCTGAAATAATGAAACCAAGTTAAATATACGTTTACTGCTTTCTGGTAACAGCTAGCCATTAGTAGAGAGCAACACTATCCTTGTGCCCAATGCCAGTCCAAGTTTTTGTTTTTCAGATCCTTCTTCACTGAGACCTCAAAAGAATTTCAAAAGTAAAAAAAAAATCTGTGTGGTGAATGATGGAAGATGTTAGACTGAGCAGAGCAGCTTTGTCAGTAGCTGAGGACAAGGAAAGGACTCAGACAGATGGAGTGTCATCTCTTAAATTGGAATTAGCCAGGACACAGCACTAATGCTCAGCTGGTAGCTGGATTTGTATACCTTTTTAAGAGGGTAATTTATTACACTGTGATTCATCTAGGTAGCAAACTCACTGTAAACAAACTCTAAACCTTGCCTACACTTGATTTCTCTGCCCCAGGTTTCCCATCTCAGTGGTTTGGCCCCACCAGCGGGAGCAGCATTGGCAGAGCTAACACGGATAAGGCCCCTAGGACGGTGGTGACACCTTCACCAAGTGACCACTTCCACTGCCAGGAATAGGAGAAGGCACCCAGCAACCCCCCTCAGCAGGGGACCCTGCGAGCTGGGTGGTGCTGCACAGGGTTTTGGAGGCACATTCAGAAGGAGCTCTGAGAAATATCCCCACCACGCTGCCTTCTCTCTAGCCTTCACACGAAGCAGAAAAGGGAGGATCAGGCTGCATGACGGTGGTTCAGGTCACCTCCCACGGCACCCTCAGCCTAGGGAGAAGCAGCTGGAGGGCAGCAGGGAATGAAGAGTGTTTCTCACTTCCCCACGGGAGAAGGAGTGACTGCCCGGTGCGGAGCTCTCCCATCCTTCCCCTTGCACTCCCATAGGCACCCTGCCACAGGACTGGTTAGCAAGGCCCATGAGCAAGCTCCTTGCATCCTCTTAGTCTCAAAGGCAGAGTTGTGTCAGACTTGCCCACGAAAAAGGATACAAACTCTCTTGCCCGGGCTCCTCAGGGACACGTGCAGCCCAAGCCCCCAGCAGAAGACAAACCTGAACTCTGCCGTTGCTCTCTGGTGGCAAGGCGGTCTGAGCCACGTGAATTTTGTCTGTGTGATTTCCTCCAGCTTATCGTCTGATCTCTAGCCCACAGTCAAACTGAACCTTAAGGGTTACAGGTGAGGGAACGAAAAGTGCTTTTGTTCTCCCTTTGTATCCCTTCTTCCCACCTCCCAGCCTCCTCCCTCACCTGAATCAATCTGAAGTTACAGAAGCAGAATCACAAGTTAAAGAGCAAAAAATAGGGAATATGGAAAAATCCTGTCATAAAATGAGGTTACTCATACCATCATGAGGAAGCAGGGTGATTATACACACTTTACACAGAACGATAGAAACAATAGGATTACTCACACAATCTCAAACTCTAATGAGGCGCATCAGTTACACTCCCACAGCAACCTGGAGAAAGGAGGAGAGTAAAATCTGCTGGTTTAGCCTAATAAGGACTTTGTGAGAGTCACAGTTAACATGTCCTACTTACTTATGGTATACCACAAGCCTGCTAGGCACTGCAGTCCAGGGTTTCTATATGTGCTCACCAGCGCAATGGAGAAGGGACGGGAGCATAGACGTGGCTATTCTTCTAACCATCTCCAATTTCAGTGTCATCCTTAACATAATTGATTGAGGACAAGAAGGCAGGTACAAAATCAAAAGAGGAAGCTTTACCGGTAGTTATATTGAAACTTTGAAGAATACACCTTATAGGTTATTTTAAATAATTGGTGACATAGTAAAAGCCATTCCTATAAAGACAGAGGAGCAGGGCAGACCTCCTTAAATGCACTTCTACAACCAGAACTCTTGAAAAGAGTAAGTGTTGGATTGACTTTACATGTTTGTGACTGCGAAGGCAGGATCTCTAAATGGTACCAACGAAAGGAAACATGCCATCTGAAATTACATGTCTGTAAAATCTTGTAGATTGATTATGTACTACCTGGCAGATTTCTCTCCTGGATGGATGTTTTTATGTGAAATTTAGAAAACAGCTGGGAACCTCCTGGGCACAATTAATCTCATTCCATCACAGAGTTTTCAGCCAGGTGAACAGTCCTCTCCCAGTAGGCGTGCAGGAACCCCAGCCAGCTCCACTGCAGGTGCCCGCAGCAGCCTGAGATGGATCCATCCCCATTTTCTCAGGAGCTGAGCTTCCTTCACAACTCCTTTTACACAGTCGTTTGAGCCTTCACATAACCACAGCGCTTAAGTACATGCTCAAACTCTTCCTCTCCTGAACAAGGAATTAAGAGTGTGTTTAAAAGCTTTACAGCACAGAGATGACTTCCCACCTGAGACCCATCTCACATGAAATTCCAAGGCTACAAAATCTGTAATCCTTGATTTTGTGTGAGATTGAAATAATTTAAAATCAATGGTTCACTTCAGACTTAAAAAATGCTTCACTGAGGCTTCATATAATTTTCACAATTCTATTCTAATGTTAAAAAAAATGTATAAAATGTCAGCATAAAAATTAAGCATAAAGTGAACATCATGCATCTTCATAGTGTTGAAATAAAACAACTTTTTTCTTGAAGATGTTGGTGAAATCATTGTGGTCTGTCAAATTTATCAATTTGTGTTGAATCAGCACTTTCTAAGTGGTCGTCCAGCTCAAGACTTTGTATGCTCTTTACATGTATCCCTTTCCAGCAGAAAAGCTTTCCCAATGCTTTTTATGGCACCATGATAACTTCTTAATAGCATTTCTATTTAAAATTTCCTTTACTTACATTGAAAAAATAATCATGTAGCATAATTTTTTTGCTCCTAGCCATTAGAGCACTGTTGTCTTCATAAGAAAGCTGCTTTTTATCTGCTTGGAGCTCTTCAGTATGAATAATCTCAAGGAGAACTATGCAGAAGACTCCTCAGTTTGTGTTTCCCTTCCCTTGAGGACTTGAGTTCTCCAAACACGTAACTGAAACACGGACATCAACCCAAAGTCTTTACAACAACCCGTTGGTATTTCTGGTTATTATCATGCCTGATGTTACAATACATCCTCTTTTAGGAAAAGCAGTGTTTAATTGACCAAACAAGAAAAACAAATGCTTCCCTAAGGCAAAAATTCCATGAACTGTTTGGATGTTTTCTATGAAGTTAACAAGCACTTCTGTCAGTATTCAGAAGTCTCAGACACTATTTTTTGAATGGACTGAAGTAAAGAATAGGCAGCTTGAATAGGATTTTACAGTTTCAACATGCTTAAGGACATTCTAGGCTAAAATATTAGTTGTTTTATAACGTTACTTATAAATAAATGAAATTTTTAAAATATAATTTATACTCAAATTAAAATAAATCTTAATTTATATCAGTACAGCTAGAATAACAGAAGAAGAATACGGTCATCTTCTAAACTCACAGGTAAGAGTGACAGGCTGTGCTCTTGAAACCTTCTTTTTAATATATTTAAGTTTAACATGATCCTGCAATCAGACTACATGTGGAAACACTAAGTGCAGCTTTATGGACTTTTGGGGGCTCAGTGCAGCTGCAGGGATATAATCCACAGATGATCTAAATACAGGAAAGGAAAAAGATTCAGTTTTTTAATACCAACATCATTTACTGACTTCATGCTGACATAGTGTAGGTGAACATAAGATTATTGAGAGGAGGACTAATTCTTGTTCTTCCCCACCAAATGAAAAACATTAAACCAGCATTTTCCCTGCCAGAAAGTTAAAAAAAAAAAAAAAAGAGACAGAAAAGCCCCTCTTCAATTTCTCATGTTTTTGGGATAGCAAAACTACTGGCAGGCTGGAACTCAGATTCCAAAGCCATTGAATTCTTGAGGATGTCTCAGTACTGTCCTTAGCATCAATGAATCAAAGACATACCACTGTCTCACAACAAGTTCCTTGGTTTTTTTCCTTGGTGTTCCCCCTAAGGGGGAGCATTCCAGGAAGGATGTTGTTCTTTACATAGAAACATGATACAGTGAGCCTGGAAGGAAGAGATATCTGACTAGGATAGGTTTTGGTTACCCAAGAGCTGACGTTTTTCCCATCATATCTGAGATGATCTGTAAGTGCTCTGATGTGCATGATTGTCTGAAAACTGAATGCTTAATACACACAGTCAAAATATGAGGCATATAATTGTGATTATAATTTGATTGAAAACAGAGAATGTCATTCCCAACTCAGGACCTTACTGTGGAAATTCAGATCATATTCAGACCATATTCAGAAAATAAATATAGAATATTAATCTGTGTTGCTCAATCTATACAGTCCCAGGCAGAGTTAATCCTAATGAACTGAGTTATTTTGAATCCTGATTTCCCTAGCATGTTTTAATTATTTCAGTTTATCTTTTACATTTAAGGTCCAAGATTTTAAAATGACAAATTCTACCAAGAAGCAGTTATGGCATGAGGTTTAGTGACATAAACTTCTCAATACTTTGGATGTCTGCAATGCAACCAGCTGTGATTATAGTTTTTAATAACATGGGAACTGCTCTAACTCAGGCCTGTTGTGAAGAGCCCCAAGGTGACCATCTCCAGTTCAACCAAAGCGCAAGCCTTTCAACTCTTCCCTGCTGCCAATACGTCCTATTCGCCTAAATTGAAGGCTGAGAAAAGAACTTTACTATATGGTCTGTAGATAGATATCTACTGGAAAATCTGATAAGCCAGCTGAATCTTCATTTTGGAGAAGCTACTGAGCATATTTCCTTAGAAGATGATCAAATTAATCAACATTCCTTTAAATTGTCTGAGTTTAAACCCACAGACCTTAAAACTACATTATCTTTCTTGACTGCACTGTGAACTTCTCAAATGCACCTGAGTAACTTAGATTTCTCAATGCTGTTCATTTTTGACAGAGAGCTAGACAATCTATTGTTCTCATCTGGGTTTTGGTTTTGAACAAAATCAAAATTTGAGGTCAAGTTTTGCCCTCAACCTTATTCACATGCAATCGAGTCCACGCTTCTGCATGGATTCACCTTGGAGGAGCAAATGGTCTTCAGAAATCTGAACAGAATTCAGGGGGTGAAAGACTACTCACATTGAAGACAAGAAAATATGCCTACAAAACTCTTAAGCAGTGAACTGATAATAAACATCCTGAATATAGAAAAAAGCAACCTCAAAAAATTAGGGTTTCCAATTATTGGTTACTAACTAGAAATTACCAACACTATCAAAATGCCATTTGGTTTTCCATTAAGGATTAGTATATTTGGAAAAAAATATTACCGTTTAATTTGGATTAAGGCTAATGAAAGGATTGTGTTACTACTCCAACTATTCAAAAGTGCAAAGTGTTTTTTAAGTATTCACAGAACTACTAGTGTTACAAATTTTAGTTCAAAGGATTGTGTATCAGAAAATTCAAAGCTAAAAGTGGTTTGCTCGTAATTTTCCTGTTTATAAGCATCAGACAAATGAAGAAACATAATCCTATGCAATCTGTATGACCAATTGTATAACTTGAACTGGCACAGGTATGCAAACATATGAAGAACAGCCAGTAAAAGATAATAATTTGAACCAAATTTAATTAATTATTGAATAATTAACCCCGATACTAACAATACCAAGACCAAGAGACTCTTCTGCTCTTTTCGTAATAGACTGCAAATTCTAGGTTTTCATTAGTGATGAGTTTGTCCCACATAATTTGGAGTGTTCTCAAGGTGAGCATGTTTGGCCTCAGAGTTTTATGATACGAAAACAAGAACTCTCTGCAAAATTCGCAATCTGATCCAGCCTTGAGTTCAGATCATATTTTCCAGAAGCTGTATGCGTTCAGACCTACAGATCAAGTTTTCAGCTGTGATTTATATGCAAATAGAAAATAACTAAGTGAAAAAATGTTCTGTAAACCAGCTGCGTGAGGTTTCCCAACATAGTTTGCAGGCTTTTAAGGGTAAATCTACTTCATCGATGAAGCAAATCTTTTCAAAAGCATTTTCCAAGGATAAGAAAAAAGAGAGTGTTGCTGTGTCATGGGCAGGATGTTGAACAAAGATGTTTTAGTGGTGATAGTGGTATACATCTCTCACCATATCTATTTAGTAGTTATGCTTAGGTAGCAATAAAAATGAAGGATGAATGATTATTGATTATGGGACGAAGCCCAGACTGATGTCTGAACGGTTGGTAAGCTGAACTATGTAGACTGCTGGACGCTCATCTGTGGTACAGAGTGCGAACTAAGAGTTTAATGGAAGGAGTTATTATAAATAATATCTCTTCTGGTTTATCTCAGGCTAAATAAATGCAGCCACCACAGTAAACCAGTATTACATCCCAACTGAAAATGTTGCTAAGATTACACCTAGGTAAGTATTGTGCGTTACCTAAGGTACCTTTTCAAGAATTCTTATGCAGTTCCAGCTTATTTGACATCGACAATAAAATTTGACACAAAAAAATATTCATTCTCATACCTCATTTTAATAGAAAATAATTGCCATTGAATCTGCAATGACAGATTCCTTCTCAAATGCTCTCTGTATCACTTTCCACTGCAGCAGGAAGATTTTACTTTTGCTGCCATCAGATTCAAAGATACTAACACACACTTTTGAGAAATACCTTGCTTAGTTTTGCTATATCAGCTACTACACAAAGCAGTTTCCAGGAATTTATTCTTTACTTAGTTAAATTGTGTATGTATCACTATCAAAGGATTTCTTAGGTTTATGAGCAAATTCTTACTGGGGCATCTCTACAGTTCTGCAGTTCCACTAACACCATGAGAGATATAGGAAGGAAAAACAGATACTTCGCCAGGTATGTAGAAACCTAACTATGTCTTTTAAATAATGTCTGGGATTTTTTCACACAATTCAAACTCTATATTGCTCAGAATGTATCCTACAGAAAATTACAATGAATGTAAGAAAAAAGTCGTGATGTCATTTCTGCACCCTGAAATGTCTGGGAAAACTTCTCTTCATGTCTCCCTTTTTTACCTGAGCGTTGAGTATATAGAGGAATTTTCAAAGGCTTAACAAAGGACTTGTTTATTAATAACACAGACTTTGTAGACTTATGAAGAAAGTTACAGGCATTTAGTTAACTACAGCGTTATGTATAAGCCCTCAGAAGATGAAAGCCTAAGTGCAGTCTTCATATAATAGTGCTACTGGCTTAAGACTGGATATTCATCCAAGACGTTTTACTTGCCAAGGGCCAAAATCATGTTTAAAGACACACTTCAATCTCATCCAACAGCAACACAGACATAAATAATGTGTCTCTGAGTCATATAAAGTGAAGCTGAATACCATAGCTGGCTGTATGTTCCTTCCCCTACTCATGCTTTAATTGTGCAATCAATAGTAAAATGTTTAAGTCAATAATTTTGAAGTTGTGAGCTCAAAGCTGACACCGACGGAGGAGGTTCTGCAGGCTGTGCAGTGCCAGAGCTGCATTTTCGTTATAGTTGTGTCTTGCCTTGAGTGCATCAATTATAGATCAGCACATCTGAAGAGAAAATCCACAGGATTTTCCCATGAAACTATATCCTTTTCCTCCTCCTTTGGATTCAATCTGCTTTTCTGTCTTGAATTTAATTCCTTTACAGCGAATGAACTTGCTCAAGGAAAAAAACTCTAAACCTCACAAAAGTACTTCAATCTAGAAATCATTCAGACAGAGCAGGTCTCAGTGCTTTTCCAGCACAGCCTATGCTAAAACTGTTTCCAAACATGAAACGTTGAAATGGCTTGTAAATAAATGCCCTTGCAAAACAGAGAAGCAGAGTCTGTATAAACCGAGTTAGGCGAGGATGAGGTGAAGCAAAGGGCCGAGAGGTCAGCCCCTGCCTCGGCAGCATCACCCAGCCCGTGCTCTGCGGTCCATGCGAGGGGAGAGGCTGCATCCCCCACGCAGCCTTCGCACCGGCCCTGATCGGAGCGAGCAGCTCTTTTGTCAAGTACGGCGTGAGTCAGACTGCTGCTGAAGGAAATCATTTTGTTTACAGCAATGGGAAGGGAATTGCGAGAGCAATTAAAATAATTTCTTGTTTCATAATACAAGCCGTACCAAGAATGGCTGTTAGCTGCGTTTCAGTCTCAGGTACTTAAAAACAAACAAACAATCACTCAGAAAAAGTAGGTTCTAATTTCACAGAGGATTGTTAGTAAAAAGCAATCTTTATTTAATGCCTTCAAATTTTAGATGCTGCTGTGCCTGGGAGGCACCCCGTCCACATTCTTGGACTACTGAGGAGCAGTCCCTTCCCAGCTAGCTGGGGGCAGTGGGTGGACCAGGATATCTACAGGGGTTTGCTGTCCTATACCACCTGCCTGAGGTTTTACCAGTTGCTGAAGGTTGTGAACCCTCGGGGTGTGCACGTATAGATGGAGGATATGAAAAGTGAAACATGAACCTGTCACCCACTTCTTGCCAAGGCAGTTGCTGGCAGGGTGGTCTCAGACCTCTGGTGGGACACACGGAGACATGGTGTGGGTGCCCAGGGCCTGCATGTCTCCAGTAAGGTGCATCCATTGCATGGTTTCTCCATGGGTTTCACCAGTAAACACAAGATTTGTAATAATGATGTCTCAGTTAAGCCCTGACTGGTCCAGGAAGGGGAGATTTGGGTTTTTTTCCATTTTTTAAAATTTTCTAATCATGTGTCTGCTTGACAGAGCCAAAGTCCAAATACATTCCACCTGCTGATAGTACCTGTCAAGTCCATAAATAATACCAAGAGACTGATATGATCCATCATAGTTAATATTTCTCAAGACTCAAATGTTTACAGGGAACTTTCCAAAAAATTAATTGGGAGGGAATAATAATCTCTCTCCTTCTCACACACACAAATGTACAGTACCATGGAGTAATTCTGAAGAGCCACATTAAATAATGTATGAGCTGCTCATGGACGTTTTGCAGCAGGAAAAAGTGAAATCCGCAGTGTTACACATTTCACCATGAGTTGTTTGTTCAGTCCTATTGTTTGCTAGCTGTTTAGAGAAGTAAAGTAATCTCCCCAAGGACCCTTGGATGCGTCTGGGGTTAAATAAGGAGAAATACGATATTCTTTGGGATGGAGGGGCGTAGCATGGAGATAGCGTCATCCTTGCAGATTACTAAACTGAACAGATCTTTTTCACCCGCAATTCTGAGTAAACATACAGGTAGCTTTTGTTGTGGTAGTTTTAAAGTAACTGATAAGAGTTGATAGAAGTGCTGATAATTAACATTTATCTGTTGCAGAGGATTGTGATGGGTTCTCCATTACTGTAAATACTTAAATCACAATTGGATGCTTTTTTTCCAAAAGACTCATTGTAATTCAAACAAGAATCAATTGAAAGAAGTCTTGAGACCTGTGTTAGTACAGGAAACCTAAACAGATTATCACAAAGGGCTTTTGCTATGATTATTTTTATCATCAAGGCTTCATGGGGCCAGACTACCATACCATGGGCACAATGTCAGAAGCAAAAGTTGGTCTGTGCCTGAAGGGTTTTTCAGTGTAAGACTGAGATAAGAAACAACAGAGGGATACAAGAAAATAGGGCAAACTGAACCACACAACAATACCAAGGCATAATTCTGAATGAATCTGTAAATGCATTTAAGACACCATGATCCTCTGAAGGCTCAGCAAGTTTCAAAAATTCTATGAATACAATATATCAATATCAACTTTCTAATGTGTTCTTTCTGAAAACAAACAGACAAACAGAGTTAACTGAGACAATGCTAAACTATTAAATAGCGACTTTCCAATTAATACATAGAGGAAGGTAAATCCAGTAAATCCTGTGAAAGCTTTCCTTCAGTTTAGACTGGCTGTATCAACCAAACATTTCAGAAAGCAGCAGAAGATGAAGAATTGCTGGTTTCTTTTGAACCAGTGCAGCCTGGCACCAGAATTGTGTTAGATCTCACAGTCATGATCTCTTTCTAAGAAGACTTTAGCCATCGTGGAGAACTGCTGATGACTACCATACCTGCATTTCTTATACCCTGTTGGGTTAATTATTACAAATCCCACAAATAAAATGTTCCTATGAATCTACAGAATATAGTTTATATCTATCCTAAACAAAATGAAATCAAATTAGATGTTAGCTTATTTTCTGAGATGTAAATTATGTAGCAGAATTTCAATTTAACTACCAAAATATTAGATATAACTGAATTTTTAAAAAAATAAAATAGTTTAAATGAAACATATCCTCCAGTATTATTTTTTATTTATAAATCATTATGCAACTATGAATCCCTGAAACTAGTTTTAATTGATAAATATTGCATAAGATCTGTATTAAATCTCTTTTCTAGAGATGATCTGCATTTTAAAATGGACTATAACTCTATAACGCAGGCTTATTTATAATAAATATTTAAGCAGACATATATCTTCAGGAATTAAATATCATTAATGGTAATGGAAAAGACACAGCTTGCAAAATGTATTTGGAAATCTCTTTTCCATATGTTAAAAACATCAGACAGAAGAAAGATGGTGATGCTACCCAGCCTAGAACATTACAGCCTGAATTCCCAGCATTTCAGGATTTAGAGAGCAGCAGGAGTGGTCTCGCACCTGTTACCCTGCAACTGAGGCAAATCCAGGAATTACGCGGAGTTTCCCCAGACCCAGCATCGTTTCCCACCTGTTGAAAGACAACTGGAGGTGTTTGCTGCTTCACCTCTGAGTCTGGCACGTGCATCTCTGACACACGAGAGACTGGATTTCCTCCGCTCTGGGTGCAGTCTGAGGTTTACCTATTTGACAGTCTGGATGTGTTTAGGGAGAAGTTAACTTATTAAAAGACACATCCATAGCTTATGTTCCAGGCTCGGGAAGCATTTGGGGATCGTTTTATTCATCTCTTTATTTCCTGTTGCAGATCTGACTGTGTTTCTAAGTGCTGTTGGAACCTCGCGCCCTTTTGTAGCTCTCGGAGTACAAATTCTCTTCATAATAAAAAAGGCAATTAACAAATTGCAAAAGAAATATTCCATCATGGGAAATGTAATTCCACATGTACATTACAGAAAAAAGGAATAGAAATCAGATCTTGACTGTGGTCACTTAAGTTAATAACACTATTTCCATACATAGCATTAATTACTTGCTTCATATAGGTACTGGATTGGTGCCTACAACCCAAGGAAAGATTTAAATTGGAAGGAGTGATGGGAAAAAAGAATAATAGAGAGAAAATGAAACATTGTGTACTCTTTCCTCAAACATTTGTTGCTTTATCTGTTGTCCTTTTTCTTCCCTCCTTCTGTATTTAGGTTTTCCTCCCTGTAGTCACCAATCTAATCCACTGTTTTAGTAAATTCTGTCTTTTAAGTATGGAATTGTCTTTCTACTTACACCCACCAACTACAATGGGGCGGGGGGGAAGTTTTCTTTTGCCTCAGTGGGCAGCATTGCTGTGAAAAAAATGGCTGTGTAAAAGTTAAATCCTCTCACCGAACAAAACTGCCGCTTTTTGCATGAAGGGACATTTGATTTTTTTTTTAATTTTTTTTTCTTTTTTTGGAGAGCAACACACTGCTTTGCTTGGTATTTGCAGGGGAGAGCTAGTGGGGCTGAAGGAGTGAGCTCAGACCTCTGCTCCGTCTTGTGACTCATTAACAGGGCCACCCGCCCAGCTTCACGGGGCCACGTTCGCTGCCGACCCAACGACGGGTATTGACAGCGCTGCCGTCACATGGGGTAGCTGAGGGCGTAGCATGACCCGGAGAAGATGCTGGAGTGGGCACAGCTCCTGCTGGCAGGGGGGGACCGAGCAACCTCCGAGTCACATCGCATGACACGAGACGGCTTGATCTCACCAGGCATGTGATCCCTTTCCTCTAAAGGGAGAGGGACGTAGGCCACGGACCTCGACACCAGTCTTCAAGCCCCTCTCTGATTTAATCTGCGTTTACTGCTTGTGATGACGGACAGGATGCAAAAATCTCAACTTCCCTTGGAGACTACGACAAAACTGAAAGGTCTGGCAGCCAGTCACACTGCATTTTAACTGGTAAACCGAAGCGCTTTATATAGAAACCATTAAAGCCATAAACATGAAACTCCGCAGCACTGTTTTTACAGTCACCTTTCAGAGGGAGCAACAATCCCAAGTTAAAGCTTTTTGCAAGGGGGCATTTTATGACTCCTGGACTTCAGTCTGTTTAGTTTATCCCCAGAAAGGTAAAAAGTGATCTGAACATACTCTGTAAATACCTCTGACAGCAGAGGGCTTTTTAAACTAATGGAAAAGGGTAGAGCAAGATCCAACATCTGGCAACTATGCTAACTACATTCGGGAGCAAAGGCATACATTCCTAACAGTCACGATCTCCAACCAAATCACTTGCTCAAGGGTATGCTGGATTCCTTCTCAGGTGAAGCCTTGAAATTGAACCTGTGTACCCTACCAACGGCTAGAGGCTCAAGGAAGAAACCAGTTGATAAAAATCTATGGCTTTTGTCAGGCAAGATGATCAGAAATAGTCCTTTCTGGCATTGAAACTATATGTTTAGCATTCAATTCCAGTGGCATAAAGGGAGGAGTATTTAATTTGGAAATTCTTTAATGAAGTATCTCTCTTTTTACTCCCTCTCTCTCAAAACGTGCCTGTTCAGGAAGAAACGTGATATGGCTACAGTGTTCGTACAAAGGTTGAGCATTCACTAGGTGTAAATTCCTATTCTTCTGTTCTCCAGAACAGTTAGATGTTGAGGATCCACACTTTTACCAGAATATTCAAGTCAGAGGAAAAAAAAAAAATAGAAAGACTAATTAGACAAGATTTGTGAAAACATCTGATGTTGGGTAAAAATAGCTCAGGACAATAGTGAAGTGTTCATTTTACCTGTCCTCTCACAAGCAAACTCGCTGACTTTTGAGGTCATGTGCAAATAGCTGTGGTCTCAACCTCAGACTCTCATAAACGAGTTCCACAATTTGTGTGGAAATGTCATTCCTGAGATATTTCAAACTCCTGGGAGCACTCTGAGAAGTCCAGGAATTAAAAACTGTTTTCATAGCCTGCCATTAGAAATAACCACATTTTCTTAATGCCAGAGACGCAGTGCCGAATATGGCTTAATTTTTCTCTAGGTTGCTATGACTGCTTGCACCTCCATAACCAACACCATACTATTTTTTTCAATATTTTAGGTTTGTGTACTGGATTCTTTATACAATAGTCTGCCATGCTCTAGAAGAGTCCAACACTATCAGATCTCATATACAAGTTATAGGGGTGTTGATGTAAATGGTTAATGCTAGAATTAATAATCTATGAAGATATCTAGGGTGTATTATATAGATTACAGCAACCAGGTAATAGTCCTACATCATTTGAACAGATTAGTCCAGAAAACAGATGAAATACAGTTTCAGTCAGGAAAACAAGAAGCTCCTGTAAGTGTGACCAGAAATTATCTCACAGCACAGAGATCTGTGGGTTGACAACCTGAAAAGCATGGCATGTAAACAAAACCTGCCTTGTCCTGCTCTTCTCCGTCAGCCCTTTGCCATTTTAGGATCTGACCCCTTTGGGAATGAATAAAAATTGCAGTGACTCTGCTACAGACAGGAGGATGTTGGGGGAGTGCCTGCAGTCTAGCTGCATTACATGCTGCACTCCTCCACATGGCAAGGAATTACAGAGCAGCCATTTTCACTTTTGCAAGCGGCTCTTCCTGCAGATGTACCTGGTGCCGGGGAGGACAGACATCCATATGCACAAAAAAGCTTCCATTGGCTTGCCAAAGAGCGCTCATTCAGCAAGCAGCCCATATACCTGGGTACAATGTTTCAGCCAGCCTGAGCCCATAGTTTATTCCACTCTGGACTGCAAATTATGAAAACCACAGTCAGCATTCCTAGCAGCAGCTCAGCACTAAGCCTCACATTCAACGTCCTGCAGGATGGAGTGCTAATTATTCATATGGAATAATAGCTTTCATATGAAGTAATACGTTGACTCTCCTCCAAAATCTAGCTTGGAATTTAAAAGATTATGAACGGTGCCAAGAAAACTACTCCAGGGCAAAACAACCCTGAATCTTCAAGTTTAGACAAGAGTCTTACTATAAACAAACAAAAGTGTGATATTGTTTAAATAGGTCTTTGAAATTGTCAGTGGGAGTTCCATTTTTTTTTTTTTTTTTACGAAACACTCTGAACAGGAGAGGAACTTTTACCTTCATATTGCAAAGTTAACTTCAAATGTTACCCAGGGAGCATGTCATAAACCACGTTGAGATGCATACTTTATTTTGTACAGGTATTGAAACAATCACTGCGGGCTCTTTTCTGTCATTACCACTTAAGGATGTCCGTGACACCAAAGAGACTTGGCCACAGGGAGCTCAGAATTACTTCTGTCTTTCACTGGGTTACCTTTGAACAAACCATTGCTTTGGCCACCAAAGCCGAGCTCTCACTTTACGAGGGCAAATGATTTTAACATAGAGGGTATTCTTGCCTCATGCTCTCTGTCTTCATAGCAGGGATTTAGGGAACAGTTTGTTCATATCGAAAGCTGATTAAAACTCTCTGTGCACAAGTCTGCCGTGCAGAAAACTCCTGATGTTCACAGCTGAGATTCTCAAGCACATGGTAATACAGCTGCCAAAACAAACTGAAGTATACATGTACGTGTGTATATATATATATAAGATACAGAGGTTGCTGAATTTCCTGGTTGTGTGTAGCTAAAAATCAGACTGAGAAAGGAAGGAACAAAATAATTTCTCCCATAAGACTGTCCCAGTCCTGGCCTTGCCACGTTATTTTAGTGATGACATGAGTCCACTAAGGCAGATGCTCCACTGAGGCTCTTCAAATCCTCTGCTCTAGAAGGGGTTTGTGGGGGAACAACTGGCTTGATGGAAAATGCCAACGCATTTTATACTGGCTGCTGCACGGGATTTTTGACCTGTTTTACTGGGGAGCTAGAAGAGACATATTTTCCTATTAAAAAAATCCAAATAGGACCTTTCAACATTATTTAACTTTGGGAGAATAACCAAAATGACACATTTTGATAGAATATGTTCTTTCTTTACCATCACTGTAAATATATATTTTCATAACATATTCCTTCAGAGAAAACTTTTTTTGTTGTTATGTCATTTCACATTTTGCCATTTTTTTAATCTTGGCTGTTTATGAAGGCTTTGAAGACCAAATGAAATTTTAAAAATAAGAATTGAAATGAAAAAAATTGACCAAATATTTTCAAAAATGCTGTTTTGTAGGAAAATGTGTGGAGTGAAAAATTTACTATTTCTGAATTTTCTGTGGAAATGCAATTCCAAGTTTGGACAAGCATACCTACTTCATCTGAGAAGGACAGACTGCTGCTATCAGGGATTCCTGGTAAACTGAGTTGACTTTGAACTGATGACATAGTGCCATTTTCTCTCAATGCATGTGTCAAGTGACATGGTAACTGGTTTCCAGTTCAGACCTTCCTGTAATCTTTCATTTTGCAGTCATAAAGTTTTGAGAAGAAGTTCAGAGATACTTGCATGATCACAATGATTTACAATCACTACTCAGTTTCTTTGAAAAGACAAACTTGCCTGTGATACTCCTGTGTCTCACTGACTCAGACTGCCTCAGCTATGGGCATCTGCAAATAACAAGCAAATGAAATTATGCTGCAGTCTAGAAAATATCACCTCCTTGTCAGAGAAGTTTTCTCCAAGGGTGCCGACATCTCCAGCTTCAGCTGGTGCTCTGATGAAGTTGCAGGAATTTGTAAGTTACAGGATGCTGAACTTGAGAATTATGATTCATAGTTCAGTTACAATATTTGATTGCTTGTAAGATAATGTGTGCTTTAACTATTTTACCTTGTCCTGAGATTACTCAGACATTTCTCCAGTAGAAACGGTAACTTCAGTAAGATTTTTTTTTTTAGCCTCATCTCTTACAAGAAGCAAAGACAATATTCTCAAGCCTCACTGATTTCAAGTTAAGATCAAGACATGTAAATCACAAAGTAACTGTCTCAGTCCTGCAAAGATGTATACAATTCCTTGTATGCATGGAGGCTGCCCCACTGACATGAACAAGACTGTTCATATGTCGAGCATGTGCGCATGTTTTTGTAGGATAGAGGAGCAAGTAATTTGATTTCCAAAGATGTTCAATGCGTGTAACTCTCACTGACTCCAAAATCTCTGTCTCTTAGTGTCTCGTGCCATCGGACTGCTTGTGTGGGTGCCTATCTGAAAACGTGGAAGTTTTGACCTGAAAAGTTAATTTTAAGTTAATGCTGGGATTTTGCATGAAAGCTACACCCCAATATATGGCTGCACTGACCTGGAAAGGCAGCATTCTGCACTGGGGAAGCAAATATGCCCCCTCGCTCTACGTCTCTTTGTTTAGTGTAAATTAGAAATTAGTGATGGCGAATTATCTCCCACCTCATCATAATCTCTCACTTGAGCGCTGCCTCCTGCTGTGAGTGAACTCCGAGTTCAATAACAACTGACTGCTGTGTTTTCCAAAGAAGAAAAGTAGGCGTTCTCTGAATTATTCCCTTCAGTCAGATGCACTATATCATTGGAGATGTAGTAGCTTAACACGAAGAATTTATTACCATACATCTACATTTACCACTGGTGTGATGTAGTCAAAGAGACAATAATTTTCCTTCCTTGCTTTCCTTAGTTAAAACCACTGGGAAAGGGAGCCATTTCTGCTTATATACATCATGATTCACCTTGAATGTGAATGTGATCACATATCTGTGTGTGTGTGTGTGCACATGCATGTACACATGTGGGTGTAAACTACATAACCATCAGTGCAAGGATGTTTTGATTTAGGCCCTCAGTTGGTATAAACCATGAGAACTTCATTGGACACAGTGAAACTGCTGCCTTGCAGAAAAGGTGCGGAGAGTTTTCTGTTTCTAAAAAAATTAATAGCAATAATAATAATTGCCAAAAGTTCTCTTGCAACAGTGGGACAAATGTTTCTAAATAAGTTTACATACAGAAGCACGCAGGTCAGCTGGTGCCTGTTCCTATAAGGTGCATTACCAGGGAAGAGATGAGACCTAATTCCAGCTGCAGAAGAAAGTCAGAAGATGACCAAACCCCATCAGATTTCCCTGGCATTCAGAGCATGTGGCTAAGTCTGATATGAGATACCATACCAGGAGAAACATGTCATTATTGTAGCTCAGAAAAATATAAAAGGAAAAATAGAAAGCTACAATCTAATGGTTGGAAAGGAGCACTTCCACATTACATTATTCTTTTGAAAGAATATTAACGAGTGATTTGGTTCATTGGTTTTCTTTAACCATGAGTTTTTCTAAGGGAAAGAATCTTTCTGTCCATGCTTACTCAAAAAGCATGTAAGTAAAAATTTCTCATGTCAGGGAAGCAGGATCTACATGTTGTATGTATTAAATCCCAAACTTGTCTGGCTTTCCTAGATACTCTGAAATGAATACCAGTTTATCAGTTTTATTGCATGTTTTAAAAAGTATCATGAAACAATCCTATATGATCTCAACTTATTTGTAAAGTCGCTTATGGGAAAGTCTTTTAGGCTGAACATATAATTCCCAGATATCCATGTCCAAGATTCCTCTGCTTCTCAGTGACTGCAAGTGCAATATTTTGCTTTATGGATGTCCAACCCTTTTCAATTTTCCACAACTATTCATGTGTATAGGTCACTCTAGAGCATATATGAACTTTCTTTACTTATTCACCTTTTTCTGAACCGTAGAAATAGTTTCTGGACCATGAAGCATTCATAGACAAAGAGTTGAAAAACATGGCACTAGAGGAAAGAGTCATAGCTTAGGAAATCTTCAATAAAAAAGCGATAAAGGCAGAGAGATATTTTCAGGAATGAAAGTGGAGATTTTCCATATTCAAGTTTTGTGGTTTAAGAAAATTGCCTCCTTTATTATTATTTACATTAGATTAGCACCTACATTTCAACTGACATTGGCAGAGTCAAAGAGATGATGAGTTTTTCTCCTTATTTAATATAGGAGTAAATACAACCGCTGTCCTGAGCATTTCACCAGGTGAAAACTGGACTTACCTCACCCTTATCTTATCCATTCTCACCACCAGAATCTGATTCATTAAGAAAATCCTCCCTCGGGAGAGCAACACAGATAAACACAAAGGGACTTATCACAAACAAGAAAAGAATCAGCGTCTCTGGACTCCTCACTTGGCTTTGGAAAGCAGAAACCAATCACCGTGGTGATTCCACCAATCACAATGGTGGAAATGGGAAGAGAAACAGTAAGTTACATTTCAGCTCTCTGGCCTTGCTTTGTGAGGCTCATCAGGAAAATATCTAAACCCTACAACTATGTATTTTTAAAGACCCACTGTCTTGTCATGGAGCATCTGGGAGGGGAAAGCAGTCTGTAACAGACAGTTACTGTGTTGAATTTACACTGTTAAAGAAACACTGTGTTGTATATTTCTCCTTCCTTCCTTCCTTCCTTCCTTCCTTCCTTCCTTCCTTCCTTCCTTCCTTCCTTCCTTCCTTCCTCCCTCCCTCCCTCCCTCCCTCCGCTCTCACTTGCTTGTTTATTATAGTCCTTTTTGCAAGAGCAGAATTGGTGGCATTGGAAAATGACCATGAAATCATTAGCAAATTATTAGGATATCCTGAATAGAATATTCTGGGTAACCAATTCTTCCCCTTCCTCTCATCCTAAAGGATTTGTATAGAAACAAAACCAGAAGGACATTCAAAACACATTAACCAAAATTGTCTCCACATTTATTATTTTTCAAACTTTCCCATAGATAGGCATTTTTAGGTGTTGCCTTTAAAACACGGCAGTCCTTGTAGACCAAAGACCATTTTTCAAAAATGCTGCTTTGTAGGAAAGTTTGGAATGAAAAATTTCCAATTTCTGAACTTTCGGTGGAATTGCAGGTCCAAGTTTGGACAAGCATACCTGCTTCATCAGGGAAGGATAGACTGATGCTATCAGGGATCCCTGGTATACTGAGTTGACTTTGAACTGATGACATAGTAATGAAGGTTTTAAATTCCTGAGCCATCCAACTGTATATTAACAGCTCTTTAAACTTACTACATACACAGTGATACTGATCTGCTTATTACTGCAGAAATTCTAAACATAAATATTATTATGAAATCCTGTTTTAGCCACCAAGAAGGGTGAGAGATTGAAACACTAGACAGCTTTTCTTTGTCTTGTATTTGTCTTGTGAGATTGGAGTTAGACATAACAGCCCTGTAACCCACTCTGGGGGAAAAATAAGCCCTTATAGGACAAAATGACCAGCAATTATTCAAACAATTTAGACTGAAAGGTCTTAGGAAAAGGTAGCTGAGAAAGAGGGAGGCAGAAACATCACAGCTGAGGAAAATAAAGAACAAAAAAGTGTGCTAAGGACACATATGTGTGTTTTTATCAAGAAATAGTTTCTTTCTTAGAAGATTAATTAACAGGATAATGGTTTTATAAAACATGTTGGCACTATCAGCCAGAAAAGGGTTGCCAAAATGGACAACCCCTTCATACTACGGGAGAGAAGACAAACTCTTCTAAGCAATTTTGTACCATTAGGTGTTCTTATCAGGCTCTTTTTCCTACTTCATCTGCAGCAAAGAACAATTACGCTGCCTATGTGGAATACATGCCCACTTTCCCTGGTTTGTTTAGATCACTAAAAGTGGCTGCCTTCCCTCTTTCAGTTTTTGTTTCCGGACTGATTGTGCTCTGCAGCCTGATTTCCACTTCAGTCCACTTAGGAATAGGATGCTGAAACATGATTGTTTCCACTATTGGAGGCTGCCGTTTTTTAATGCCACACACTGCCTTAATGAGCTTCACCCTGAGCGTGCGACTCAGCTGGCAGTGAAAAACAGGAAGCATTTTGGCACACATTTTCCCTTTGTGGGGTGAGAGAGGAAGCAGACGCGAGCCCTGGCTCAACAGTGACACAATTAAAATGGAAACAGAGAGCTGCCTTGCCCTTGATGTGGCGTGAGATCAAACCTGGGTCACCTCTGTAGGCTGCCTCTCTGCCAAGACCCCCGGTTTGGATTGGAGACATGCGAGAAATGTCCACGTTAAAACTCACATGTACGTGGTCTCCAGGGGCCTGAGCCAGCAAAGGCAAGGGGAAGTCTGTCTGCTGATTTCCACAAAGTCTGGATCCAGCCCTATCTCTTCCCGTCGAGTGAGCAAGGATCCTTCCAATTAAGTGGGTAGAAAAATTTGTCAGGTGAAGATTGCTGCTGTATTTGGTGCTGTAAGAGTCTTTAACTGCCCATAGCATTAAAAAAAGAGTGGCAACTGTATGTAAACTGGGCTACATGTACCATGTCATTTACAAGTGCAGGTATTCTGGACTTGAAAAAGCAAGGTATATTTTGGTGATAATTACTGTAAGTGGGCCCATTTTAGCTTCTGGCAAACATAGGATTTAATTCTCCCAGCAGCCTAGGTACTTTCCAGGTCCTCTTTACGGTTGCACCTGAAAGACCCAATCATTAATTCATCTTCTTCATTCCCCTCTGATGATAGGCAATCAGACTAAGGTCTACCTAGTGGTGATTTGGCACATAAAACTGAATCTATCCATGAGGAAAAGAGAGGCTGACCGTCTTCTCGACCAAATTAATCATTTGGGAAAATATCCAGAAAAATACTATCTGAGTGGACCACTGGACTCAAAAAATTCCTTTCCAAGGTTATATTCCACTACAGACCACCATAAAGCAGAAGAGATATGTCTCACTAGGCTGCATATTGCTTTCTCTGACTGTCTTCATCTACACATGGTCACACACAGCTGGTTGGAAAACCGTGCCTCTTTCTCCATATNGAGCGTCTGAGGGAACTGGGGTTGTTTAGCCTGGAGAAGAGGAGGCTGAGGGGAGACCTTATCGCCCTCTACAACTACCTGAAAGGAGGTTGTAGTGAGGTGGGGGTTGGCCTCTTCTCCCTGGTAACAAGCGATAGGACCAGGGGGAATGGTCTAAAGTTGCGCCAGGGCAGGTTTAGGTTAGACATTAGGAAAAATTTCTTCACGGAAAGGGTTGTCAGGCACTGGAATGGGCTGCCCAGGGAGGTGGTTGAGTCCCCGTCCCTGGACGTATTTAAAAGAAGGATAGATAAGGTACTTGAGGACATGGTTTAGTGGTTATGGGATGGCAAGGTTAGGTTAGTGGTTGGACTTGATGATCTTAAAGGTCTTTTCCAACCGAGATGATTCTATGATTCTATGATTCTATAAATTAATCATTTGGGAAAATATCCAGAAAAATACTATCTGAGTGGACCACTGGACTAAAAAAATTCCTTTCCAAGGTTATATTCCACTACAGACCACCATAAAGCAGAAGAGATATGTCTCACTAGGCTGCATATTGCTTTCTCTGACTGTCTTCATCTACACATGGTCACACACAGCTGGTTGGAAAACCGTGCCTCTTTCTCCAAATGGGACCACTCAGGTACATGTAAATTTACAAATGAGCTGCCTGAGTACATGGACGAAAGAACAAGCTTCCTCTGTGACCTACTCTATTAATTGATGATAAAATACCACCCTCCCCTAACACAGATATCATATCCTTTTGTCTGCTTGCCTCTCCGAAGCAGGAAAAGTCGACTCTCAGTGTCAGGAACTGCTGTTTGCCAGGAATGGAAGTTTTTTGCGTATGACTGTGTCTGCCCATGTTGCTCCCCGCTGCTCACTGCAGAAGCAGCCTAAGAACGGTTGCCTTTTCTTCTTCGTAGCTTATGGCAGGACAACACTTTCCCCTCTGTAGCTACTAAGTGTCACATATCTGTGTGAAAATTTTTGGATGTTAGATTTCTTTCTTCATTTGGATTATGTAGCAAACACAGAGGGAGAAAAAAACCCCACACTTACTTTTTTTTTTTTTCCTTTGGTAAATAACATTAAAAGCAACTTGGGGGCTATGAAGTTTTCAGGACACAATATGATCCCATTCCACACCTTGGGATAATTTTTTTTAGTGCAAAGTGAGCAAAGGTGCATGAGAGAGCATTAATCTATGGTTTTTTATGTCTGTCAGAAGAGGATTCATGAGGATAAAACCTTTACTGAGCAGGAGCATTCTCCTGAAACTGCAAAAATTATGTTTCTGAAAGATAGCAAGGTAAAATTTTTATCATATTCATTAAAAGCCAAATCCTACAGTCTTTACCAGTGGCCAAAGAAAATTTCCAAACTAGTGCTGCAGGGACACTTTAGAAAGATAGCAAAATGCAAACTGATATTGCTGTTAAGCACAGTCAGGATGTCATCTAACAAAGGGATACGCTTTCTGTCATAACATCATGGGCAGTGACTATCTAAGGCAGTGTCATTCCAACAGCCAATTATTCCCACTTGGTGAGCAGAAACGGCATAATGAGATATGATGGAGTTTCCTGAGATGCAGAGGAAAAAGTAATTAAAAAAAAATACTGGTAACGCTCATCAGCTTCTGCACATTGTTCAGATGAACTGCTAAATCTTACGGAAACCTCTTCACCTCTCTCATCACATTGGTCAGCCTTCATCTGCTCTACGTGCAAGGACTGAATGTTCATCAAGAACTGTTTGGTGCTTTCTCAGCGTAAATAAAAGAAGAAAGCATTTTTACAGTAAAGACCTTTTTCATCTGTAGATTTCCAAGTAATTGACAAAGAAGTCAATATCTCCATCTTGCAGATGGGAAAGCGGAAGACCAAAGATGAACTGATTGACCTTCGGTCACCCAGCAGCAAAGCGTGGAGAGCCCTGATGCCCACATTCCTAACAGAGGGCTCCATTCACAAACCCAGATGCAGAAAGAACATTTCAGGGAATAAATTCCAGCTCTGCTTTCCATAGTGTAACAACTATCTCCTTAAAAAGAAAAGTACTGATCGATATGAAATAAGACATGTGGATGAATGGTGGAAAGATGACATTTGATCACCTTAAATGGAAAATACAAGCAATGTAGACAGTTTGCTCATATATCATTCACAGGTATGAGTCTATACAAGCCAGTTTTGCAAGAGTTTGTAGATCTCTTTATGATTGTGTTTCAGCTTCAAAACTTATTGGCTTCTACCCACAGACTTGTCATCTCTGGAAACCCCAGCTTATGCTAAGTGCAGGCCCTTTGAGGTCTCCAAAAGCACATGAAAAACAAAAAAGGCAGAAAAGAACTGGGAAGGGAGAGGAAGCAGAAGACAAAGCAGGAAAAGCAAAGAAAGAAAAAGATATTTGAGAGAAAGGAAACAGGACAATGAAGAAGATTAAGAGAAGGAGAGAGTCACAAGAAGAAAAATAGGAGGAGAGATAGGGAAATTTGGTTTTAATTATGTTTATTGTAGTTCTTCATGCACAAAATTGCAAAGTGAAAACAACATAAACAGCTCTGCTGCAGGCATGCTAGGAAACAATCCATAAAGCAAGAAAATGTTATACAGGAACTTGTAGTGACTTACTGCATTATTCACTATGTAATAATTGCCCCCCAAAAATTAATGAGTGTTTTTTCAATTAGTTTGGCAGACAACTGGAAAGACTTATACGCTGCTTTGCTGTAGATTCTTTACCTAAATAACAGAGAAAAGACAACCAAGACCTTTAGAAGCTTGTTGTAAAAATAAAAAGTTAAGATACGGTCTGTGCAAGACAGGCACCCCTGCCCCAGAGCAGAACCCATCATAGCAGGGACGATATACTAATATAGCAGGAGACAATCCCTGCTCAGAGAACTTGTAGAAAACAGTGGAAAGAAGAAACAAGCCATGTTGAAAAACATGAGAATAAGAGATTTAAAAATCTCTTCAAACATTGAACCCAAACACATTCACAAATCCACCTATAAAGCTGGCCCAGCTTTCAACTACTCAGATAGTACAAGGGACAAACATAACAGGAATAGTCAAGTAATTTAGGTATGACAAGTTTTGACAGCGTAAAGTCATGCTGCCCAGAGGACTGCATTCTCCTCTCTGCTAATTAAGGCCAACCAGGACCCAAATACCACAACCTTTTCAAATCTTCCCCTTTTCATTCCACATTTAGGACTTCCCCCCATACTCCTAAACCCATGCTCATTTTATTTTCTCTCTTGAAACAAGGAAACTTCAGAAAACCCTTTGACCTGAAAGGCTGAATGGAGACTACCTCCTATCCACAGCAGATTTCTTTATTTCCCCCTAGAGTCTGGATGATGATCACAAAGATTTTTCTTTTCATTTCCTTATTACCTGTTTCTACCTTTGAACTTTTCTAATTTAGAAATCCATGATTCTTCATTGTCTTCATCTCAGATCTCTAGTTGCTGGATCTTCCCTGATGGCAGCTAAGAAGGCTGGGATCATTAACCAAACAATCAAGGAGAAAATCTGGATACATGTTAATAGGAGGATATTCTTTCTCCTTATAGCACTGACAACGTATCTTAAAGTTTCCTGTCAAAATGTCCTTGAAATCTGCTGAGTGTTATCCTTGCCAAAGACATTGTCACAAAACTTCTGCTTGTTTCTAACAAAAGCCTCTGAACTGGCTAGTATCATTTCTGGCTAAAAATAAAATAAAATAAAATAAAATAAAATTAAATTAAATTAAATCAGCAAATTATCAATACCCAGCAACAAGGTAAAACTATAATGAAGTGTCTATACTCCCAAAGGATTTATGTGCGTATAGGTCTATCTGCGTGTGCCCATGTCCTGCGCAGCGTGACGTAGCACCTGAGCTCTGACCAGCTGGCACACTTGCAGTGTCAAGAGTGCAGTGTGTGTCACAGGAGAAGTTTTACCAGTCATCACCCCGATAGCGATTAATTGGCACAGCATGTCGGCAAAGCCCGGACCCACCCAGGACGGTAGGGATGGGCATACTGCGCATCTTTTATACCGCCAGCTGCCTCCAACACTCATTAAACACACCTGCCTGCCTGACCAGTCGAACACAGAATCCCAGAATGGCTTGGGTTGGGAGGGACCTTTAAAGATCATCCAGTCCAACCCCATTGTATGCATGCTACTTTCTGGAACAGTCTGTCTTCTCTTCTGGCCTTAACACGCTACACTAATACTGTATTTCTCTCTTAAAACCGCCTATCAGAGCAAAAGGGTGTCCATGGAAACCTTTCTTGCTTCACACTAGCTATGCAGTCTGTTGCTACACTTTCACATCAGATTTGTTACTGGTGCTTATTCACTTGGAATGAAACAGTAAACTTGTCTAGAGATGTCCTGAATTATTCATAGACAACATGTACAAAGATAAGTCAGGGCATGAGATCTACCTTGGTGTTGAAGCCAACATGGTATGTGAAAGTGAATGATGTTTGCGTGGCTTTGTGGGAGAGCTGTGTCTCAACCACTGTGAATGACTAGGAATTGGGTAATGATCATTAAGCCCTGCAAGCCAATTTGCCTTTGACAATGGAAGTCAGGGGAGGTTTTGACACAGCAGCTGTCTTTGCCTCACTTTGATTGTGAACACAGCGTTAAGGCCTGAAGTCACTTCCGGGTTTGTATTTAGACTTTCAAAGGAGCAGTTTTGTGGGCACATAGAGGCAAGTATATCTGATAGCGCTTAGACAGCTAATTACTTCATTATGCCTATCAAGGAAGTAGTTAGATGACTAAATATCATTGACTATGGCTCTGGAGCTGCAGCCGGAAAACTATACATGGAAGTTGGATAAATCAGCCAATTCTAGATTTGTTATCCAGCATCAGCTTTGAGCTCATTTTTTCACACAGTGGAAGTATACTCACCATACAAATATTTGTGCCTTACAAACAATTTCTGCCTTCCTCTGAAGTCTGTTACTGAAAGAGACAGAAGTTAGTATTTGTGAACCATTACTGGACTTACCTTGAAAATGCTGGGTCCAGTTCTGGTTGCACATCACTCCGATATACATCATGTGACTTTGATTTCTAGTCTGAGTCTGCAGGATCAGAAATGGGCCCATTTATAAAGCTATCACCTAGTCAGGTAGTCATGCTTTTCTAAAAATCACATGCAGCTATTACTCTGAGAAAAATTAAGTGAATTTTCCCTTGGCGATCTCTCTCGGGGAGTATGTGGACTGGAGGGCACAGAAGGCAAACACCAGCCTTCACAAGCCTCCAAGAGCGTGTCCATCGGTGTCTTATCAGCACTGCAATGACAGGCACTTCATGTCTGAACAGTGGAAAGACATTATGTTTTCATGATAGCCAAAAATGGGAGATGAAGTGATTCCGTACTGAAAACACTTCTGTAAGCATTGGATGAAATAATCAGTTAAGCTCTCATGTTCATCCTTGTCCAAAATGGGAAATTTCTTTTGAAATCACAAAATCTTCAAGAGAAGAGAAGCTCGGTTCTGACCCAACTATAGCTATTAGCAGACATAGGGAAGCGTCCTAATTTGAAAACATTGGTCACAAAAGCAAGGTTCCACGTGCCACAGTACAAGATAATAGATATAAAAATAAGAGAGATACCTTCCTAAACCACCGTTGGTTGACAAGTTTGACCACTGGAAACAGACTTCTGTTTATAAATGACATGTTCCTATTTAAATTACCTCAAATTTCCCTCTGTGCTATCTTTATTTTAAAATCAGATTTATACCAGTTAGCAATTTTTCCCTAAAGCAGCTTACAGATCTATGCCATCACAGTTGGTGTCTGACTTTAAGCTGTCAGTAATGTAGTACTGCAAGATGTTTTTAACTGGAATTATATATATATATATATCTTATATTTAAATGACTTTAGAATTGTGTATGAGCCTTGTTTTTAAACACTTGTTCTCTTTCTGGAAATTGTGTACACGTGCACAGCTTGTTAGGAATCCAAGAATTTTATGATTCTAATACTCCTACGGAACATGACTAAATATTCAGCAATGCTTCAAATTAAGTTAATGCCCCACCCCAGCAGATCAGCTCTTCAAACAGCCTACATTCCTTCACCTGGGAGTGGAAGGAAATAACGAAAAAAAGTAAATAAAGGAGTGAGATGGAAAGCATTTTTGCTGTGCGATTATCCTGATCCTCAACTTGTGCTCCCTGAGAAACAAGAGGGAAGAGCAATGCTTGAAATGTCCCTTGGTCATGGTGGGGAAAAATTGCTTATGGATCAGTACTACCATCTGTACTCACCTTGACCAGTATCTTAATCTGGCAGGCCACTGAATCCAGAGTGAGATTCCAATGTCTTATGTTTTAAAATCATAACACGTATGAACGAGATGCCCCTCACAGCACCACTGCTGCCAAGCTCTTACTTTGGGCTGTAGCAGAGAGGAAGAAGAATTTTCAGGACATCTTCTCTCCCATTTTGCAGAAGAGCATTCTTCTCACTCAGCTATTTTCCTCCAGATTACTCCATAAGTTCCTGGCTCCCAATGTAATCTTCACACAAAACCTACCTATTTGGGCTGGAGGACTGGGGGGGGAGCATATTTGCACACCTATGCATATTTGAGAGTACGCTTATCCACCTGAATTGATAATTTCGTACTTATTAGGCAAATATCATGATGAGACCAGACATTCCTTCCAAGCTATCCAGAGGGAATAACTCAAAAATTTTGCAAGACTTTCCTTTCTTCACACTGTAGTGATTTCATTACCGTAAACCAGCCTGCTAGCAGACAAATTGGTGAAATTTGCCCCATGCTGAGCAAAGCCTTGGTGCAGTGTCCATATTTTGCCATTTAGCTCAAGACGAAACTCACATGTTTATCAGTCATACTTGGGAGCATTACTGCTCTTCAGCAGAGATTTTTGCCTTCTGAGGAGGCGGTTTGTGTTCCATACACCCTCTGAATCACATTCTGCTTTTCAGATTTTGGTATGCAATGATGACACAGCAAATTACACCCTTGTAATACGAAAGGATAATATTTTTCTAGCAACAGTTTATAAGTCTGTGACCAGCTGGTCCAAAATGGTTAGCAATGGTACCTTCTCAAAGGGCTGCTGGTACTACAGCTCCTCAAAGTCTCTTAATTCCCAGTTTTTAGGCTTGAAATAAATGGAGCATCTTGCATGAAGACATTCCACTCTGGATCATACAGTAGCAGGAGTTTCAGAAGAGTGTAAGTTTTCTCGACTGTAAGAAGCTCATCTTTTATCTTGTGTCTTGTTCTCATGATAAGACATCATCTTTGACGACATCTATGTATGTATGTTGATGATATGGGGAGATAGGGTCACCCCTAAATTCTCTGCACCTCTGAAAAAGAGACAAATGTGAGCAAGGGAAACTCCATTGCACAGCATATGCTGCTACTTACTTACTTTGACTTGACATTGATGGATGCATTCAAGTATTTACAAGCTGCCTGATGAGATGACTCAGAGAAAGTTTGAAAGAAACAGCACGGCTGACACCCCTGCTTGAAGGGGGAGGAAGTGGGAGGGAAAGATTGCCTTGAGATCAGAGTTTGTGGTTTTTTAAAATGCTGCTGCTTCACAAGCCCACTCTTTGTGCTGGAGTAATTATGTGGGTGTACTAGGAAAAAAAGCTAAGCAGCTTGAGAAAGGTCGGGCTGTGGGGAAACCCAAATTTAAAAAGCTTGAAGAAGTAGAGCAGCTCGGTAGTCCTGGAGGAAGACACACCAGCCATCTTTCCAAGAGCCTAGAGCAGTTACTGGGGCAGTCCTGGGACAGTTTGGGGTGCAGGTCAGTCACCCGTGGGTGCAAGCCCACCTTTCCATCATCCTGCTTGTACAACTCCTCCCTGCTGGGGACATCCCCCATCCTGTGGCATTGCACAAGATGTAGATCAGCATGTTTCTCCTATAACTCGAAGACTGCTTTAGTTGAAGGCTTCTGTGACCACATGAGGATGTGAAGAGCAGTAGGGACTGGAGGGTCAAAAAGCGATTGAGACCTCTTCCTCTGTCCCCTGCAATGTATATGGCTGGGCCCCAGAGATGCGCCCTGGTTCTCACCACCACCAAGCCCTCTTGCTTGGAGACAGGCTAGATCCATGGCAAGGCACAGAGCAGCCGCCCTGGAGATCGTGTCTGTCATCACTGACTTTTTTAATGAGCAGAAAGAAATGTGCATCCTGTTCTATGAATTACCATTTTTGAGCTGTCGGGCAGGAAATACCTGCATCAAGCTGGGAAGGCACTCCTATAAGCCACCACATTTAACTCTTTCCCTCCATTATCCTAACAGCTTGTGCAGGTCACAGAGCAACAGTGGAGAAAAAAAAAAGCCAGAGAAGCTGGCTTTCTCCACAGATCCATATGGGCGTGATACACCTCCACCTGTCCTTATACCACCTCCCCACGCCACAGCCCAGGGAGGGGAGGTGCCCTTCTGAAGCCCGTGGTGCAAGCGAAGAGTGTGGTTAAAACTTGGACTTCATCATCAAGATAGCAATCCTCATATTGCAAACAGCATGGTAAGAGGAACAAGTCCCCTGGGTAAACAGTTGGCACCGTTCCCCAGCATGGAGGAAGAGGAGGTAAAGACCATTTCAGCTGCAAAATGCATGCCACCCTTTACTGAGTCCTAACAGGAATTTTGTAACGTACCTTTGTACAATGACAAACCAAGGATGTGAGCTATTTCTTGTATTTATTGCTGTTTTAATTCATGAGATAAGATCCCTTCAGAGTCCATTTTGGGCAGCTCCAGAAAACACCTGGGAACGTCTAGAGCACCCTTTGTCTGCAGCTCACACCGGCGTGCCCAGGCGAGCTCCATGCCAGCTGTGGGGGCCTGGGCAGAGGTGCTGCTGTGGAAGTGGGAGTTTGGCATGAATTAACCACCTCAGGACCTACCCAGGCACTGTAGCAGAGGCATACCCTAACTTGCAAAAGGAATGTGATATATAAGAATTATTCTCCTCCCAAGGAAACATTACATGCTATTATTTATATTTTTTTTATATCCTCTAGGGGATTGAATATTTCTGGATGCTTTCTGTTCCTTTTAAAAAAAAAATAATAAAGGAAGAGATTGAGAAACTGCTGGAAAATCCTAAGATGGCTGTCTTGTTCTGAAGAAATGAGAGTATTTATCTCTTTCAAAAGTTTTTTGTAAGAATCTCTAATTGCATTATGAGATATTTTATTTCCTTGGAATTTCATTTTTCTGTCAGACTTCAGTGAAAGGGATATTTTTCTTGTCAAATCTTGTGTAACTACAAAAANTTTTTTTGTAAAATTTTTTGTAAAAAAAAAAAAAAAAAAAAAAAAAAAAAAAAAAAAAAAGAAAAAGCACATTTTCCAGAAACTCTATGGTGGTGAAATTTCATTTGGAATGAAAGACATTACAGAAATGTAGGTGTATTGTTGTTGTTGAAAATAATTTTATGTAACAGAAAGTTGATGGACTTGTAGGTCTTTTTTGGACGTGAAATGTAGTTATTACTCATTTCCCAGTGCTCACAGAACTAGATGCCCCTGCTAACGCCAATGGGAGAACTTTGGTGGACAGCGGAGAACTGCTTTGGGCCACCAGTATCTCAACTTAATTCCTCCTTTCTTTTAGGAATACAAAAGAGAAACACTGACTGGCAGAGTGCAGTGAGGAAATTAGCTTAATTGCTAAAGCAATAATGCTTAATACAAAGCATGACACATGAATAAAAACCAGGAGAAAGGAGCCTTTAGCTGCAAAAAAAAAAAGCTATATGAGGTTTTAAAATGTTCCCTTGCGTGTATATATGCAGTGTTTTGTACAGTAACCATAAAAATGACATGGTTGTTTTATACCTTTCAAGCACAAGCAACCTGTTTTGACTTTGGAGCACTTGGTGAGTCATTAGAGAAACTGATCTTACTAAAAGCTTTGCCATTTCTCTTGTTCTTACTGAGATCACTAAAAAAAAAAGAAAAAAAAAAAGGTTTGGGTAAGAGACACACTGCAAAAACAAAATAAGGTGCATGTTCACTGTCTCCCAATCCCTGCCGTGTGCCAGCCTGGGTAGCGGGCTTGTTCTTTGCATCACCAGGCTAAGCGCTGGCTCCAGAGCTACTCATCTGAGATGGAGCCCCACTGGATGCACATCACGCTTCCTCCCTTTCCCCAAGTGCATGGGGAGGGGAAAGGAGGGTATCTTTTTGGTCTTAAATAGGCTTACACACTGCGTGATCTAGTGTAGGCGGTTGCCATGATGGCACCTGGCTGAGCGCAGTCCACCTGGCCATCCACCAGGTCCTGGCCATGGCACGCCTGGGTACACTAAGCCTCTCGAGTCCAAGCCACAGATCCAGGCAGCGCACCCATCACAGGTCCCTGGGCTGGTCCCCTGCCCGGGACCTTCTTCTGCCCCACAGACCCCCTGCTCTGAGCTGTCCTGAGTCCAGGCCTCCACCCCGGATGGTGCAGAGCTTCCCTTTGCAGCTGAGCTCTGCATGGGGACCAGCACAAATTAAACAAGAAGACAAAGACATCAGAAAGGCTTTGCCTGGAGTCTGTGATCACACCATTGCTCTCCTTAATAACCAGCCACCAGTAGTAAAAGCACTTTACGGAAGAAAAGCAGCAACTAACCTGTAAATAAAGCATTGCATTCCTTCTCAATGTATTTTTTTTTCCCCAAGCAATCAATTACTGTTTCTGCAACAAAGAGGTTATCAACTCATGAGTGGGAAAGGAGGGGGTCTCACATAAATGTGAGGGGCTCATGTTGCAGACAACACACTGCAGAAAGAAGCGCTCCCCATATCCATCTCTCCCACAAGGTGTGGCACATTGGATCCAAAAAATGGGAGAGGTCCCTGCACTATAGGATTACCTTATCTCTGAATCCAAACATATGTGCATTATATTTACTTATTTTTGAAGGCTGAATAAGCAGCTATGTGTGCAGAGAGGCAGCAGGGTATTCATTTGCTTTATTGTTCATACCTTCAATCTTACTCTGACTCGTGGTGGATGGTATTTTGCTGCTGAGTACCAGTGGACTCTTTCACAGTGTCTGAAAGCTCGTCAATAAAAATAACTGCAACAAGAAAGGAACAGCTTTCCTATCGTGCGGCACTTTCAAGTTATCTCTTGATAGCAAGTGGTCAGATGTCACCACTATAAAACCACAGTATTCTGGGATAATGTATAACCTCAACAATAAATCCAGTATTGTATTCCTAGTCTTTCACATCAGATATGCAAGACCCAGTGTCACTGCTTTTCCCTTCAGTTTAACCAGGGTTGGTCTGTCTGCTTAAGCTGAATGTTCTTCTGACTCCTACTCCTTTCTAAAACTAACCCACTTCATCTGCTGCCTGAATAAAAAGCTCTGCGTTAGTCACGACATCTTCCTGCACTGTTTTATT
Organism: Aramus guarauna; assembly: GCA_013400195.1. Lineage (NCBI taxonomy): Eukaryota > Metazoa > Chordata > Aves > Gruiformes > Aramidae > Aramus > Aramus guarauna. The sequence continues at coordinate 349,989 of VXBL01002124.1, read as the reverse complement.
CACAAAGTTTGACAGAAAAATACATGTTATGAAACCGACTTTTAATGCTTGATGGAAATAGGTCCGAACTTGCCTGGGCAGCTGTCCTTCTGTGAAACTGAAGGCAGCATTAAGGGCTCCAATGCATTTTCACCCTACTTGATGTGTTGCCAGGCTTAGGTACCCACTGATCAGACCAAAAACCATCGTGAAAAATGGACCAAAGGCCTGTCAGCGCCAGTACTTCACCTCTGGCAGTGGTCAATAGTAGGTGTCTTGGGGGAAAAGCGAAGTAAACCGTGGTGATTCCCCCCCACAGTATGTTCCCACGTTGCCTCAATCTACTGCTTACAGACTTCTCAAGACAGATGATGTGCTCACAGTTTTAATAGCTCTGGAGGTGCTTTTTTTCTAGCGTTGCAGTCGTTTTATAAAGCAATTCAGACTTCCCACCCCATAGCATCCTAAGTAATGAGTTAAACATATTCAGTGGTCATTCAATGCATAAAATACTTTTTTAATTTGCCTCAAATCTTCTGTCTGGTAACACTGGAACCGGTTGCCCAGAAAGGCTGTAGGATCTGCATCCTTGAAGGTATTCAAAATCAGGCAAGACAAAGCCCTGATCTAACCTGGCCTTGCTTAGAGAAAGGGTTGAACCAGATTAACTCTAGGGGTCCCTTTCAACCTAAATTGTTCTGTCTTTATAACTTCTCAGAGTTTCCATCACTTTTTTTTTTTAGCATGAAATAGTGAAACACTGCTTTCTTTTCACTTTCTTCTTATTCACTCACCATGTCATTCATGATCCCATCAAGCACCACATACCCACAGCCCCTCTCTGCCCTTGCCAAGTTTCTCTTTTCCAAACTCAGAGGGGATTATTCTATTTAGCTTCTCCCCATAGGAGAAGTGCTCCGTACCTTTGCTCATCCTTACTGCCCTTCTCTGAATCTTTTTTAATTCTACTTCAGCCCTTCTGAGGCAGGGAGGAGGGACCAAAACTCCCTGCAGTTTAAGAGGTGAGAATATCAGGCACTTTCTACTATAGGAAGGTGGTATTTTCAGACTGTTAGACTTCTCCTAATGATTCCAGTCTGGTCAACTCTGAGAGCCACTGAGCCACGAGCCAACATTTTCTCCATATGACTCCTATTTCTCTCCTTTGAACTTGTTCTTGATTGTAGTCCCATCTTATAGCATCCTCACTCCTCTACTTTCCCCATCACTCCTCTTCACCCTTGCACTTCTCCTTCAGTTGTGGTAACACCGGTGTTTGTGGGGCTGTATGGTAAGCCAACCAGTCTCAGCAGCAGCAGCTATCACCTCATCAGAAAACTCTAGCTTGGAGGGCAAGGCTGCAGCTCCTCTGCAGCCTCAGTCAGCGTGGCTGCTGGCCACACTGGCCACCTCTGCTGCCCTGCTCCTCTCCTGCAGCACCTCCAGGGGCCCTCCAACAGTCTCCTGTCATGCTTCAGAGCACTCACCAGCAGAAACTATCCCCAGAAAAAAAAAAAAAAAAGTAACAGGTAGTTTTCTTCTAGGTTAACACCTCAAAATGGCTCTGTGAAGGAGCAGAGAACATCCAAGCCAACGTAGGGAATGGAGTGGGACAGTGGGAGAGGGGCAGATGGTGGCACCGCACTGCAGCAGAGCCGTTACATCAGCTGAGGCTGCCGTGGGATTGCAGCTGTGTACGCGCTTATCGGAGAGGAACCCGTGGAAGCTCATAGCCTGAGGAAGGAAGCTGCTAATGAGCATCTTTCCTTCTTCCCTTTCTCACATGCAAAAGTACAATTCTTTTAATGGTAACTGATAATAACTATAATATGTCATGATTACACCACATTTTTTCCCAGCAGATCCTTGTTGGCTTTACATAAAGTCTGTCCTCACAAAGCTGTGTGAGGTATATAACATAGAAGGCTGTCTTACAGATAAATAAACTGAAATTTAGGGAACTAAAACAATGTGATCGAGTTCATACAGTCCATTAGAGGCAGGCAAGAAACACGACATAAAGATCCCAGCCATCATTAATATCTTTAAGTACTAGAAAAACTGCTCGCATGGAAGGAAGAATTCCTCCATGTGAGGAGAAGCCTGATGCAGCTGTTTGTAGTAGATACCTAATTCCCTTTTGTGCTTTTCAGGTACCTTATCAATAACTGAGATGGTTGTTTTATCTTGTAGTATCTGGAGCTTTTGTTCCAGTTTCTCTTCCTTAAGAAGGATGGGTCAGGTTAGATATACCTCATACAAATCAGGAAAACAATTTTCTTTCTGGGACAGCCTACTCCCCTTTTTCAGATTTCTCTTCAGGAATCTGAAAAAGATAAGCTCTGATCTTTAATAGGTAAGGAGACATCCTCCTCCCAGCCAGGGGCCTCTGCTCTCCAGTTATGACCCCTGCTCGCAATCTTCATGGGCCTGACTCAGGAAAGCATTTCAACATCTTTTTACATCTATTCCCATTCAGGACAGCACTGCAGTCAGGAACATTTGCACTCACTTGCAGACCCCCTGTACTGTCAATGAACTCTCGTAGAAAATGAATATTGTACCCACAAGACAATAAAAATAAAGTGGACCACTGACTATAAAGCAGCGTAAGTGTAACATAACTGGTTGGACTTTCATGTTTGTGTAAGGTTTTAAATAGTCCATATTTTTATATCATATGACTTCCAAAATGGTATTTGTTCATGTAATTAGAGACTGTACTGTCACAAGGGAGCCAAATTCAGACTCTGTGTGCAACCTGAACATTGTCATTTCCTGGCATCTGCTTAAAATATATTCTTAGTGCACTCTTTTATAGGTTTCTTCCCCCCTCTCCTATTCAATATTCTAACATATTTTAAAAGTTAAAAAAAGATGCAGAGGGTAAAAAAGAAGTCTTCTCCTAACAACTAGTGCAGTGCCTCTAAACGTCGGCAGGAGAGAAGGTCTTTTTCTGCAAGCTCTGGGAGCTATAGCCGCATGAAAGATACCACCAGCATCAACCATTTCTAGCTTTGAAGAACCTGATCATGACCTGAATTGCCATCAGGAACTTAGACTATCCCACTAAATGTTTTCCACTGGTAGATCCCCAAATGAGTTAGAAAGAAAGGCAAGTCTTTTTCATGCTCACACAAGGGTACTGACTTCCAGACAAGCAAAGGGAGTTATCTTGAGGAGAGAAGTCAGGAGCAGTAAAGTCATGGAAAAGCACAAGGCTCACCTACATCCCAACCCAGAGAATGACTGTCCCCTGGAGTATGCTGCCTCCTGTGGAGTTTTCCATCATCAGAGGACACCCTACCACCCTGTCAAAACACCCCACTCCATTCCAGTAAAAGCAAGAGTTACATGGAGGCCCTTCTCATTCTTAATCATTTTTTTTCTGCTTTATAGTTGACTTACATTAAACCACAGCCTACTTCTGCACCAAATGTTACTAAAAATGATGCTAAACACCTTTGCTCAGGCCCACTGGACTTGTAGACCATGGCTGTTGCCTATGGCACCACTGGGACCTCCAACGGATGCTCAAAGCAGGGGTCCAGCCACACTGCAGCACCTTTTTCCCCATGCATTGAGCATGGAGGACATCACGATGGCTCCCACTACTCCTCCAAAGTGACTAGGCAAAGACGAATCAGCTTTCAATTTCATTTTTGTTTCAGGCTGCTTTGCACATGACCACATATTGTACCTCCCACAAGAAAAAGCAAAGGCTTTCCTTAGGCTCCCCCAGGAAGGCCTTGTCCTGAAATTGCTGCAGAGAAGAGAGCTATACAAATCATTTTTGTATTAACAAAAACATGACATGCAGAGTGACACGCTTGGCTCCAGAACCCGAAGATAAGGCAGGATGCGGGAATTGCCTCCTACCCTGGCCACGAACACAGAACCACATCCTCTCTCTCAGGAACAACCCACTGTTTTTTTCCTCTGTTGCTTACTACAGACCACAAGAATGGTGGACATCCCACTCCAGCCTGGGAGGCATTGTTTATGAATACCATACCTCGGCAAAGTGGGATTTTTCAGCAGCCCACAACTAGTCAAATCACAGCCTCTGTAACTGGTGTGCAGAGATGCACTCCTGCTCTATGAGGGCTCCCTTCCCATCCCGCAGCAGTTTTCTGCTTCTGATAGTTCAACAATGTGCTCTTCAAAACAAAGAAATACAAATACAACCACTTTCCCGCCCCTCTTGTTTTTAACTAGACAATGGTCTTTTCATATCCCCCAGATTAAAATATGATGAGATGGCTTTGTTTAAACCTGTACACTAATATACATATTTTCATGCTGAAACAAGGTTTGATAAGCTCAGCCCTGCCTCACTGAACAGGTAAGTAGGTTCACAATGATTAAAACCCAAACTTGAAAAGAATTACCTGGATACCCTTCATTATTATGGCAGTATCCCTAGCAAATTGGGAATTGTGGTTGGAGTTATAAGAACACTATCTTGATTCCCATCTTCTTATACCAGCAATTCCACTAAAGCCCGGGACAAGTCTACCCATAGGTGTGTAACCAGTGAGCATTCAATACTGCTGGCATTCAGTTAGCAGATCCTGTGCAAGTTGGGGAGGGGCTCAATTTCTACAGTGAGTATTATTCCCCCTGAAATAGGACAAAACTCCATGAAGAGCAAGCCTTTTAACAGCTGTGATGGAGTCACACGCTCATCTATTCTCACAAAAGGATGAAGTCCAGAACAGTCAGAGTTGAGAGTATAAATTAATCCCTCTTAATATTTGTCTTGCTGTTTAATCTTAACTGCCACTAACGTACATTTGTTTAAAAACAATCAACTGGTCTCTATTTCAATAGTGGGTTTGTATGCTCTAGAATCAATTTTTCCTATTTGTACTGTCTTCCATCCCTTCACGAGTTTAATCGCCTTATTTAAAATGTGCAAGAACTATAAATATCAGAAAAAGCAAACCTTTCAGCCATGAGGCTGAGTGGAGACATGCATATCAGTAAACACATTTCCTGAGTAATAGCACACTACGCAGTTTGTAAAATGCAATTACGCAGTAGCAACTCTTATCAGGAAACGTATTTACACTGATTCCTTGTAGCAATAGATCAAAGAACTTATTTCACTGACCTATATCTGTACTTAATTGTACAGCAGTTTCTTACATAAATAAGCAAATAATTTTCCTTTTTCTGAATAAGTTCCTACTAATGGACAGCAGTTTTCCTGACATAGATGCTTTGCAAAGATTAATTTTTGAAAACGGGTGTCTGAATTTAATATAACTTATCATTGCAAAATTGCAGACATCTGAAACACTGTCTTTCTGTAGAGGAAAAGAAAAGCAGTACACACAGTGAGGCCACCATCCTGAGGAGAGACTAGCAGGTGGCCAAATCTTAGAAATAGCTAGATTTTCTTTTTTCTCTTGTCTATTTTCTCTTTTGCCTCTACCCACCTATAGAAAAGCATAAGTAATATCCATCCAGCAGAGAAAGACCAAGGAGCATGGAAGGCCCCCAGATCCTGGCTCCCACTCCTCTAGCAGCCAGGGGTGCGCAGGGCTTCTCTACTTCCCAGCCATCCAACCAGGCTGCCATCGAGACAGGACCTCTAGTACGGCTGAGCAGTGATGGCTACTCCTTTATGGGGAACTTAAAACATTTTGTTTCTATTCTGCTTTTTTTTAAAAAAATAGCACATACTGTAAGGGCCCCCCATGTAGGACACATCACCTCTGCCCTGCATGCAGCCCTACTCATTTAAGGGCCCTGAATCATTTGGCTGCTTCAGCACAGTCAAGCATACCTGCAAGCACATTTGCAGCAATTAGCAGCATGCTCCAGACAGCATCAGCTGTGTTTTTCTGTGATTGTTTGTGCCAAGAGCAGCTGGGGCTGAGAAGAGGAGCCACAGGGATGAAGCTTTATTGAAGACTGAGTGAGAAGGTCTAAGTCCACAGAGCAGCCCAAGGAACTAGTCCTTCTACCTCCTATTCTCTAGAGCTGCGATGGAAGTTTCTGCAAAATAACTTTCGTTACAAAATGCTGACTTGTTTAAAACAGAGGTTCTTGTGGAAATATAGCTGTTAAAGTGAAGCTTTCAGTAAAAATAACAGCTTTTCTTTCTCCAGGACCCAATATATCTACTTTTCTGGAGTTGGTATAGGGATTTCAGTTTCAGGACTAGGTGTGCACCTGACCAGCATTGTTTGATGGGAAGAAGAAGGCATCTTCTCCAATTGCACCCACTGGAGTTGTTTCCACTTTTTATAAATAAAAAACACTTGGAGCAGGAGCATGCATCTGAGTCTCCTGCATCTCAGAGGAGTACTCAAACCCACACCTACACAGGCAACATCTCTTAAAGAAGCATGAGCAACTTATATGATCAGAGATATTTAGGGAGACCCATCACAAAGCAGCTGATGGACTAGTGTCAGGGGAATCCCTCCTGGCATGTGAGAAACCCAGCTTAAGCAAAAAAGGGGTTTAAACCCATTTGTCCCATAGTCCTGGTGTGAAGCACAAGCACCAGGCTACCACCTTGTCCAGAACAAATTTGCTCTTTTCCCTATCTGGAGAACACTTCTAGAGGTCTGCTTCATTCCCCAACAGCATGTGAACCTTTTCCACCTGTCTCTGTTGTCTAGATTTGTTCTTGAAAATGGCACAACCAGTATACACTAAGGTTTCCTTTGACAAATTTATAAGCAGGGTGACAAAATGATAAATCCTGGATTATATCAATAATCACTGCCCTTACAGCTAATCAAAAAATGCAGGGCATTCATATGTGTTAATACATCTTTCAAGCAAGGATTTTTCTATGTCTGGCACAGGCTTCATTTAGGTGGAAAAATAAGTCGTCTAATTTATTTAAGTTAATAACATCAGAGGAAGAAAATCATCAATGCAAGTCCAAATTGTGAAGGAATTTTGTGGATTTGAAACAGTTTTGTAAGACAGCAAAACCAAAATATCATCTGCAAGCTTCACAAAACCCTAAAGTCAACTATCCCTAGTCTGTGGTTATTATGGGAAAAGACATGATACATTTATTAGTTGAATTGCGTGTGGAGGTTGATCTGTGTCAGCAGACAGTGCCATATGTGGCTGGCTTTCCTGTCATTTCTTACATAGATGTTCTGAAGTCTCTGAGTGACATTTACCAAGCTGTGCAGGAAAGTGTCACGCATGTCCCATTAATTCTAAGAGATATGTCGCTGCACTTTTTTTTGAAAATTTCCATCATAACTTACATTGTCTAAGCATTTTGCATTTTCAATGAGTGATGACACAGAAGTAGAATAAAAACTGACTATGGTTAATATCTGAGCTTGCAAAATGTTTGAAGAAGTTATTTTTGCTTGAAAGAAGGAAAGAAGCTGCCAGTCAACAAAGGCAACCAGAGTTTGGAGTGCAGTGCTGATAACAGTTTATATCTGTATCTAGCTGTATCAAGTAAAGATCCCTTTTAGTGTTGTTCTGGGGGGACGGCTGGTTTGGGAGGCTGGTTTATGGTCTATTTTCTCTAACCCAGGATATTTCAATGTTTGCATTATGGACACAGAAACATGTATCTTGGAGGGACAGGGGCAATTTCCTAGTTCAGGAGTTCTGCAGTCACACAGGAAAAGCATTCAAGAATTGGGGACAAATGTCACCAAATGCGTGGCACTCGTCCCTGCCATTGCGGGTGCCTCCTGCAAGAGAAGCAGCCTCACCTCAAGTGCGACACCGGCTCTCGTTCCGGGGGACACACTGTGGTTGAATAACAATTACCAAGGAAATAAACACATTTGGACTCAATTTCTCTGAAAAAAAAAGGAAGGCTGCATGACCTGGAAAATATGGGCCGGTAGGTTTAAGTAAGTGGAAAACAATTAAAATATTTTAGACATGGTTTAAAAATACTTGCCAAATTGTTTTGGTTTAAAAACAGAAAGGCTGCCACTGTACCTCGTTATCTTCTACAAGCTGGGCTGTCTGGCCATGCTCCCTTCATGCAGCACCTCACAATAGTCTCTACTATTGTTATTATTAACTTAAGTAAAGACTTTTTTTCGGAAAAAAAAAAAAAAATCCCAGCTACCAGAACATTAAAAAAGTATTAGTTACTACTGTTGACAAAACTCATGATGTTTAGAATGATCTGTTAATCCACATGTGCTAAACTGTACTTTGAAATATGTTAATGTGAGTTAACTAAAGCATTTTGAAAACATCACTGTTTATTTTCTCAGTTCACATATGTCCTGCGGGAGTTAATGAAAAAGAAAGGAGAAAGCCCAAGATACTGAAAAAAAAAATAAAAAAATCCAACAGATGCCGATGGATACAGTGGTCCCAAAGAGCTCACTGCTGTCTGCACATGGCTATAGCTTCATTTTTACATTGGGATTGTGGGGAAGGAGAGGGTCTATGATGTGATGTGCTGTGTAATTTAACGTCAAGTGAACTGTAGCCTATTTTTGAGACCAGAACCTAGCATTTGTAATAGCCAGGTTGTTCATTTAACATGTACTGGCTTACTAAGTAAAGTAAATTAAAGACTGAGGTGGCAACAACGATAAGCAGTAAATTTGTTTGTTCAGTAGGGAGCTGAAACGTGTCGGCTCATGCTTTGATCAAGTTAAATTGAGAGGTTTCAAAGTACACGCAGGAAATGCTCCAACAGATAAACTTTGTCCCTGGAGGTTCGTCCTAGCCACTTTTCAGCCTTCTGCACTCTGTTATCTGTTTCAACAATTCTGTAACTTCAAACTCAGAGAATCCACAGAGAAAAGTGACAGTGATAAAGGTCATGAGTTGACTTCTAGGGTGATGAACAACATAAAGTCTTGGTTTTAAGAAACAGGCTATTGGGCAGTTGTTGGGTCTTTTGGGGGGGGGGGAAGGAAAAGAAATGGAAAATTAAGTGGGTTTAAAAAACATTTGTTTTAAATGCAGTTAAGGTGGTAAATCATTACTGCAGAGCAGTGTCCCCATGTGCTGTGGAGATCAGTACTATGAAGCTTGGCTCCTGAAAGACCTGAGCCTCAGACTTGATTGACTTCAGGTCAAAGAATGAACAAGCTTTCCCTGAAATGCTCCCCATGGACAGGTGTTTATAAATAAAGACTTTCTTACAAGCAGGTTCTCCTCTGTCTGAAATGGTGCCTGTTCGCACTGCAGCCTACCCCTCTGTGAGACCACTACCTGGCAGGTTACTTTTGCAAAGCTTATAGGAACCTGATTTTCTTTGAGACATCAGTTGGCTCACCTTTGTCAATAGGTTCAAAAGATTGCAGGGGTGTGGAAGTGACGGAGGTACAAGCGTACACAGCAGGATTGCATAAGCCTCATTTCTGCAGGAATCAGGATAAAAAGTTGCAGCAATATAAAAATAAATAACTGAGCAGGCATAATTCCTACAAAATACCAGTGGCTAGCCAAAACTTTGTTTCTGCTGAGGGCAAAAAGAAAGAGGAGAGCTGTCATTTTCCTTAGTGTTTAGGTAATTTAGATTGTGATACCTAATTCTTGAGAAGTGAGGACATTTCACACATAAAAACATTTCTTTTCACTCTGAAATAAGGAAAATTGTATCTTCTTATCCTATGAGGAAATAATAAAATCTCCTGAAATTGGCAGAGGAAATAGCATTTTTCTGTTGCTAATCATTCATTTAATTCATGGCAGCAATACAGATTTATTCATGGAACGCAAATGCTACTCATGCTGACTTTTGTCCATTATATGCGGTGTTTAAAGCTGACAAGTTATTTCACTATTAGAGATACCAATGCAAACAAAACTTCACAGATCAGAGCGGTACCTACCTCTGTACGATGAAATAGTCTCCATGGCCATAATACTTCAAAGTGTCCCAGCCTGACCTTAAAGAGAGCAAACTGGCAAAATCACACTCTAGTTACTAAATCTGAATTAACTACCAGCACAGTTAGTACGCAGCATCTCATATGTAATTCAGAAGCTAGCTTCTATAAAATCCCCTGCAAAAATACATTGCCAAGGTGGGTTTTTAATATAAGTGAAAAAGAACTAGTTTATTTAAAAAATAATCTAACACTCTAAAATAACAAAGGCAGCAATTTTGCAGTATTGATGAATACAACCATTTCTTACTTTATTGATGACCTGTAGCACCATAGAAACAGAGAGTTATTTTCTCATTGATACAGAACCAGCTAAAAAATCCTGCTGTTTGGCAGAGCACAACCCCTAACCCAGGGAAGTGACCTATTGACTGAAAAGCAACAGCAAAGCTAACTGGTCTGCTAGCCCAGTTAATTTCTCTCATATAGTTTCCTTTTGCAGGAGTTAAATATTAGAAACTACAATCCCAGAATCCCACATATACCTGCTTCTCTCCATTTTCAGTTCGGCTTTGTTTTTAAACAGTATTGTCTTCCCATGTACCTTGTAGTCTTTAAATCCTGTCACATGTAAGATAGTTCCCTTTAAAGAAGAGCACTTGTACAAACAAGAAATGTTCGATCTCTCTGGTAACTCGGGACGGTGACCACGACTGCTCCTGAATACTGTGCACAGGGTAATACGCCGTGGTGGATACGGTACGTATTTGTCACTGAACAGCTAGGTTAAAATTCAAATGGTTGCTGCATGTTTCTCCTCTGATTTAGTATCTCTATTCACACTCTTATCTCTACACAGTCTTCTGGACAATCCCTTTGTGCTTATGGTTTTTCTGACCCATTCATTATCCTACATTAACTTCTTGTTAAAGACTTTCCTGCTGTGAAACCTAGAAACTTTCTTCCTTCCCCCAGTGAGATCTTAACTTAGAAAGAACAGTTATAGCAATAATTCAATGGAGGGAAGAAAAAATAACAGAGCTGCTTAGCCATGCTATTCAGCACTGTGATTTTTTTTTTTTTTTTCAGCCTTCTAACTTAATTTTTTCACTTTTTTTAGGAATGAAACTGTGTGGAGCAGAAATTTTGTTCTTATCTTTGTTGAAAACACATAACACTAATTATTCATGCAAAAGTAGTTCTAAATTTAAACAAAAAATAAACTGTAGCCTTAAATCATTTTTATTTAGACCCAACAATCACTCCAGACAATTCATAGCAGTTTTGACTGCTCATGCTAGTAAGTGAACTGTAGGTTCAGTACACTGACATGCAAAACTGGTGCTTTACAAAGTACAGCACTCAGGTTTAGTATGAGTTCCCAGAACCTGCTTTGTTCACAGGCTTAGCTTCTTGCTGACGTAGATCAAAAATACTCCCAAAATAAACTGTCCTACAGTATTTCCATCAAAACCATAAAAAGAGCTAGAGATGAAAAATCTTCGAAGTCTGTTGCACCAAGGCAAGAGGTCAAAGTGCTTGTACAAATTGGTAAAGAAGTCATGTTTTATCAGTGACACCGCAATTACAGAGGTTTGATTTCTGTTTGTAGGACAAGGTCCTCTCATTGATGGAGAACCCACCAGGCATGGAAAGAAAGGGATCTTTGTCTGAGCAGCAGCACATGACAGGCATCCTTGTGACCGCCCGACTGACGCAGCCCAGGCTGCCGTTGCTCGGGGTCTCCCAGCTCTTGCTGCGCTCCGCTCCTGTGAGCTGGAGTCTGCTCAGCTCTTCAGAAAAAAAAAAGAAAAAAAAGGAAAAAAAAAGAAAAAAAAGGAAAAAAAGAAAAAAAGAAAAAAGAAAAAAAAAAAAGAAAAAAAACCCCACACCAAAAAAACCCAACCCACCACAGTAGCCTTTGAAAGAGGTGGCTGTGTTCAGGGTCAAAATTAATAAATAAATAAACAAACAAAGAAAGAACAAACTACATCCCCCTGGGCAGTGCTTGGCCAGGCTGTTCCCAGAACAAGCCTGTTTCTAGATTGCATCAGGTGTCTTTCTCAGAGCTGAAGGGCTCTCCAAGGAAGCGATTTTTTTTTTTTTCCTCAGGCATTTCAATGGGAAAGTTAAAAATAAATGAAACGAACCAAAGCCTTTTGCCTGCTGCTGTTTCAGCTGATGCCTCCTCCAGCAAAATACAAGCTTGAGACGGTGCCTGAGAGCTCTTCACAAGAGAAAATGGGCTTCTCCACACAAGATTTTACAAATGCAGCCTTCCTTCCTTATGACTTTGAGTAATGTTTTGCTTCTGAATTTTTATGTTTCCCAGCTATCAGTGAATATATAAAATAACTCTTCTGTGCAGTAGGAAGCAACCTAACAACGTTGAGCTCCACGAGGCCGCTGTGGGAAGAGTTTATAAACGCTTGGAGAACATGTGCAAGAGCTACCCAGGTGGACAGTACCACTCAAGGGAGTCCTGTGCCGGAGCTGGGCAGCACTGTGCCTAGAGAGGAACAGGTAACCAACCCATGCAAAAGGGGCACCTTAACTTCCAGGTGGATGTAGGTACCCAGACTTACAGTCTCGGTTGAAGTCTTGCTAGGTCTGAGGGAAAATCTATAGGCAAAAGAAGGTAAACTGGACTGATCTGGGATTTACAGGGATGGTCTTACCCTAATTAGGCACTATAGGAAGCAGATGAAAGGAGGAATAAATAACATAGAATCACAGAATGCTTTGGGTTGGAAAGGACCTCAAAGATCATCTAGTTGCAGCCCCCCTGCCATGGGAAGAGAAACCCTCCACTAGACCAGGCTACTCAAAGCCCCATCCAGCCTGGCCTTGAACACTTCCAGGGAGGGGGCATCCACAACCTCTCTGGGCAACCTGTTCCAGTGCCTCACTACTCTAACAGTGAAGAATTTCTTTCTAACATCTAATCTAAATCTACCCTCCTTCAGTTTAAACCCATTACCCCTTGTCCTGTCACT
>VXBL01002124.1:111540-337037 GCA_013400195.1 Aramus guarauna | reverse complement strand
CAAACTTGCTGAGCGTGCACTCCATCCCACTGTCCATGTCTCCGATGAAGATGTTGAACAGTGCCGGTCCCAGTACCGACCCCTGAGGAACACCACTTGTCACCGTTCTCCACTAGGACATTGAGCCATTGTTGAAACAATAGAGAGTTGGGGAAGAAAATAATCTCCTTGGGGTTAAAATTGTATCAAATTCTTGGTTTTATCTGGGGAGAGAGGCACAGAATGTATTGGCTGGGGACAAAACAATGTTACAGGAGACTGAAGGGACTGAAGATGACTTTCCAGGAGGGAGAGAAGCTCCAGCAGGCAGGGAATAGAGGTAAAAGAGTCCGATCCTAACGCAGTTTCCCCAGAGAAATTCAGTTCAGCTCATGCAGGGAGTGGAAGTTTAGCTGTCCCTCCAAGGCAGAAGCTGAAAGAGGGGCTGGAGAGGTCTGCTGCTCTGTTAGGTGCAGAGCCAGCAGAAAAAGCTGCCGCGTGGATGAACTTCCCATCTGCTATAAGGTGAACACCATATTTATAAGTGGTTCAAAAAGAGGCAAATAATTATACGAAGGAAGTAAATGGCAGTGTAGTGTTTTGAAATACTTCTCATACTAGGTATTTTCCTGTGTTTTTGCAAGAATGGAGTGGCACAAGTGCCATTAATAAAAAGCCCCCTGCCATCAGAGATCATGTAAGGATGAATTCAATACTGCTCTTAAGCATTTTGCAGGAACCCAGAACACATTTTGGATGATATAATGGGTAAGAAGATTTAAATACTGAACATTTTAATAAAAGGAGAAACAGAAGAAGAGTACAGCCAAAGTCTGTTGCCCTACTGGTCAAGGCAGGGGTGCAAAGTTCATCATTCCATAAAATCTATCTCACTGCCCAAAATTTTAGTCTGAGAGTGCTCAAGAGCAGTCTGTGAGCAAACTGTGTGGGGACAGCCAGTCCACAAAGGATGCAGGTCCTAACAGGCTGCCTGAGAAACAGAAGCAGTTGACGAGAACCTGAAGATCAGGAGTGAGATGACAATATGGACAAAATTAATTTGTCCACAGACATCCCCAAAGGATTGATCCTGTCCTCCCACAATTTTACAGCTCCAGTTAGGAGGTAACATCATCTACATCATGCACGCTTGAAAAAAACTAGGAAACAGCATGGTCAAGGAGAAGAGGAGCATTGGCCCCAGTCTATAGACTGCCTATAGGCAACTTGTTGCTGTTGCCAAAATGGTCCCAGCAAAACACCTTCCTCTTAAGCTGTATTCTCCTATAGCTACAATGTAGGAACCAGAAACAGAATATGAGCTCAAGAAAAGCCTGGTCACTTTTTTTAAAACATAGAATTCCCAAATGCATAATTTTGAAACTGTCTCAAAATCCTATAATGTAAAAATATCTGCCCAGATCCAATTTCTCTGGAGGCAAAGGCACTGCAGACACTGTTCCTCTTTTGCACATGAATGGACCTGGATCTTCATCACCATGCTGATGGGATATGCATCATTCTTTGGCTATGGAGGAAGTCTTTAAGCAAACTACACTTGGGAAACTGCTTTGTCAAAAACAAAAAACCACTTTGCAACCCAAACTAGATACACAACAGTTTAAAAGGGAATAAAGAAAAAGGTTGTTCAGCCTCAGAATGAAACATAGACAATATTTACCACAGAGCCAGCTGAGGACAAGACCACGTACAAAGTCTTTCAGGCTATTAGTGCAGCGGCTGTGATGGCATGCTCCTGGTACTGCTACCCAGGTAAGGGAGAGCACTCAGTGCTAGACAGACCTGTGTTCAAAGACATGGGATGGTGATTAGGGGAAAAAGTTGGTTAAATAGGAGTTACAATAGTTAGGAATTGAAAAGTCAGGATGATCCAAAGGTGTTTTAGAGCAAGCTTGTATGAAGATCATCACTGAAGGCACTCTTAAGATTCACAGCAGATACCAAAATGCTGATTGAGATGAGCAAGAGAGGCCGTGGGAAATTGTCTATGCCTCCAACTCTCCTTCCCTCACCACCAAGCAAGAGAGAAGTACTCCTTATTTACCCTGAATCAAGGATTCACTCATCATTTTGCAAGGCAGTGCTATCACCAGTGGCAGCTCCCTGTCCTGGACTGCATACCTCTTGGAAATGGCCTGTTGATGAACTCTTGCCCTCATTTCCCTGAGACAGCTTCACTACTGCTAACCTTGTAGTTACGCATAGCGAATCCATTTCTGACAGACGCAGTCAGCCTGACAGAGCAGGACAGGTGACAGCCACAGCTCAGCATGGAAGACACCAAGTAGTTCATAGTGCAGTACGGGGCTTGACAGGTAATGACTTTGCCCCGGTGCCCCTGAGTCCAGTGCATCAGTGACACAGTGCCGGCACAACACAGCACCACTACACATGGAGGCAAAAGCAGACTGGCCTACACTTTCCACAGAGGGGGATCACAGAATTGACTCAGAGGAGGGAACACTTGGCCACCACTCTGCCCAGGAAGACCTAGGGCAGGTGAGGTCCATAGGAGGGGACAGCTGAGCCTGGCAAGAGCACACCAGAACTAATACCAGAGGGGCTTTAGGTCACCATGAACACCCTCCAGAGACTGGATGTCCTTCAAACGCTTTTAATTTCCCTTCAAAATTATACCTTGGGTTCATGCCTGTTGGCCAAAGGGGGAAGGGAGATGTGCCCAGTGGTACCCTGTGAAGGCCATGTTGGTCAGAGAGTGCTGCTGGGCTGGTCTTCTCCTCACACAGCGCTCAAGCTCAGCAGGCATAGGGGGACCAACAACTGGGTCCTCACCAGGAGACCCTGCTTGGCCATCCTCCAGTGGCCACTAGCTCCTCCTACTTCATCACCATGTGCCCAGCTTCCCAACCATGGAACTTGGCCAGGCAGAGCCCAGGGCATAGAGACAGCCCATCTTCTTCCTCAATTAGTCCCCAGCTGTGGGGTGTTCCTTCACCTCCCTCCAAAATCCCACAGTGGTCTAGAAGACAAGGAAAGAAGCATGGGGCTGGCTAGCCCCAGGCTTCCCTGCCCTTCAGGAGGAAAGCAGAAGGCCCTCTTACACCATCCTTCAATAATTTACTAGACAGGCACTAACAGCTTCCCCCTCTGTTGCAACAAGCAAGTCAAAAACAGTACAGCAGAAGCATCCATCTCTGACATTCCTGCAGGTTTTCTGTAATGGATCACTTTTGATTAATTAGAGAAACAAGTTTGAAACAGCCTGCAGGATACTCAGTGTGTGCTTGTGTCTCAAACTGGAACAGGAAACTGAATCTCTCTCTATAGAACAAGAACATAACAACTTTGCATTTATTGCTTCTACTTTCACAGGGGTATTATTTTCTCTGCTATCTATGTAGAAAAGAAAAAAATATCTAAAACATCTTTGTTATCATGTTAGACACAAAAGTGCAAAAAAAAAATTTTTGTTCACCTTTTCCTCTCTGACCTGCAAGCACAGAGCCATTGCAGGACAAAATGTAACACAAACACACGGCATACAATTTCTCCTGTAGGTTTACTGCCTAGAGTTTCATCAGTTGAAAATTGAGCCAGGAACTGGCTTCCTAGAGCTTATTAACATTTTGACACTTGAAGACTGCTTGTAAGCACAGACTATCTTTGACAAAGTCCCACGATGCTGAATTGTGGTACCAATCTCAGCCTGCACATGCAACACCAGTTCTGGAGTTTCTTGAAAGGCAGTATGCACACTGAAGAAAATGTCTTAAGGTGTTCACTTGGAGACATTTTTGTTGATTTTATGATATGTTGTCCAAACCACAAAAAAACACAAAAAACTGTTAAAGACAGCAAATTTCTCCATTTTTTTTCCCCTCAGGAATTAGTCTAAGGCCTTGCACACTTTCCCACGCTCACAGATTGCAGGTTATAAATGCGTGGGAGTAATGCAGTTTCGATCAGTCAGGTAGGCTGGGTTTCTGTTAGCTGGCTGCATACCTTTGAGCCCTATCAGCACACAGTGATCAGTGAAATTCCTGGCATTTTTGTCATAGCATCAGAGGCAGTACTTTACAGAGTAAATACCAATGACCTGCTGTTCTGTCAGGGCTCTGTACTTACCTTTTATTTTCAAGTCAAAGGTTAGGCCTATTTATGTAAATCCTCAGCCATGGGCCAAGTAATCTGACCTCCTGGTTTTCATTCTCCTAATTGTTTCAGGTATTTTCCTTGAAAAGTTTGGCCAGTTAAAGCTAGGGATCTTTTTTTAAGGCGCCTTTGAAGGGCTCTAGGGGCTTTCATAGCCCACCCAGTTTGCAAAGTGGAAACATCAGTGACCTGATGCCCTGGGCACTTATTTAAAATTCATTACCAGGAAATAAGGTTTTGATATATAGCCCCTCCATTCTGAAGAATATCTTAGGGAACACATGCATGTCATTTTTTACTTTGGATTATGTGATCTCTGAAGCCACATAGAGAGGCAATAATTATACTCCTGTTTGCCCTTCATTTCTAATAAGAACGTTATTCAGCTGTAGACAGTTTTGATGTTCCACATGCTGGCCACTGCTTACAATTCCTTTGTCTCTTCAACACGTTGCCATGTCATTTTATTCATAAAAGGATGTCCAAAGCTGTGTAACATGAAAAAGAAACTTACTGGATTTGAACCCTTTTCTCTGAGATTCAATGCTGATTACATTCTAAGATTAAAAAGCAAGATGAGTATCTTCTGAATAAGAGAGAAATACAGCCAGTTTACTTATACATAAAGGAGCACAGCAACTCTACATTTTGTCCTATCACCCACAGGCACAGAAGCTACATATTTCCCATATGACCCAAACCAGCCATAGATAACTCCATTGTGGAAGTTATTCTTTCCCTTTTTCAGATATATTAGAACTTGAAACCCTTAACAGATCATTACTTCTTCTTCTGACCACAGATAATCCACATAAAATGCATGCTATCACATTTCAGCATTTACTTCTGCCCTATTCTTGCTCCCATTAAATGTCACTTCAAGGAATGTGCTGAGAAAGGAGAGAAAGGATAATTAATTTAAGAAGAGTATGTTCTTTAAATGGTGCTGGTACCAGAGCTCATGCTGCCATCTGAAAGCAGCAGCTCTAAACTGGAATTTGGCTTCTGCATTTTCGGCCTGTGGGGACTGAATGCACAATCAGAGAGCTGAAGTTTCAACTTCTGGGGCATTCATTATACGGCTAATTCTCCAGGTGTATTCCTTTTAATTATTGGAATAATCATTTGTCTGCTCCTGGTGAAAAAGGGATTGCAAGAAACGAGGCTAAGTGAAAAGCACCTTTTACATTCTTCACTGCTATGTGCTATTGCCTTGAATTACAATGTTCATTTTTTCAACCCTCAGGTAACTACAGCCTCATTCTGAGGAAAAAGAAAATATTTCCTGTATCCCATACCCAGCAACAAAGGAACACTGAGAAAACATTAAGGAAGGAAGGTCACGTCCCTCTGTCTGAAACCGTTAGTAGCTAAAACATGTAGGCTGGAGAGTTAACAGAAATTGCTAAGGCAAACAGATGAGGGATGGACGCTTAGAATAATGACAATGGCCAGCAAGTGGAAATAGAAGTCAAGCTGTCAGAAAAGGTGAAATTATAGGCAGGCTCTCAGGCCTTCACAAAACGTGGAACCCACACTTTGGAGCAAAATTGTTTCTTGGGACTTCTCCCCACCTTTCAAGATTTCACAGGCCACTTCCCACACTCATCTACAATTGCTCAATATCCCTGCAGCAACTACAACTATTACTTACATGCCAAATTTTGCAAATTCTTTGACTTTCTTTGAACTGAAGGAGTTGGCATCATTTGGTAAGGCAAGATCCCAGGGTACACAGTTTGAGACCATGCTCTGAAGCACTGCTTCCTACTAGTAATCCCAAAGTGCACATTTTTATTGATACTTCTGGACCCCTTAAAGGAGAAGACAGGACCAAATCATTACCACACTGAGCTCTATTGCTTTTTTCACATAGCTGTCTTCCTAACATAAAATGGAAGTGACTGCATAGCCTACCTATGCACAGAGGATGAGTGATGTTATTAAGATTCACCACAAGCACCTTTAACACATGTAGTTAAACTCTCCATGCCTCTGCCAGCCTTGCCTCCATCAACACTGAAAGTGTAACATACATTGGGCTACAAAACAGCCAAGAGAAGGGCATAGGAGAAAGCCCAGGTGGTTAAGGATGCTGAGACCCTGTCTCCTCAGCATAGGATGAGGCTGAGACATTGACACAAATCCATTTGCCTTCCCCAGATATGCCCAAATTAAGTTAGCATCACCTCAGCTGCACTGTAGGGTGTCTTTGTACCTTTCTATATGCCGTTGTTGTCTTGACCTGAGTGGGAGCCATTGGGGCGGTGGGATTTAAGCCTTCTGCGCTGGGACCCACAACATTTCACAAACCACAAAACACATTATGCTGCTGAGTGCCAAGTCCAGCCTTTCTGAACACAGTCTGACCGTGAAGGAGAAAGCAGGTCCAGCAGCATGCAGATGTGCTACAAAATAGTTTCAGTTAAAGGGTTCATGCTCAGATAAACTTGGATATAAAATACATAAGGGGACTGGAGGTCTATAAGCAGATGCAGTGGGGCAGGAGGAAGGGTAAACTGCTGTAGGTTGATGTTCCCCAAGAGCCCGACTAATCCAAGTCCTGCCATTTCCTTCTTAATCATTCACAAATTCCAGCTAGCTCTTGCGTGCCAATACTAGGCCTTGCTATGACCCTGCCGTGAGCTGGTTCAGGGAGTTAAACCAGGTAAAAAGTAACTCTGCAGGAAAAAAAAGTAGTCTTCAATCAGTTTAGCTCCCTGAACTCGCCCATGACAAGATCAGACAAATATCAGTGCTGGCAAGGAGAGAGGGAGCAAGGTGCAGGACCAAACTGTGATAGCTCCAACTTAGGTAGACCTAAAACGCCTTGGACATGCACCCCTAGACAAAGAGCTAAGCTAGTCTGTGTAACATCACAAGCATGAAATAATTCCCCAAGCTACTGCTCACATTTCTATTTACATAGCAAGCCCCTGCTTCAGAAAAGAGTTCACGAAGACACATCTTTCTAAGGCAACAAACATTTTTCTTGCATGCAGGAGAAAACATCTAATTCCGTACACCTCTCAAACACAACCACCAGCTAAGCCTACAACCCGCTTGACCCTTAATTTTTCTGCTGGGCCCCTAACCAGATATAAAAGCTGCACTCCGAGGGCTGTTCAGCAGGGCTTGAACAGCTGATCAGATCTCTGCCAACTTTTACAGGCTTGTTGAAAGACAGAAAGAGCATTCCAGTTCAGCTCAGTTGGGCTAGCTAAACCACAGCATTCCCAACTGAGTCCAGCAGGTTTTGACTCAGCACTATTGTTCTTAAGCACATAGTAGACACAACCCTTACTCACTTCTTCTTTTTGTTGTTTTGTTTTGTTCTAAAGCATTGCCCCTCATTCCTCTCCCATTCATGGCAGTGTTTCATGGGATTTTGTTTTTTAAAGACACGGCTCTTGGAACCAACAATTCTTCTACAGATATTTCAACTTCCCTCCATAGACATCCCTTTGCTCTTTAGAGACAGTGAGATCTTATACCACTTTTGACTAAAAGATATATGATCCTTGACAGCATCTTGGCCTTACTCCAGAAAAGCACACTGTTTTATTTAACGTCCATGTAAGCCTGTCTGGAAGTCATAGATAGAGACATAAGCTATTTTCCATTGATATTTCACTTACCAGTAAAAAGTTCTTAATGCACTTACCTCAAATGCCCGCCTCCATACTATAAGTTAAGTTTTCCTACTTACTCTTTCACAAGGCTTTTGATTTTGTTATATACAAAGCTGACCATGTATATGGTGCACCCAGCAGCCTACCCATTGACTTGGTTATCTTGTTTAAATCACCATCACGATCTTCGGTGCTGCATATGGTGTTTACTAGTGCAACACCACCAGTTTTGCTTTCTTGGTCAAAGGCACAGAAACATATCCCATGTCCTACTGCAGCCATAACATTTCATACACTTCCCAAACACAGCCCAGATCCCACAATTACAGATTAAAGCCTTGGGAACCCCATTTGTGCAGCCATAAGAGCGCTGCCTCAAAGCTGTCTTCACTAGGCACCAAAGCACTCGCAGCCCTGATCCCCCCCCATGACCTCTGGCAGCGTGCTGCCTACGGGATGGTGAACTCCCCTGTGCACGTTGCGGGCCTGGTCCCATAGCCATCCCCACCAGCGTCCTTGCTCCACCTCAGCTCCTTCCCTGCCCACGTGCACCTGGGCTTCCTCCTTCTCAAGGAAAGCAGGGCACGTGCTGGCACGGTGCAAAACCGGCATGTCCCCACAAGCAGATGCATAGCCAGAAGCCATGGCTGTGTGCAATGTATCCTGCAATGTACATACAGTCCTTGTGTTTGGGACAAAAATCTTCTCTCAGAGAAGGTGTGAGGACAGCACAAGTAGAAATAGCCATGCAAGCTTACACAGCTGCCTTAATCCTGTGACATAGCCTCTCGTAGTTCTTGATCTCACTTTCCTTACATCCACGTGCCTTTCCTCTCTTTCACTCTCCGCAAGTGGTCTGAACAACCAATCTGGGCTTTAACCAGAAGTTCATACACAGGAGAAATGGAAGGGTTTCCAGCCCTGTCTCCATGCTGTTTGGCTAGAGTGTGAAATGAGGCTTCATTCTCAGGGGAGATATTTGGGTCACAGTCAGCGATGGAGACGACCTACTTCAGTATCCTTGGGAATCACTTTTACTCTCCATTTCTTACTCAAGAGCCAGGCCCAGACAGATGTGTTACTGCAATATTGCAACTGTCCCAGTAAAACCTGCCAGCCCTGACTGATCCTGGCACCCCTCCTAATACCCCTGGAACCGTTCACCCCTTCTGGCTGGGCTGCTGGCATGGGAATACACAGAGCATCTCGGCAAGCCACACCAGGCCATCCTTGCCCTTTGGTACATGTGCAGGATCAGGACATTACAGAGGGCTGTTTCAGCATATGCAACACAATTACGTCAATATCAAGACACAGTGGATTTCTCTCCAACGTACTTTCAGCCAATCAAGAAAAATGTCCTACTTCCTACAGCAGTATGTTGACTCCCTTCCCCCATAGATACAGCATTAACCTTCTCAACTCCAGCAACCCACTCACCAAGTTTTAAAAGGTTTTTAACTGAATGTGAAACTGGACTGAGTGAAGGGATGACCATCAGTGCTATAGACATGAATTTTAATTTGGATTTCTGTAGTAGGCAATTACAGGTGTGTTATATATATGTATATACACACACATCTTTACTTACATGTTTTTGCATATTACACAAAGCATGGCCCTCCTGTGTGTGGATATGGAGAGAAGACACAGCTTGTGAATTCAAAATTCAGATGCCAAATGGACGTTTAAGAATTTTTAATCCCTTAAAAATGCTCTTTCCACAAACTAGGAAAAAGTCAATTTTGCAGGATTCCCTCTGAAAAGACAGACTGCCTAAGGGAGATTTCTTCCAGCCTGGCCTCTGTTGACAAGACCACAGCTCTGGACCCTGTCAGCTGAGACATCATAGTTGAAGGCAGCTATAGTTTTGAAGCTCAGAGGTAGTAAGACTTTGAAAAGAGGAGCTAGTGCCAACTCTCATTGGATGACTCAGGACATTTCAGTTTTCTCCTCAAGAGCTTTGGATTTAATCTGTTCATGTTTTCACACCCAAAAATGAAGCAGATTCAGATGCTGAAGTCTGATCTGGATGGCAGCAAAAAAATGCTTGAAATGCAACTTGAGTGAACCCTAGAGGCTCTGTATACGGAAGGTACCTTTTTCAGCAGTAACTGAAAATATCACGCCTATACTAGAAAAGATGCAGTCCTTGTTCTTCGAAGACAATTTCAAAAACTATTTTTCACATAAGGAATAAATGAGAAATTTTGTGAAAAGAAAAGAAACTGCAATTTCCTGGGACCTGGTAGAATTGACTGCAGCGCTGCACAGACATACCCAGCTGTAGTTTTAAAGATACGAAATTTGTCTCCAAAAAAATCTTCCTCCATTCATTTCTACATAAACATGTTCTACACAAGCATGGATTATCTCCTCCTTCTGAGGACAAAGCCTCATTTTCCTAAGATATCGTTCTGCCTCCTCACAAGTGAAGTTCTTCCCCATTTGCTTCCTCCTTAAACAAATAAACCAACAAATTCGAGGGAGATATTTTTTCTACATTTGTTTTCTATCTGGCTATGAATTGATTTAAACTGATAGGCCAGAGGCAGATTTTTGGTTTTCTAAGATCTTATCATTCAAATCTTAGTTTATACAAAATAAGCAAGAGAAGTCAACTATGCCTCAGTAATCAGGGTTTTCGGGGGGAAAGGGGAAATGGAGATAGTTTTCTAAAATCTGGTTTGATTCATCTCAGAGGCAAATTAGTTTCCTTTCACTCTAGCAAAGCAAGGTATAGCACCATTCCATCACTGGTCTCTTTTTAAAAGGATTTCAACAAGAGATATGAACTCTGCCTTCGTTTTCAATCTGTAGAAGAGCTAGAGAAGTGTTTCTTTAAAGGAAAGAGGCGTTAAGAAATGTTATTGAAATGTGGGAAAATAAATAACTTTTATCCCTCATGATCAATATCACTAAAGGCGAGGATATTGTCAGAAGCATAAATCTGAGACAGAGCTGAAACTCCCCCTGTTGGCATCTGGTAGGCAAGCAAAGGCAATACCTGAAAACCATCTTTCCTATGTCTTCAGAAATCCTTTGGGCTTCATTTAAAATGAACAGGTGCAAATCTTCAGTTATTTACTCCTTAATGCCAGCCAGGAGAGAAAGTAGCCAGGTTCTCTAAAAATCTCTGCCACTGTTTGTCACTGTGCCTAGTGCTTGGCAAACTGTGAGATCTGAAAGTGGAGTATACTCACATATCAGTGCACGCTGGTGAGGAGAAGCTGCAAAGCAAGAAAGAAAATTAACCACAGGGTGCAGTTCAGTGGAAAATAAAACATTAAAGGAAAAGGAGCCTCAAGCCATCCTGAGAGTTTGGGGAGGAGGGAGCAATGCCTGCTCAGTAGACATGACAGGCATCAGGCAGTGCCTTTGCTAACAGCCTGTGCATTTATCCTTGGGTTCACAAGGTGGTTATGACACTATCAGTCAATTCAATCATCATCAAAAAAACCGCCCACAAATAAACAAATTCATCTATGGGGCTGGTCTCTATCCAATGGGAGGGAAAAAAAAAAAAAAGAAACAAAACACCACGACCAACAACAACAACCCAGAAAGGAAGAATTACAGGTTTTAGTCTGGCTATGGGTAGAAAATTACTCTGAAGTCATTGAATCCACCTAATTAGCCCACTCACTTTGTGTCAGGAAAGCTACGTATCCTGGAGGGATTCTTCAGGGACCGAGTTTCAGTCACTCTGCCAACTGCATTTGCTGTCATTTTGAGCAAATTCCTACAGTACTTTCTTTCTGATTTTTTTTTTCCTGTCATAATTAGCTTCCCAGACCATCTTTATACACATGGATTAGGGTTAGCACAGGCAGTACTGTTCGCCTGCAGACTGAACATATGCTGTGGGTCTTCTTGTTCCTTCCTTGTATCTAATGGTTCTTCTAACTCTCGAAATTCAGAGGAATGCATCTGAGAATGCCAAAGACAAGAACTAACCAGACTGTTAACACTGCAGAGCCAATACAACTGTGAGAAAACAAATCAGCACCTATTCTGGTGTGTGGACCACTAACACCTACATCTGCTAACCCACTGAGTGTAGAAACGCTACTTTTCACATTGATATCAAAACCACACAGATATTATTTGATGGTTGAGTGTATCTAGCATTGAGTTTGCCATACAGAAATGTAGGCAGATCACTGGTCCAAACATGTTGTAGAAAAGTCCTCTTTATATAAAATAACCTTACCACGACATGGCTGAGTGAGGAATTTATGTGACTGTGGAAAGGGGCGAGCAGCACAACCTTGTGACATGTGAGATCTGGGAGGAGACATCTCACCCCTCTCTCATAACAAGCAGGAGAATACAGAGGATTGCCTTAAACTGTGTCCAGTTTATTCCTACCAAGGGAGGGTGCATTTTGCAGTTAGGGTCAAACTCTGTGCCTTGATGTGTACTGAATGCGTCCTTTCCCCTACAGCAGTCCTACTGACCCAAGTGCAGACCCTGAAGGGGTGAAGTGCTATCCATGATGAGTACAGATGGCAGAATCTCATTCTGCTGGATTGACCCTTCATTTCTGCAGTTCCTGCTGTAGCTGGGCTACACTAGCAGGATGTCTGCTCTGATCTTTCTCTTCTTGTGAAA
The DNA here is from genome assembly GCA_013400195.1 of Aramus guarauna. Classification (NCBI taxonomy): domain Eukaryota; kingdom Metazoa; phylum Chordata; class Aves; order Gruiformes; family Aramidae; genus Aramus; species Aramus guarauna. The sequence continues at coordinate 324,678 of VXBL01002124.1, read as the reverse complement.
TCGTTATCCCATGAAAAGCTAGCTAGTCATTAAGTATTAAATGAAATTAAACTCAGTACATGCAGTTGTTCTGGCAATTCATTTTACTGACAGAAGAATTTTGTTCCTACTTTTCAAATAAAAATGTGAAAAGACTACAGAAGTATTTTAGAACTACACTAAGAAGCAAATGTCATTTCTGCCTCTTCACTCAGGGAGGAAGAGTTAATCACAGGCACATTACACCGATATGTACCACATCGTGAGCAGGAAGCCAAGTTCAAGCATCCTTCATACAGTCACAGTATCCACCAACGCAGAGTTTCTCACCTCAGTGCAACACCCCTTTGGCCTCCCTTCTTCTCAATTCATGTTTGTGTCCAAAGGGGAGCACACAGACACTACAGGCACCTGACACAGCTGTAAGGAGCGCACCCATTACTTCCCATGTTGTGGCACTTCTGAAGTGGAGCAAACCCTGTATGGACCTTGCCCATGATGGAAATTATATTTAAAACAGTCATTTTATGATGATCCATTCAGAAGGGTGCTTGGAGGTCCTCTCAAGCCCCCAGGGAGTACAGGGGTGACAAAGGCACTGGAAAAAAGAGAATAGATAGCAGCAGGCAACTAGTGTAGCAAGTGGGACCACCTGCAGGTGCCTGGGGCAGGAGGTCCCTGCAGAGCAGCCCCTGGCAGCTGGATGTCCTGAATCCTCTGTGGGGGCCACCATACATAGATGCACTATGCAACACCTGTAGAAGCATTTGTTAGTTACCTAATTTTAATTTGGAGGTATTAGCAGTGGTTGTCCCAAGACACTGATGTGCCAGAAGAGTGTGTCCTGGATACTGAAATTGTAAGGGACCAGCTGTATCAGCTGAATGTTCACAAATCCATGGGCCCTGATGCGTTTCATCCCAGAGTACTGAAGGAGCTAGTGGATGTTATAGCAGGACCCTTCTCGATCATCTACCAAAGGTCTGGGGAGTCTGGGGAGGTCAGACTGGCTGGAAGGCAGCCAATGTTACTCCAATCTACAAAAAGAGTGTGAGGGAAGACCCAGGGATCTACAGACCTGTTAGTCTATCATCACTTCCTGGAAAAATTATGAAGATTATACTGAGTACTATTGAAAGGCATTTAAAGAATAATGCAATTATCGCGCACAGTCAACATGGGTTCAAAAAGGGAAAGTCCTGTTTAACTAATTTTATATCCTTCTATGATAGGGTCACCCACTTAGTACATGAAGGGAAGGTGGTGGATGTAGTTTTTCTGGATTTTAGTAAGGCTTTTGATACTGTCCCTCACAGCATCCTTCTGGACAAGTTGTCCAACTGTGGGATGAGGGGGTTCACAGTGCGCTGGTGAGGAACTGACTGAAGGGCAGAGCTCAAAGGGTTGTAGTGAATGGGGCTACATCTGGCTGGCGACTGGTCACCAGCGGTGTTCCTCAGGGTTTAATTCCAGGGCCAGTGCTGTTTAATATATTTATCAATGATCTGAATGCAGGAGTTGAATGCACCATTAGCAAGTTTGCTGATGATACCAAACTGGGAGGCGCTGTTAACTGTCTTGATGGACAAGAGGCCTTGCAGAGTGATCTAGATAGATTGGAACATTGGGCAATGATTAATGGGATGAAATTTAACAAGTCCAACTGTCTGATCCTGCACCTAGAACAGAGGAACGCTGGGCACAAGTATAAATTGGGAGAGGAGTGGCTGGAGAGCAGCCCTGCAGAAAGGGATCTGGGGGTGCTGGTTGACAGCAGCTCAACAGGAGACAGCAGTGTGCTCTGGCAGCCAAGAGGGAAAACCACATCCTGGGGGGCATCAAACACAGTGTAACCAGCTGGTCAAAAGAAGTGATTAACCTGCTGTATTCAGCATTGGTGCGGCTTCAGCTTGAGTATTGTGTGCAGTTCTGGGCCCCACCATTTAAGAAGGAAGTGAAGGTCCTTGAATGTATCCAGAGGAGGTCAATAAAGCCAGTAAAAGAAATGTCCTATGAGGAATGGCTGAGGACTTTGAGCTTGTCTAGTTTGGAGAAAAGGAGACTGAGGAGTAACCTCATTGCTCTCTACAGCTTCCTGAGGAGGGGAAGTGGAGAGGTAGGTGCTGGTCTCTTCTCCCTGGGACCCAGTGATAGGACACATGGGAATGGTTCAAAACTACACCAAGGGAGGTTCAGACTGGACATGAGGAAGCATTTCTTTACTGAGAGGGTGGTCAAATACTGGAACAGGCTATCACAGAGGTGGTTGGTGCCCCAGGCCTGTCAGTGTTTAAGAGCCATTTGGACAATGCCCTTAAGAACATGCTTTGACTTTTGGTCAGCCCTGAAGTGACCAGGCAGTTGGACTAGATGGTCATTGTAGGTCCCTTCCAACTGAAATATTCTATTCTATTCTATTCTATTCTATTCTATTCTATTCTATTCTATTCTATTCTATTCTATCCTATCCTATCCTATCCTATCCTATCCTATCCTATCCTATTCCAGTCCAGTCCAGGCTAGGCTATTCTAATGCCATCTGTATGTGGTGTTCCCAGTGCCACACAGAAAAAGACACAGAGGTTCCACCAAGGAGAGCAAGGCTGTGGACAACACTGACGGCAGGCCCTGCATCTACATGGAGACTGTTGGCCAGGAGTTTCCCTCCTGGGTGTCAGCTGCAGCTCAGCAAGGTGAGCTGACACGTAGATATAAGGTGCTCATACAGCCCCGTGACACTACTCTTGAGAGCAACAGTGAAGAGTTGAGAGTGGCAGCTTCAACAATTTTGCTCTGGTCATGAAGCTCTGCGCTGAGCAACAGAACTTCATCCCGGGAGAATAGCCACAAAAAGTTTGAACATGGTTTCATGCCCATTCATGAGCTGCACACAGTGAGCAAATTTCCTCTGAGCACCCCTTACATTCCTGCATTGGAGTCCTAAGGCTACCACTTAAGACCACCTGAGTGTCCACTCTCATTTCTCAAGTGTGTTTGCAACCAAGTACCTAGTTTTACTTTAGGATCACTTGGGGTGCTAATGCGTTCATCTTTTTTTCTTTAGAACAAACTGTTTGTAGTTGCATAGGGTTTGTTCTTTTCTGAATGTGCTATCTGTAAATGGATTAACTTTACTTTCAGCCTCAAGTGCTTCTGTGGAAGCATTTCAAAGTGAAGGAACTTTGGAAAAAATTTTCTGGAGTGCTTCAAGAAAACTGAAAATCACATTAAATGACTTTGAATTATTGCAATGTATTAAACAACTTAAATGCTTAAAGCTGGAATTTTTCAAGGTTCTTCTAAGTGTTCAGAGAGAGAAATATATAACATAATACACCTTAATGATTTCACTAGTTCTTAAGTCTCAAATCAAGTGCTTTAAATGATTACAAGGCTATGCTTTATTCATAAAAGGTGAAATTCATTCATTCTGCATAAATCCTGACTCATCAATCAGGGCAGCAAGTAGGAAATAGAGGGAAGATAAACTGCACTGTTCAAAATAAGCAGACTTGCAGAATGATTCAGAGCACTTAAAATTAGGCTCCTGTTCTGAATCATCCTCTAGAGAAGTCTCTCTCCTGTAACTTCAAAGGCAGTTTAGGAGGCAAGTCTCTTTTGGCTGAAGTAAGCCATTGTGAATTAGCCCTTTCACTCAGGCCATCAGTTCCCTCACAGATCTGCAATATTTTGCTTGTGGATCCTCTAGCTATATGGCTTCACCATGGGGTTAAGGGAAACAGAGGGCTTTTTGCCAGTCATCAACATCCAGAGCAAATTCTCATTTTCCTGAATGTTGCAATCATCCTTGAAAAATTTAGAATACAATCAGCAGGAAAAAAGAGCACTTGCAAACAAAGGAAAAAGAAGAGATGAATAAACAATAAAAATATTAGTGCCAAAGGACATTGGTCTTTGTTGTCTGTGGCAACATGACACACAAGATCTTTCCCTCATTCTCACTGCAGTAAGTGATGAAGAAAAACCTGCCTGCAAATATTTATTCATATTTGAAATACATCAGTTTGACCATATTTACAGTTAGTATGTATCCACTTTATTTGATCTTTCAAGCACCCACATTCTACCAAGCTGTATATTTAACAGTAAAATTCACAATTTGCACTGCTTGGTGTGCTACAGAAGCCATTCAATCAGAGAATAGAAATGATTTGACCACAAATTTCCAACTGTAAATATTTATATCTAAGCATTTGTAAATGATGTGCAGTACAAGAATAATTGCCAAATCAATTCAAAAGGCAAAACTGAATAAATTAATGGCTATGAATTATTCATAAATTTTACCTTCTCATATAGCAAGTTCATTATTTCTCTGTGTAACCAGTAAGCAGCTAATATGTCTGAGTGCATTTAAAATATCGATTAGTCTTCTGGATACACTATTCAGAGCATTTAATCAACAGAAGATTTCAATAAATATTAAACTTGCATTTGCAGAAAATATAAGAAATCTTGGGTATAGGGATAATGCATACTTATTTGAGAGTATAAGGAAAAAGTCTTTGCACATTATCCATGTTATCAAGAGAATTTTCCATAGCTGTTGAGCTCAGATGAGTGTAATAATAAAGTGCTCAAGAATTAATTGGCCAGGAATGTTGTGGACTGGAAGGATTGAATTCCAGAGAAGACATTTGATTGATCTTGAGAAGATCAATCCAAAAGACAGACCCTAAGAATATTCCAACCAGCTACACTCTGTGGAGAAGCCATAATTTTCTCCAAAGGTCAGAGAAATCTCACATTTTTCTTGTAACGAAGAAAAGCCACAAGACACACTTCCTATACCTTGGTGAGCCTGGGAAACCCTGGGAACAGCGTGGAGGCAGGAAATGACAGCGGCTCTTGGGAAGCTTTGCTGTTCCATTGTGAGATGGGGCTCAAGGACAGACCAGGGACGTCGGCCTCAGCTGCTCCGCTTGGCTCACCGACCCCCACAGCTGGGCACAGGTTTCGCCCCGTCGCCCCGCACGCAGCACAACCTCGCTGACAGCCACCTGCCGCAGCCCAGGCATCACATCTGTGCTGGAACTGCCCATGAACCCAACACATCTCAGGAGCTTCCCACCCCTGTCTTTGACTTTCCTTGGGGACCACGCATTAAGTCCTGTTTCTGACGTCAGGCCACGGTTTAGAACAGAAGTGCTGTAGGTCTATGTAATTTGTGCGCTACTGGTAGGAAAAACAAGCGCAATAGTCTCTCTGGGAGACATCTTCCTGGTTACTAAGGTGAAAATACCAGGAACAAGATTTGGAGTGATGGGGGTTTGTCAGCTAAGTCAATCAGAAATGCTTTTAAAGCTTTGCGGAGGCCAAGGCTGTTGATAATGATTTCATATTAGATTGTTTTATCCCAATTATTTCCACTTGTTTTCTCATGTGTTGTTTAGCTTTGTATGTGTTTGTATGAGAAAGAGGGTGAAAAAAGTAAAAAACCCTTGCCTTTCACATTTAACTACAGCTGCAGAGAAGGTCCAGTCTCAGATCTTATTTTCAGAAGGCGATACCATTCTACAGTTAACCCATGCAGCAACTTCAAAAAGCAGATTGTTGATGATAGCTTCCGGTTATGACACCAGATAGTCCAACCTTATAGATTACTTTATAGTATGAGGAGGTGTGTACATCTGCTCTGCTTACAAACTTCAAGTATGTAGATATTTCCAGATAAGACAGACTTATCTGTGCAAGCAAAGCAGCAAGCAGAGGCTGCAACACAGAGGGTGTCTATGGATAGACAAGATATAGTAGCTACTAGATTTTGAATGTTTCACTCAGCTAGCCTGCTTCTCCATGCTTTTCTTAATTTTAGTGATGCATTCAGATTAGCAAAGGAAACATTTTTCAGTGTGCACAAATTTACAAGGAGTTTGAAGGCATACAGCAATACCGCAAGCAACAGAAAGGAAGGAGAATCATAGAAATTAAAGGCTGTGAGGGACTTCAAGGATGTCATCTAGCCCAGCCCTCTTGGGATGACTCAGGACTAAATATTTATAGGTTATACCTAAAAAAGTTTGTGAAACTCCTAAAGGAAGAGGTTAGCATTGAGAGGAGACCCCAGACTGCCCAGCTAAACTCAGTCCACTCTTTCATCAAATGGGCTGTTCTGCTTCCACTGAAATCCACCTTAAATTTCCTTTTGCTGTAAACCGAGCTGCTATTGTCCTGTCCTTTCTCCAGCAGTTGTGGACCACCACTGATCACCATCTCCTTTATAAGAAGTTCTTCATATTTTACAACTTCTCCTGCTCACCCTTTCTCTTCTCTAGACTGAACAACTCTAGTTCCTTCAGCTTTCTTCACAGGTCACATTAGCTAACCCTGCCACCAGTCTTCTTGTTCTCCTCTCCACTTTTATTTGCTTAAAGCAGTATAACTCCGACTAGGTATACGGCTCCACCCCTAGCACCAATTCAGGCAAATAATACACCATCACATCTTAAATGTGGCATGGCTGTCAAGTCATCTGCACATTCCTAACATTCCTAACAATGAACTGGGGCTCATTGTTTTCAGTAGATTGTGGTGCTAATGTGGAAGGGCTTGAACTAAGCTTTGAGAAGCTAAAATGAAAAGCTAAACTATTGGCAAATTTGTGCAATGCACAGCACACAGGGAAGAAGCTTTTTCTGTTCAAATGTGTACCAGCTAAAGAGTTATGTATAGATAAGGAAAGCTCTGGGAAACTAAGGAACATATCTGTATTCCTTGTGCTTTAAGAAAAAAGAAAAACAGTCTATGTGCAAGACCATTCTTAGCTGGTCCACACTGCTGTTAACAAAGTGCAAAATTCACATGAATTCAGCATACAAATCATGTGTTCATCATCAATCTATGTCAATCAAGTCATTTGGATAGATGCAGCCACAAAAAATTACCTTAGTCTAGGTGGGTTTCCTTGGGCTCCTCCATATACTACGAGAGTCCTAGGAAGACTCTCTGGGATGTCCTCTGCAGCACCTTGTCTCTCTCCACTGAACAATTCACTCTCCCAGAGCAAGTTCAAGTAGACAAGGAACTCCACACTACACATGGGCTTTGTGACCTGTTACACTGGGCCTGTATCAACTAATGCAAAACAAATTTGGAGATGTCTTTAAGATGACTGTCATAAGCCAACCTACCTAGTTGAGTGCTTCACTTTACTAAGCTATAATGAATGAGTAAGCTTTGTAAAAGTAAATGGAACAGCTATGGAAAGAATAAGTGGTCATCAGACCTAAATGAGGCATTTATTGCAGAATTACTGTTAAAGGAGTTCTAAGACTACTGGATTATTTAAAACTCAATTTTAGCCTGGAGTGACATTTCATTTTTTTGCAATACCATGTTGCTGACTAATACATACTGTTGTTCCACTCTCATCCCTAAGTTTTCCTCTGCTATACAGCTGCTTAGCAGACACGACTCACCTGGCATTTGTATTCCCCTTCCTAAATGTCACAATTGGTGTATTGAACATCCTTTTGTTTATTCACCTATTCATCTCTCTGTCTGACCAATTCTCTATTCATCTCTCTGTCTGACGACAGTCATTTTGAACTCTGATCATGTCCTCCAGAAGATCTTGCAACACCACCGAGGTGTCAAGTGTTAAAAGCATCTCTTCCATCAGTCAAATTGTTCACAAAAAAGAGATATTTTTTCATCTAATTGTACATCAGAAGTAGTATAAGATGTATTAGATGCCTTCTAGCTTGATAGTACTGACTTGCTTTTCTTCTTTGAGAATAATTTCTAATAATTTGTGAAACTGACTGACAGTGATTATCGTTTGGCATTCCCATGAGCGAACTGAAAAAACATGGTCATATGGAGTGCAGACCACTTGTATTTTTCATAGAGTCTGGAGACCATTCAGGGCAGGAATGTGAGGAATCTCCTGACTGGACTTGATTTGTGAATGTGTTTTAGTTTGCAAATCCCTAGTTTAAAAAATGGACCACATTCTGTCATCACTGACTCAGGGGAGAGCTCACTCATGGTAAGTGTGAGGAACAGCCAGAGCCGAATGGCCAGACATTCACTTGAAGAGGAGTCAGAGAAAACATTCAGCTGTGTACTTGAAACCTTAAAAGCCCCACAGAATCACAGAAACAGAACTTCAGGTTAACTGTAAGTCACTGTTAAAGTATACTATTGACAAACCATGCATGTAGCATCAGTGCAGATCCTTCACAGTGCTCTTCAAGTCAAGAACCATTTTATCCAGGTGTCCTCATCAGGAAATAATCACAGTGCAGGCTCCTCCCTCTTCATCTTCAGTCTATACAGCCAAGGGGGAGGCAAGAGCTCCAGATAAGAATTTTAAAAGCACAAATGTATGTTAAAGCTTTTTTAAGCTTCACTTTTGTTCAAGGGCACAGTACAGCAAATCTCTGGAGCACTTCCTCATTTTGTTCAGGCTGAGCTTAGCAATACAAGGTTTCTGGAAACCTGCAGTTCCTGATGAATACCAGGAAGATTTTCAAGTTTCCTATCAGATATGTATTAATTTGATTCAGTCCAATTTTGGGAAAAGTTTCTAGACACCAGGAGAAAGAGCTGTAGCTATCACACACCTATTTTTCCACGGGCATGTCCAACACTCTGGGCTAACCCAGGCTTTTGCTGATCCCATTGGAGTAATGCTCCATGTTGTCCCAACCAAAGTTTCTTCACGCCACAGTTGTCAAAATTGAGAGTATTTCTCACTTGCTTTCCATGGTATTGCTTCTGCACTCCCTGCTGTATCTCCTGCATTACCATCACCTGCTTTCCTCACTCCTTCCCTCTGCAACATATACATGGGGATCCCTGCTCATATAATCTGCCTCCTCCCTATAGGCCCATCTTTTTGCTTTATGCTTTTTGCCCCCAAAATTTTCCAGGCTGCATGCCCACAGAAAAGAAGCTTCACTAAACAAATCCTAAATATCTTACCAAAAGCAAATTACTGTAAGAGAGATATCTATTGAAGCCAGTGTTCCCCTGATTTATTACCCCACTCCCTCATTCCTATTGCTTACTCCAACTACTAAAGCTGTATCGAGCCAGCAATCTCTACGAAGAAAGAACTTGACCTTTATATTTCCCAATAAAGCACGTAGCGAGCTTTGGTGCAATATCACCAGATTTTGTTCAAATAGAACATCCTATCCCTACAGACACAACATGAGAATCCAAACCACAATGAAAGGGTTTGTTTCTGTAGATTGTTACTTAATAATGGGTGCATGCACACTGAAGACTGAGCCAAAGCTGAGACTATTTGCCTAACCATTCATTTTTAGAATTACTGAAAAGCAGTTTCAAAATCACTAAGAATCACAACACTGACTTGAAAAAGAATCAGAACAAGAGTCTTACTATTACCATGGATACCACTGACGTGGACTCAGAATTTAAGCAAAAAAACTGGAACTTCACATTTATACTGTTGGACAGACTAGCTCATTTAATATTGATAATATTTAGAATATGTCCTACTTATAACAAAAATTGTAATCAAAATACAAGGCAAATCTTGCTCTGTTTTTTGTTGGAATACGAGAATCATGGAAGCATTAATCATTAGTTACTTCATTTTTATGCTTGTGTACCATCTGTGACATCCACACAATGCAACATAACAGTGAGGTAACCTGATAGTGATGTTTCAAATGCAAGATAACTATGTGATCTTTTAAACATTTTGAGAGTAACTATTACTTTCCTGTATTCCCATCAGCCCCAAATTTCTACCAGACTGTCCCTCTGATTTAACACAAACACTATTTATTGGCTTTATTATGACCCAGATTACAAAAATGTTCGGACGCTTTACTCCCAGAGATTTTTGGTGAGCTTTAGGTATGTGAATGCCTTTAATAATGTGGATCCCTGAGTTCAGTTTACCATCAGTCATGGATCAAAAACTGCCTGTGGATCAAAACCAGTGGAATGTCGATGCGTATTTAGTCTTGTTCCAGCCTCAGTGCTTCTCACGTCTCTATTTATCATTTTTCCTTCACTGCCACCTTCAGAGCCTTGTGGAAGACCTCAGCTGCAAAAGCCAATGCATCTACAGACACCCAGTACTAATTGCAGAGAGCAGGCACAGCTGAAAGGGGGGCAGGAATTATTTTCTCTGGTGCCTTCATGTAGACTTTCTTTAAAATAGCATAAAAACCCCAACTGTTATCAGACTGAACTAAATATGCAGTCAGCCCAGCATCCTGGCTTGGATGGTGACCATGTGCCTAAAGAAAGGTGTAAGAACAAGGTAAAGATATCATGGTATTACTTCGACATACTCTCCCAGTTTCCAGCAATTTCCTGAACTCAAAGGGGGTTTTGCTTATAGCTCTTGACAAGATTTTCTCCTGTGATGCCTCAAACTGCTTTCTGAGCATTGAATTAACATTGTGCCCTGTGACGGGGAGTGTCACACTTCATCATGATGTGGAATCCACATCCTTACAAAAACAGTGGGCCTACATGATGCTGCTGTTTTGCCCAGGTTGATGGTCCTCTCCACTCCAATATTATTTTTCATAGCCAGATGTAAACAGGAGTATTTAGTAATTAGACATCGCAAACATAGATATATAGAGTCATAGAATGGATTGGGTTGAATGGGACCTTTAAAGACCATCTACTCCAATCCCCTTTCAGGCACTTTTCAATTTTGACAGCTGATATTAAGGGCTGAGTCCATCTACCCAGACGTGTTCAGACAATTGCAAGCCACTCTAGCCCAGAAGCCATGTTAGCTACACTTGCTCAGTACAGTATCAGAGATAAAAAGTTCTCCTTTTCTTTCTTTGCTCCCCATGAATTTTAACCTGAGACCTAAAAATAACCTTCTAGATAACAGAAATTGATACATGGCCCAAAAATGTTTCCATTTCAGTGAGTTAGTACTTCTGGCAAAAAACAAACCCAAACCTATTTAGTGAGGAATTTCAAAGTAGCTCTAATGAATGACTTAGCCGGGCTCCCCAGGCCTTGCTCACCATTCGATATATGCGCTGATCTCTGCCTGATGGCGTTTGGCTTAGTTCTGTATCCCTGAAAAATAAACAGAAGGTTTGCCAGTGGCTTCAGTGGGAACAGATTGAGGCTATAAAGAAATCAAGACAATTTCCTTCTGGAAACCGGTAGCTTTCTGTTAATAGAAGAATCCAGAGGAAGAGAAAGCAGCATGACCTGTGGAAACATTTCGTTATCTCAAAACATCCAGCTATTTGAAATGGAGGACGTGTAATTAAAATGCAGAGATTGGAAAAAAAAAAAAAAATCTCTGATTGTGATAGTAGCAGCCCTAGAAGCCTGGCCTGTGGGCCAGGAGAGGGAGGCAGTGAAAAGGCGATGGGCACTGAGCCATGAAGGTCCTCTTAGAGGTGGGTGAGAGAGGGGCCGTGCTGCGCTCTCTGCCTGGTGTCCAGCAGGACCAGTGTCCAGCACCAGCTTGATTCACACACACACTGGCAGACACGCGTTGACTAGGGAGAGCCTGATGAGGAAATGAGAAAAGAAAGGTATTTTCTCAAGTCCTTTGCATCCATTTTCAATGAAATAAGGAAGTGGAAACCTGTCATTGCTGAGTGTCTGATGTATCAATTCCAGGACTGATGGTACAGTTTTTTGCAAATTTTCTAGCTTCATTTTACACTGAAAATACGTTATGCTGTTTCCTGAAAGATTTCACAAACGCTTTCAGTGCACTAGAAAGGGAGCCATTCTCCTTATCCTGGCATACAAAAGTCTCAGTTCCCCATTAACCTTTCTACAGGACATGATCCTCCTGTACTTCTGCAGAAAAGATTTGCTTGGCTGGGGGTTTCTTGTTTCCTGTTATTTCATAGCTCTACAGGGAAATAACTGGTGGCTTCAAAGAAAAAGAAAGGAAGTAAAAATGGCAAGGGAACAACAGAAGCATCTCTATTATTTTTCTACACTAGACTATCTCTAGATTGCTGTGCAATTGCCTCATATTTAAAGAAACCTAAAGGGAAATCAAGCAGTTCACACACAGTCCAAAATGCTGTATTAGATTATATCTGAATCAGATGGTATTTAAAGCCCATTATAGCTATAATACAATCACACACGTGCATAGGCATACATATCATTTTTGCAGCAACACAGCTTCTTCACTGCTCTGCATGATGGGGACCACGAGCTCATAAATGCATCCAGAGCAGGAAGACAGCAAAGTGACCTCACAACAGCATCACACATCTCCAGACAGGGCCACCTCACCTCACCACAAGGCAGATGCTAACCCTGAGCAGCCTCCTTCCTCTCCCAGCTCTATCACCGCGGTCCCCACTTCAGGAGGCTGTGAGAATAGTTCAGACCCATCAAGTCCTCCAGTTCTTATGACCTGCACACAAAGCAGCTAGATGCTGTCTTTGCACTTCCTAAAGGTGTGCCTTCACCACCACCTACCAAGATCCTCTTATTCAGCTACAAAGGAGTCTCAGATCAACTTCAGGACTCTCTTGTCCTTCAGGGACACCGCATCATTAGACCAACACGGGTCTTACTTCTGAGTCGCAGCACACATAAACATGCCCAGGACTTTTGGCAGAGGTGGCCTTCCCATGCCACTACCAACCCACTTGCTCTCCACTCACCCTCCAGCTTGCAGTCACTTGGCCTCTTCAGCATCCAAAGCCCAGCACATGAAGCAATCGGGGCTAAACAAGCACTCAAGTAGTTTTATTGCCAGTTTGGGAATTATTTGTGGAAAGGAATCACTCGCAATTGACATATGAACAGTGGCTGTACTATATGTTGTTTCCCAAGCCAACTGCTGGCTGTAAAGAGCTGTATGAAGTGAAGGAGGTGACAGGGAAAGGGCCTGGCAGCTTCTTCCCCTTGTCTGAGCTATATATCTAGACAGTTAGCCAGAGAGTGTCACATATCTTTAATCTGCACACAAAGGTACTTTACCTAATAACTTTCTGTGGAAAGTAAATAGAACAATTACATTAAAGCACTATAAGCAATCTTGCCATTAATGTGACTTTTCACATTTTTCAGACATTCATCAAATATTTATAAAACATATTCCAGTGATAAAAGAAACCCATCCAAAATGCAAGTGCACATGCTGTTTCCAAAAACTGCTTTTCCACTTTCTCACAGCCTTTTGAAAATGGTGTGCACAAAGGATGCTCATGGGCACCCAGCAAGGAGCTGCACCTCTCTCTGTATCTCTTACCCGGGGCGGGCTGCAGGGACATACCGCAGCCTGAGCAAGGAGCTGGCAGACAAATCACAACAGAATCTGACCCAAACATTTTAAACTTTATTCTTTATAGCCATAGCTCATTCGTCCTGTCTAGCTCTGCTATTCTAATCTTTTATGGCAGGACTTTGTCATATATTACAGATACCTTTTTACCGTCCACAGGCAAAGGTAGCAGTGGATAAACGTTTGAATTTCTCTCTAGCCAATGGGCAGCTGCAGCCTAGGAAGTGATAAATGAAATGATAAAGCTGTAATCAAAGTCTTATTGTATATTGTAAGAAGAGTCATATATCAAAGCCAGGTTCTGAGGTTCAAATTTGAGTGATTTACATGATTTTATATCTTTCTTGATCATAAAAGGAACCTCAAAAGCCTAAATCTTACCAAGCTGTTCACTTTTCTGACATCCTACTGCATTGGGTGATTTCTGTACAAATAAAAATATAAAACCATGGTAGAAGACCATAGATGTCATCCTGTAGAATCACATAGAGCACGTGGAGTCAAATTCCAGAAACAATGAGAAATTAGAATATTTTTCATAGGGGAGTTCTTGAGGGATTTTTGACTGAACACATGTGCAGGCATACAAAACTGAAGATTTTTTTCGGCACATTTTGAATGTCAGTTAAAATATAAAAAAAAAAAAATGTAAGCAGGCAAACTCCTCATCCTTTGCTTATACTTTTAATGAAAGCAGTATCTCGTCCTGGTTGTTTTCCTAAGTTGCTTTTAAAAAAATGGAAATCCTTCCTGCTAACGGGCACAACTGAAAATGAACTGCTTGAGCTCAAATGTTTTCTAAGCATGCCAAGAACAGACCATAAAGTGAAAAAAAAATGAACTAATTAGTTTACTTGTCTCCTAAAAGTAAACTAACAAGCAAGATCCTTTAAAGAACACCGTTCAGAAATACTGATATCAAAGGAAGAGACTGCTGATAATCCTGGATTCTTTTGCAATGATTTATTCCATATTTTATTGCACAATTTATAAAGCGAATTGCAGCAATTGGAGTCCTTACATTACTACAAGAGATTAAAAGATTTTCTTATCAGACAATTCAGAATTGTGATGATTCACACCTTCATTATTTCTTGAAACACTCCCGCTTCCTCCACAAGTACAGCAAAGGTTTTGCATGACTACATCTCTTAAACTAAACAGTGCTCATGTCATTTTCCCACGGTGCTCAGAACAAGCTAGAGGTGAAAGACTAACCCTTTCAAGCCAGTTAAACAACCGTCATTATTTTAAAATAAATGAAGAGGAGCCCAGTTATTTACGACTCTGTGCTCATGTTTTATGCATGCCTTACCTTGGAGACATTTGATAGGCCCCTAGAACACTTTGTTAACTGTGGTCTTCAATAAACGTTTGGTAAGAAGGTCACATTGGCCTATTTGCACGGAAAAGGTGGAGATTTGAAGACACAGTGTAGTAACAGAACAAATGGAAAGACACTGGAAAATTATTTTCACCGACAGAGTTTCCATGCAAGCATAAAACCTGGGTCAGGGAGAACCACTTCAGTTAAAAGTAGATGCCATTACTTCTCACTGCCAGGTTAAATTAAGGATATGCCCAGCCTTGCTCTGCAGGGTGGAAAAACAGAACGAGAATGAGCCACTTGCAAGGAATTTCTTAAAATCAGCAAAGAGGAGCCATCATACTTACAGAGAGTTTTGCTGGATGCCTCAACCAAACACTAGCACAGATCAGGCTGCCCTTATGTTCAGGTCTGCAAAAAACACGGAAACTGAAACCCAGATAGAAGATAAGCACCTGAAACTCAGTGAGAAGGTCCAGGGAAGACTTTGCTATTTTTCATACACTTTTCTGGTGTATGAGAGACCTGGTGTATGAGAGACCTGTGCTTGAGAACCAGCTGTACATAAATGTCTCATTCTTCACACTTGCTCCACAGCACCCACATATGAAATTATGTTTTGGTTCTGTAACAGGTAGGGATCTTCTCCACAGATGTGACTTGTACCAGGAACATCAGTGCTTCCTTGGTAAAACCGGGGGCAGGGTACCCACTCAGGCTTGTAAAGGATGATGAGGTGCTGTGTTACAAGTCCTGACTTAGGGAGTGTGTGCTTTAACCCCGCATTTCCCCCATTATTAGCTTCAAATTATGATACCAAAGAAGTCAAGGGAGTAGGACCTCTTCACCCTGGTAATATCCTCCATTAAGAAATACTGAGAAGAAGTTAATTTGGATACTGCTAGACACACAGAAGATGCTAAGTGCTATGCTCAGACTCGGAGATGGCATGCTTGCTTCTGCATACAGTCTTGAGGTAGGAGAGATGAAAGCTCTCCCTATCCCCCACAACATACGCACGCACACTTCATTCAGAGTGTTGCAGCTCTGTTTTGAACACAATGTATACCTGCTACACACAAACCAGTGACTGCTGGCATTTCTCCTGTTGTAATCATCTCATTGATTTGTGTGGCTTATAGAGGCTTGGAAGTGCTTGCTCCCTGGGATGTCATAGCACAAAACAAAAACACATATCTCTATCACCTTCTATCCTGAGGAGCCCTAAAAGGGCCCGTCAGTGACTTCCCAATCTCCATTTAAAGGTTCTTTGTAACTGAGAGTTTCATGGGTCAAATATTTAATAGAATGAGACCCGTAGCTCATTTAGCTTTGTAGACAGCATATTGTGCTTGAGTCTCCCATCCATTCATTCACTTGCATTACATCATAAAGGTATGTTTTAGAAATAAAACATGAATAGGGAGATTTTTTTTTTTAAAGCTTAGCGATTAGCTGGAGATTAGAATTCAATTGAACACTTTAGTTAAATATGGGTTTGTGTGTGTTGATACGGCTACCCATTGTCACAGCAGGTATGAGGTGTTTGGCAGTTTCCCAGCTTTGGTCTCCAGTGGGGGTTTGTAGCAACGCAGAAAAGCAGTGTCCCACCTTTCAATGAAATAAAATATTTCTCAGAAAATGCTTGTTGAAATCTTGCCAGTTTTAAGAGAGAGAAATTTGCATGAAACTATTCTTGTTTGTCCCAAAGCTTTACATTTCTTTGACAGAAATGTCTGGGTTTAGTTGATTATTTATACATAGTTGGGGTTTGTTCCCCCTTCAAGCTAGCTCTGAGGAAACATTATTAGAAGAAGAAATAATTAGGGAAGCCAAGAGTCAGCTGCTTTCTCTGAAGAATATTGGGCAGATGACAAACCAACTACAAAATGTGGCACACTATTTATGGGCAGGAAATTTTCACTAAGAAATGACACTCTAGAGATCATGCTAAGGTTGTACGATAATTTTTCCTACTAAAACTGAAGGACTGGAATGACAGACAGATAAAAATGAACCAACTTCTGTCCTCTCTCTTTATCATGATGGTAACTTACATATTTCTCCACAGGAGATATCTCTTTTTCTGAGCAGTAGCAACATTAATAAGTGTTCCTCTGAATGAGAGAGATTTTTGAAATAATCTATTCTAGGTTAGCCTATCATTACCAATAAAATACCTGTGATTTGCACAAAATCTGTAATTTGAGAGCTTTTTTCTGCTAGTATAACTCTTTTGCTCTTTTAACTTTCAAAAATAATAATAAAAAAATGCTCTCAGAAATATTCCCAGCAGCCTTTCTGGACTTGAGCAGCTCTCTAGGTATTAATAAAAAGTCATGCTCAGCTGTGCTGTTACCAATGTACAGTGAACACATTTAGCACATTAAGCCTTGATTACATGTTAAATACAGAGAGTCAAACAAACTCTAACATCTCCTACTGCATTAGGAAACTCCATAGTTACAGTAAGTCCTGAAGCATGATACTAGCAGTGCTGTTTGCTAAATACACAAAGTAGAGGCAAAAGACCTGAAACCAGGTGCCTATGTCATGTGCACGGAGCAACCAGTGCACGGTGCAGAAAGGCAATACGGTGCAGGCACAGTGAACGCTGTAGCACCCACCTAAGCAGACCATGCACGCCAAGAGATGACACCACGGCGCTCTTTACGTCCTCTGTGACCTTCCTATGCCACAGCTCTGCTTTGCCCCTGGAAGCCTGACCTTGCGCCCGTGAAAGCAGCAGCAGCAAAGATGCATTGATTTCAATAATCCCAGATCAAACTCTAAAGGCATGTGATGAAGACAACACACGTGCACCCGCAGAGCTCTGCACCACGGTGAAACCACGTTTCCCAAAGACACGGATCACACGCTGGTGTAGCATTACAAATGCTGCACCAAGAGATCCTTTCTGCCACCATCTAAGCAATGGCAAGGAAGCACGACGATGCAGGTTCAGCTCCGTGTCCTGCCAGAAGCCTGACTTCACACACTTGTCTCCTCTATGACCCGACTAACCTAGCAAGTGACAGCCTTGTTATAAATATCCAAGAATCATGAGGTTGTCACTTTCCCACTGTCACAGCTAATTAACTTCTAGGAATAACTATGGGAACTATTTTATTTTGCCATCCCAAACATGGGCCTGGAGTGAATGTGTGTATCTGAATTGGCTGAGAAAAAACAGCCCTCTGCTAAACACCATGGCAGATCACTGCCTGTGGGTACATGCCACGTATTCAAGGCTCTGTAACCAGCGAGAAGCAGCACCAAGATTTACACCACCATTTTCAATCACTTGCACATGGTGGCACTTGCAGGCAGAGGAGAGGTAAAAGAGCTCGTTTGTGTAAACCCCTCGAAAAGTACACACATACCTCAGAAAAACATGTATATAAACTATCGTTTCAGTTTAGAAAAATCTAGGCATAACCCTGTAATTAGGAACAGTTAAATTGCCTGCTCTTTAGTCAACAGCACAAGGAGAAATTTATTTCATTTAATAAACCGCTCTTAATGATTACTGTTTGTTTGCTTTCTAACTCTCAAAGTAATCATGTACTGCAAGTGCAAAATGCTGGTGAGGGGGTTTGTCTCCCAAACTTAAATGACAAAAAAACTCTTCAGTTTTCCAGTTTGAGGGTAGCATTTCCCCAGCAGCTCTTTACCACCGACCTGCGAGCCTCCTGCCAGCTCCTGGTCAGAAAGAGGGACCTTGACTTGAGGAGTGGAGGGCTGCCAAGAACATGAAACCAACACCTATATCTTGGGGACACCAGAAGCTGTAAACTGGCTGTTTATAGACCAGCAATTGTTTTATAATAATTGTCCGCTATACCTGCATCCTGTTCCTGTTCCAGGAGTTTACAATGGATCAATGTACCCAAAGTGTTTATACCCAGATCAACCTGCAGTGACACAGTTTAAAGACCTTTTCTTCCCCTCAGCTGGACTGCCCAAAGACAGCAGCCCGGTAAGGAATTTGTTCTCCCCTCAGGGAAGGATTACAAAAAAACAAGGATCTCATTCTGCCCATGTGCAAACACTGGAGCACAGAGAGGACGGTACAGGTACGAATGGCACGAGGGAGGCCATGTCGTTCATGATATCTCTTTTACAGTAGATTTTGGGGCTATGTGTTAACTTTCCAGACAGCTTTCCAGGAACTGCCAGCTGGAATGCCAACACGGAGAAGCCGTGCTTTGCATAGGGACATATGTGTGCTCACATGCATACACAAAGCCTCTGAACTCACTGCAGGAGATGTTTTTTTCCAAACAGCAGGATAAGTAATGTGTGGAAACTACCCTACCGCTAAATCCTTGTGAAGATCGGCCCCTTCAAATTTACCACGGTAGCAAGGTGATCCTACCCACAGCTGGGACAAATGCTATTGCTTTTACCTCACTGTCTGGTGGCAAAAACTATTTTAAATTCATAGACAGAAAAAAATGACAGAGCTGAGAGGTTGAAGTTAGAGTGAGCCAAGAGTGAGAAATGCTGCACATTGTATCCTAGAAACAGCTTTCAGTTCCTCAGTCCTTTTTAGCTATTCGTTGTAGAAAGAAGGTTGGAAGAACTGGTGCAGATAAAGTAGATATCAGCTGAATGTTTGACAAGTGGTCATTAATCCCCAAAATTTCAATCATATTTTCATTAAAATTTAACAGCAGAGTCATGCTGTGAACTATACAAACAGAACTGAGTTGGTGCTTCAGGATTATATTCATGTATACATGAGTGGGAAAAACAATAGTTAGATGGAAGGAGATGCCTGAGACATTCCCTCACCTATACCCATGAAAAATAAGGCCACTCAAATGATGAAATTATATCAAGTGCTTTTTATCTGCAGTTTACACCATGAAAAAATATGAGTGAAAGACTGCACACATTATGATCTCAGGAAAGATATCTTTACCCAGATGAGGATGGTTGTCTCCAAAGAAGAAACTTGATTTGTTTCCTCAATATGAAAGAGAATCTAGTCACGTTTTTAATGGTGCTATGAGAAAGAGTATTTTGCCTTGGAGAGTTAAACAAAGTTGAATGAGAACCCAGTAGATTGAAAAGTAGTCTTGGAATGATATGCAAATGCTAGTTAAGATGTAGACATGTCTGAAAAAATATCCAGCCCCTCCTTATACATCTTCTACCTTCCAAAACATAAATCAAGCTTAAAGTGGAGCAAAAGTTCTGCACATATTTAATGAAATCTAAAGTGACAAGGAATTCACCTGTTTTCAGATTTTTCTCCCTTTTGAAACTGAGTCAAGATGGCTTGGGTGAGAGGAGCTAGCATGTTTTGCAAGTTTGTATCATGTCCAGCGGGGAGACAGTGATTAAAAATGGATTGTTCTCTTTGGCTTAGCTTTATCCAAGGCTGAACCTTCCAATAGAAATTCAGGTATATACGAGGGGAAGAAAATCTAATTGGGAAAAGGGAGAAGAACGTAGCTTGCAAATTCAGAATTATTCCATCAAAGATAACTAGATTGTCTTTTTCATAGCAGGAATTAGAAGTGACAGATGGTCTTGTTGCTGAACCAAAGGTGTAGAAGTCCTGAGATTCAATCTGCATTTCTGGCTCTGAAACAGGTTTCCTGTGCAAGATAGGGCAAAAAAAAAATCAACATTTCAATAACGGCCAGCTTTTGCAGACTTCATTTGAAACGCTTGAGATCTGATTTTTAGAAAAGTGGACTAGTTTACTTTCAGTGGGAAGGACAAATGTAAAGCCACTCTGAAAAGACAGCTTCTTTCTCAGATCGGATAGCAAAAGTTGAAATTTAAAAGTTCAAAAGTGGTGCCAAATCTTGAAAACTCTCACCAACAGTCTTTCTGAGCAGTAGTTTTCCTATCTATGAAACAGAGACATTCTTCCATTTATTCCCTTCCAATATTCCTGCATGTCCGCAGGACAACACAACCTCAGACAAGAGAAACAGAGCAGAGGTAATACCAGTAACAATACCCACAGGTAAGACACCTTTTACATTTTCCATTATATAAGCCTGCCTTCAATTAGATCTCCCCAACTTTGTTCACATGCATTGAAATTGCCTATTACGGTGCTGAATTGCATTAAGCTGAATTTGAATTTTATTTCTGTATGCAGATATATTTTTAGTTATCTTATACATTTCCCTCGTTTCTGAAAATGGTAAATCAACTTCACTTTTTCTCTAACCTCAACATTAAAATAAATACCACCATAGAACTAAAACTCTGCAGTAACTCTGTGCTTTTGACCAGACCTTAAAAGTTCAACAGAGATGTGGGTGAAACCGGTGCCAGCATTTACAACCCATGTGAATAAAACATTCAGATTCTGCTGTACAAGGCTCTGAGGTCCCAAGATACACGCAGGCACACTCACAGCTGACGGGGCTGAGCAGGACTTCCCTGCTCCTGACATCTTCCAACAGTCTGAGGATGCTGCAGCACCGGGCGGAGGAGCTGAGGACAAAAGAGCCTCCCAGTGCACTCCAGCTGCCCCCAGCCCGGTCCTTCAGCAAGGTGGAGGAGGAGAAGCATGGATGGCATGGAGAAGGAGCTAGGAAGAGGCTTAGGGACAAGAGGGAAGCGAGGGGTTGAGACGGAGCAGCCCAAACTGCAGAATGGAGAAATGGAGACATTCAATAAGGACAAAAGGGCTACAGGGAAGGCAGCAATTGGCACAAGAAGAGGTGCAAAACAGATCAGCTTATGAAAAATGGAACTAGGAAGAAAGTCAAATCCTAGACTGAAATCCAGTATTTCTCCATCTACATCACCAGTCTGTGAAGCACAACAACAAAATACGGGCTTCTCCATCAAGTTCCTGAATAACCTCATGTCTGATCACTCCATTACCCTAACTGGTAAAGATCTCTGCTTTACATCTCAATTTTAATCCTGTTAATGGGAGATGAAGGCATATATTTAGCTCCAGATGATGGATTTTGTTTTATCCTTTTTGCTACCTTTTAAAAATGAGTATTTTTTTTTAGAAAAAGATGTAGTTGTGAAATCAAGTGCTATAAGAATTTAGTCTATGGTAGGATTAAAAGTTCTTGTGCAGATTTAACCTGACATCCTCAGACATGTATTTTGATGTTGTCTTCATCCTGTGTGTATGTGAGTTACATGATCTCACACTATCATTTATATTGACTGAAAATGTATTTTTTCAAGTTCATATGGGGTTTTCCCACTTTTTTCTATGAAGATATTGCACAAATGCTTTCATACAACATTCTGAAAACATATTTGGTGAAAATGAGCTTCTGCTGCTGGACCTCTTCTCTGCCACCTTCAGAAAAATTCCATGCACCTTCATATTTTTGCTGAATTCCAAGGCAAATATAAAAACCCAGAACAAAATCTTTTTTTTTTCTTCTTTTTGCAGCTATACAAAAATGAATTTTCTTTCTATCAGTGCAATTATTTGGAAACAATACTCTTTGCAAGACAAGTCAAAAATTACAAGATAAATAAATGGAAAATAAATGTACAGTCGCCTATCTCTTTATGATACTTTGTTAGCGTGTGAAAGAGAGAAGCTGAGTATTTGCTGCCCTCAAGTGGCGTCCTATTTTCTTCTTTCTACCGGCATCCACAGTGCTGCTGCATCCTTTTATAGCTTAAGTTCAGATTTTTTGGAAAGAAAATTGAAAGCTTGGAGACAATAGAATTCAGCTTACATTCAGAAAACATAGGGGGTTTTAAATATATATTCCTCCTTAAATATCGAAAAGATGTTTGATAAGCCTGATTTTGGATATGCTTAAGCTCTGCTCTACTGCATTGTAAAAAAAGAAGGATGCTGACATACACAACCGCACAAAATACGGGCTCCAAAACCACTGAATATTACTGATTACTCTTTTGTGGCTTTGAGTTTTGGGCTATGCAAAAAAACCCAAGAAATATGGTCTGAGAAAAAATGTTCTTGCTTAAAGAGGCTATTTCCAAATTGTAATGGGGAAAAATTGAATTTGCTGTATCTTTATAGAAGATCATGTTGAATTACTCACCATGGGCTAAAAACATCAGGGAAAATGAGATTCCTATCACACTTCAACGGTGGGGTATAACTGATTTAGGAGCTCATCCAGTTGCAGCTCAAATACAGCTGGATCAAAATCCAACTCAGCTGAAATAAGCAACACAAATTGCATTTTCAGACTGCATTACAGGAAAAAAATATACTCTTTCTAAATATACCCCGAACAGAAACCTTCTGTAGCAAGCCAAATGCCTTATTACAATCTTCACCTGTTTTTCCAAACCGATTCCTTTTGCCTGAAGAGGGATTAAGAGTTCCCTGTACTGGAGGTTGTTTTATTCACGCTCTGCATCCAGGAGTACTAAGGAACTGCAGAACTACCCTATTGCATCAGACTATTAATGTGTGTCATCGGACAATTCAGGGGCCATGAGTGCCAGGTCCCATAGTGGTATGTCATACAGATACAAAGTAAACAGATGGTGCCTCAAGGATAATACACAGTCTTCGTTACAAGAAGATGCGATGATCAGACAAAGAGCAAAATTGGGGAATAGGAGCGGGACAAAATGAGTGAGGAGAGCAAGTTCTGCACAGTACCCTATGTCTTTATGTAATAAAAAACATCTGCATATTAACATGAAATAACAGCTCTGGATGCATTTATGTTTTCCTCCCTCTCCAATTTTATCCTAATGTCCCTGTCCCTCTCTGACATATGTTGCAATCCTATTGTGAAACCAGTCATTTTCTGAAATGTCTGAAAATAGCAGGTGGGCATGACATGAAATGACTAAACACCCATCATTTGGGACTGACTCCAAAGGCGATGTAAACTGCACACTTAAAAAAAAAAAAAAATGGACAGCAAATAATGCAGTCTTTTCTATTTACTTCTGAGATCATACATAACCTGAACTAGGATAACTGCATCCTTCTGGACCCTTGCCTAGACAACCCCTGTTCCTGCCTCCCATTGCTGTTGGGAGCCTGGCTGGTGCCAAAGCAATGCCCAGGAGGTGACTCTGCTGCTCTGGGGAACCAGCATGAGATGCAGAGCCTGACATAACCAGCATAATACACAGAGCAAAACGTTTTGTTAGTGTGCAACTGTGCTGCTGGTGCTGCAAGCTGAGAACCTCAGCCTCGGCTGCCCTCTCACCCAACTTACCCCTCAAAGTCCGGATTTAACCCTGGTGTTTGGCTTATCTGCTTTTTATAGAGCTCCCTTTACTTTCAGCTTGTGAAACCACAACATCTTTTGTACTTGTTCTTGAAGCCATGCAAGAACACACGTCCAGTCACAGAACACGCTTGTCTTCACAGCTGGCAAGGTCGGAGTCACAGCAATTACACTTTGGGTTTGCTTGGTAATGTTAGCAACTGCTTCTCTTACATTTCTTCAGGCCACGACAGCTCTGTTTCAGAACACCCTCAGGTGAGTGTTCCCACTCCCTGTAAGTGTGCGAGCACAGCGAGTAACAGCGACACACACTTGTCTCTGCAAACACCCTCTTCAGCTGGGGGCTATTGAGGACACAAAGCAAAACCAATTCCTAGGCCATTTCCCATAGACACACTTTGATTCTGATCAGCTGTGTCTTGCCGCATAGCCTGCCGACGGCATCTGTGCTGGGCAGGACATCAACAGGGTTTTAAGAGCTCTTACAAAGGGGCAATGATGAAGCTGAGGGCTCAATTTATGCCAGGCAGAGAAGCTTCAGAGCTCTTGTATCTTCCCCACACCCTGCCTGGATCCAGCAGCACTTGCAGAGTGGGGACTTCTCAGCGCAGAGAGTCACCAGAGCATGCTCAGGGCAGGCATCCGGACATTTTCTTCAGAGCTGACCGCACTGGAGATCTGTGATGCAGTGGTCTCGTAGGGCCTTGACCTGTCACCACTTGTTGCCAGAAATGAGCTTTCCTCCTCATGCTCAACAAGCACAGGCAGACGATCAGGCAGAAGTGGATACGATAAAGAGGCACAATGACTAGAAATGCTTTTCCAGAGGGGAAAGCAGCAAAGCAGAGCCCATCTCAGGCCTCAGCCCACCTTAAAAAAAAAACAAACAACAACCACACAGCAGAGAACTTTCTTTCTGACATTTGCACCTGCTCAGTGAAGAAGTTGCTGGGAGTTTCACCTCCCAAAGATTTCACTTGTTTGAGGAGCAGTGTAGCACAACGTGGCTGCAACAGGAAAGCCTGTCATTTTATGCACTGGAAAAACTTCGGGGCGTTTCATGAAGCAATCAGGTGGGGGACCCAAAGAGTTTAACAGAATCCCTATAATTGCAGTCATTTTGTGAAAATATCCAAACATTTATTCTAAATAAAATATAAATATCTAATCAGATTGACAAATAGTCTATCTTTTAAGTCCAATACATTACATTCCCATGACAGATTTGAAGATTATATAACTTGTCAAGTAACATAGTCCCTGTCTTCATCACACTACACCTGGTTTTCTATACTAGCAGATGTCATGCAAGTATCAAAAGACATGCGTGAGGAAAAGAACACAACTTAAAATGCCATCACTGGAAAGATCAACATAGTTAAGTCTGCTGAGTTGGAAAAGTGGCAATCTATCATCCAGAGATGTTTTCTTGCAAAGAAGCCCTCAGGATTTGCAATGTGTAAGAACAGTGCTCATGAAGATATCTGTATCACCATACTATGTATCTGACCCAAAAAAATCTTTGTTCAAAGAGAGGAGTAATTACAAAGGTTTTTGTTTAGTTACTTGACCAGTAAGTGCAATATAGTATGTCTAATTGTAGATGAAGAAGGGCATAGTTAGGAATTTCCTACTAGTGCTATCAATGTTGAGCACGTGTCTGTCCAGGACAAGAAACTGAATACACAGGGAAATCAGGATCCACTACCGAGGAACCTTTTTCTTCCTAAATCCTTCAGTTCCTAGTTCAGGCATTGGCAATGCTGTTACCCTGGAAATCTCCACACCGTAGTCAGCATTGCATGGCGTTCTCTGCTTTGTATTCCTGCTCCTGGTTTTACCATCACCCCCACCATTAGTTCATTCCTGCGTAGTTTCAGCCCTTCTGCTTTAGAGAGGAAGGAGCTACAGTAAACAGTAGGTAAGAACCCCACTCATCAGGACTCCTTAATCTTTCCTGCTATATTGTGAAAAAAGTTTGATGGAAGAGGCCAAGCCACCAGTGTGTGTGTGCACGCTCAGACAGAGAGCTAGCAGTATCTGCAGCATCTCTGTAAATAATTTCCCTGGCAAGAAGTGAATGTAGTTTCAGAGACTATGACTCTTTCATTATTCCCTAATAAATGTATGAGAAACACAGCTCCAATGGTTAGCCGGGCAGAACACACACCAGGACAGAATTTATGATTAAACAGGCAAACAAAGCAGCACTTACATTTCTGAGTCTACAAATCCACATAAGCACTGAAGCAAGAATAACAACAATGAAGCCTTAAACAAACATACTGATAGGGAGCAGGGCAGAGAAAAAAAAAGCGGAGCTTTCACTGTCTCATTGGGAAGAAAGGACATAAAAGGTGCATGCCCTTGCCAGGAGTTAACACAAAGCCAACTATGAACTGCCATGACTCCTGTGATAGAATGGGGCTGAAAAGAGGCCTTGAACTAGAAGCTAAGCAGCAAAATATGAGTTCATAGTCATGTTATTGACGCAAGAACTCACACACCAACACGTAACTTAGAGACGTTAAAGATTCCTTTAAGGAAAGGCACGCTTGTGGCTCACTTGTTCCAGCCAACAGGAGAGGTTCTAGTTTGCAAGCAGATCCAACCCAAAGGAAAGGCACACAGACAAGAAGAGGAGTTGAACTGTTGCAGAAAAAAAAACCAAACAAAAAAACCCAAAAAAACCAAAAACAAACAAACAAAAAAACCAAAAAATAGAGCTATGCACAGACACTTGCACAGAGCAAGGTGAATGACCAGCGGCTGGCTGAGAATGGAGGTGTCACGCTCCAAAGCACCATCTACATGAAGCAATACAAACAGAAAGGTTAAAAGCACCCTGCCTATGAGCAACAGGGGGAAGGAGCCTAAATGACCTCCTCTGATCAGAAGAGGCAGAGGTAGGCATAAAGCCATGGAAAAGTCATCCTGAATCAACTATAACTTACTGGAAGGCTTTCTTAACTCAGCGCACCTGGGCTATGGCCCTTCTTTGGGGTGGTTGGGGCAACCCAGGCTTGGGACTGCAAGACCAGGATTTTGTCCCTCAGCAGCAGCAGTCCAGGTGTGAGCAATGGTCAGGATCCAGCACCAGCTGAGCTCCAGACACAAGCACCTCCCTACAGCCAAGGAGTCCCAGCCCCAGGATGCTGCACAAAAATGGGAAAGCTGGGTCCAACTCTCAGATCAGCAAGCATGCAATGGAAAATGTGCCAGGTGAGCCTGCAGCAAGACACAAGTTACAGCCATCGCAATGGAGTTAGGAGTGAGAGTAACTAGGAAAGTTACTCTGTGGAAAGTGCCAAGGCCAGGGGAAAGCACCCCAGCTACTCTAGGTTGGAAGCATCAAAAGCAGCAGGATGCAGAGCAACATGAAAGCCCTGCAGAACATGTGTCCTCAAATGAAACAAATTGGTCAACCTGGTCTAGAGGAGGGTGTCCCTGCCCATGGCAGGGGAGTTGGAAATAGATGATCTTTGAGGTCCCTTCCAACCCAAACCATTCTGTGATTCTATGAAACAGCAGTCAGTTCCCCCACCAGAAAGAAGACAGGCAATCAAAAGTCTCCATGCTGGAAAGAACAGGAAGTTTTAAAAGCCCATAACTGGGGCAGAGTGAAAGTCCATGTCCCTTGAGTCTGTGCTCAAATACCAGACAAACAGCAACAAAGAGAAGCCCAGAACACCACAGAAAGCAGAAAGGTGATTTGAAGTGTATGGTTCTACTTTATTCCTTGTCTTCTTTTAAATATTGTCTTACTCTTTAATAGCTTAATTATGGAAAACAACAGGGTTTCTGGATAAGACACTGAATGAGGACTACGATTCAATTTCTTATCTCTTATCACTGTCTTGAGACGTGACTTTGGCAAATGCTTTTCTTCTCTGTACCACTATTTCACCTTCTAAATTTAGCTATTCTTGAATACTAAGATAAGACAAATTTCCCTTACTGTGAGTTTTTACGGTGCCTAGCACAATGGGGCTTTGACCCTAACAGACCTCTAGGTGCTACTGAATTCAAAAACAGTCACACATTTTACAACGCCTGAATGCATCCACTACTGCAGATGGAGCCTCATGCTACTGTGGAAAAGGTTGATCATTTTACAAGAGAAAGATTGTTTGTAAAAAAGGCAGAACCAGTCAGCTGATGTGACAGAACACCACGATACAGGGACTATCACAATTATATACATCAAAATCATTATTACAGATTTAGGAAAGAAACTAGAAGCAAATGCCTTATTCTGCTTCAACTACCATGACGCTAATGAGCCCAAACAATGCAAAATGTGTTCGATTAAGGGTTAGTTTATTAGTAGTACTCAATTGTTTCCAGAATTGTTAACTTGTTCGTGACAATAATATAACCTATACCTTGTAGATGGTACATGAAAATTTCCACTTATTACATAAAGTGATCCCCAACTGTTTTGAGTGCAGAATGCAAACTGTCAATTTTAGCTGTCAATGGCTGAGCTGTAAGGAGGATGAGGAAAGTCACATTCCTGCTGGGCCAAAGGAACCTCTGGAGATGCCAGGAAGCCCTTTTCAGACCCCGTACAAAGCCAGCAGTATATGGATCGAGGTGCCTGACAGCACATCTCTGCCACACGGCGCAGCAGCGTGCACAGGGCCTCAGCCTGGCGGCCTGCGCACAACACATGGGACGGGGACCGGCGTCTCCATCTCATCGTGTCGCTGGCCCTGGTCGCGTTAGTCCTGCTGAGGGCCCTGGGGTAGGGCCAGGCCGATACTGCAGCCAGGGCACAGTTTTCTGTCTGTGCTGCAGGGCGGGTTGCATGGTGTACGGACACGTATTCAGTCCCTGAACCTCCGCTAATGCCTTGAGCTTTGCCAGTGGCTGATGTCGTTTCAGGTTGCAGTGGCTTTCCCATGGCTTTTTGCATGGGTGAGACCCGCAAGTACCTTTTGAAACAGGCACCTAATTGCTATAAAGCAAATTGGTTTTAAATCCTCAGTTTACATATTCAAATCTTGGCCCAAATGTTAAAAATAAATAAATAAATAAACCCTGACAGTATTAATGATTATTTTCCCACATAATCACGGGAGAGAGGATGCCAAGTATGAAAGACAAGGGAACGCAGCCGGGCTGAAGGCAGCAGGATGTGCGTGTTCCACCAGAAGGCAGATTGGGTGGTACTTCTACAGCTCCACTCACTCGTCTCAGTGGAGACCTCCTACATATAGGTGTACAGTAGTGCTTCAAAATACCACCACGGGAGACAGGAAGATGAGTGAGACAATAAATATGTAAAAAAGGTAACTGGAAACCAGATGAAAAAGCAGTATAAAAACAAAGTATATCTGTGGTCTCCACTGTTTCTATTCCTCTTACCTATCTGTGACACTAGGTAAAGTGATTTATAGTTGGATCTGTTCATTATTAAAGAAAATTGACCAAATTCTCAATCTGCAAAAGAGTTACAGTCTCTATAAACTAGGCCACTGTAAGGTATCTCACTTTTTCCCCCACTTTGGAGTTCTTTTGTCCGGAATCAATGGCTATTGATGCAAGGTAACAAATGCTCTATTCCTTCACGCCTTGCCTAGATCACAGGGTAGGTGAAGGAAGAGGGGCAGGTGATAGGGATTACGGTCTGCAGCAGGCCAGTGAGATCCTTTGATACAGCAGAAAGGGTATTTCCAGCCATGGCCCAATAACCAGAAATATAAAGGGGGTTTCTGACATTGTAGATATCATTTCAAATCACTGTTGCATTTATTTTCACGAGAAGTCAACCACACAAAACTCAAGAGACCTCAAAGTCTGCCAAGGATTGATTCGCTGTGTGACTGCAGCCTAGTTCCTTCCCTTCCAGGTGCTTCTGTTTGCTTTGTCTTACCCCTTTCGTTCTTTGGGGCAGGGAATATTTCCTTGTCTGTGTTTTCACAGAAACTAGAGCAAGGGCACTCCAGTCTTGAGTGATATCCCTTGCTGATATTTTAATAATGATATCTGAAGATTCATTTAGAGCAGATGGCTTCAAAGTCTTAGACTTCAAATAAGCAAGAAAGTTAAATGCTGGTTCTGGTTAGGAGCACTTCGACTAAATGCTGAACTCTGAATCTGCAGGCAGCTTGACAGAACTGATTTGACCGCTGGTCGCCCCTCAGGTGAGAAATGTACTGCTTCCATAAGCTGGTTGCAGCATTTCCTTCCACACAAAGCAGCCAGCTCTGCTGCCCACAGTGATTCCTTACCGGTCTGCGCAAAGCACAGCTGACCTACAGATGCTGCCGAGTCTGGGGCACAGGGAGGGAGGAAAGTGGCACCGAAGCAGTGACATGGAAGAAAAGCTAAAAGAAGAAAACCGAAATTAACATTTCACGCAAGAAATTTAAAAAAACAAACAAACAAAAAAAAAACAACATTAAAACAGGAAAATGGTGGGAAATACAACACTCAAAGCGACCTGTCAGAAGATAAGCAAAGAAAGTTCTTTTTTTCCTATTAAGTGACAGAATGGTAACTATTTCAAAGTAGATACTTAAATAATAATTCAATGCATCCTACATTTAGTTATTTTATGCAGTTGCCAGGCCCACCTATTTTATCACCACTGGAAAAGTGGTGGGATTTATAATACTTTGTAGTCATAATGTATTTTACCTTTAGAGTACAGTCATAGAGTTTACCTAATTTGCGCCTCACAACTGATTCTTTGAAGTGTGTATTATATGCTATTACTCATTAAAAATACTGGGTGACCACTGACCACATATGCATAAAGAAAAAAAAGAAGAGAAAAAAAAGAGAGAGATTACAAAGCAATTGTATATTTAAATCTAGATTGGGAAAGCTAATTCTATCTCCCCATTTTCAAGAGATTTCCTTGTACAGATCCCACTAGTTGCTCATCCCTTGTCCCAAAGCAAATTCTGTATCCATTTCACTTAATTCCTTCACATGTTTATTCATTTCAATGCTATTTTTTCACTTCTGACACTTTGTGAAATGATTTTCATTTTTTCAAGTGATGTGAATTGTACCATTCATTCTGCTGACCTTTACAAAAGTAAAAGGAACCTACATTTTTACAAGTCTCCAATTAACGTTCAAAATGTCTCTACCACAGTTCCTGTAGCCATGTAAACGTGGCTGAGAAGATTAAATGGTCTAGTTAATTTGCTGATTCCAGCGGAATCGTTCAGACCTAGTTAAGGTATCCACATTTAAACCAAATGATTCATACAGTGACAGTGAAAACCAGAGGAATTCCTAATTATTAGCTAAGTGCTGCAAAGTGTTAGTGGTAATGTAAAAAGATTATAGATGGTTTCTAAAGGAATTTTAGCTTGTCAGGTCAGCCTTTTTTTGTGTTAAAGCATTGTAACAAACCATAGCTAATAACTGTGGTTTTTTAGCTACTTCTGGGTTTTGACCACTGTAGGTTTTAGTTCTCAGCATCCTTCTGTGCCCCACAGATTGAGACCGACTAGGTTGGATACTTCTGTCAGAACAGGAATTTACTGTTAGCTGCAGTTTTGAAATACCCACTGCATCCTTTTCTTTGTTTTGTTTGCTTTATTCTGAACTGCTTTCCTGTTTCTTCAGTGATTTTGCAATGACCAGTTTTCCTACAAGTGGGTACCTAAGTCTCCATCACATCTAAGGGGATCACACCTGGAAAGAGACAAGTTGCTTCTATACATGTGTATGGAGACTTGCAACATCTCTGAGAACATAAAATACTCTTCAATTTCCATAGCACTTCTCTGCAATATTGAAAGAGATTAATAAACAGACATTTGACTTCACCCTCTCCTGAACTGGTAAGGAGTAATTGCAGCTAACCACCCTTCTGTGCCATCACACCAGCTGGACTCTGGAGGATCAGATAACCCTTTAGACAATCATTTTTCTTTTCTGGTGTGCTTTAAGCAAAGCTTCTAGGAGAAGGAAGCTGTAGTCTTAGATGACTCGACATCGGTCAAATCTTACATGCGTACCTCAAGCAGGCAAACTTCCTAGCTGGAAATTTGGCTGAAGTGGCTCACAAACGCCGTGTCAATAACCAACAGAAATCCCTGGACCCAGTGCACAGGGTACAGCTGAAGCTCTGTGGTGTGCATTTCACAGGGTCACAGAGCAGATGCTCTAATGGTTCAGAAGTTTGTAAGAGACAGTGTTTATGTCCTCACAGTCTTTTGAAGACAGGCACCAACTTTATTGCCCTGGCCCTAGTCAGCTCCCACACAGAGGTAGCATATTTATAAGTTGCTGTTTTGCACAAGCTAATACTACTAAGCCCAAGGAGTCAGCAGCAGTCAGACACCCAGGCAGCCCTAGGTCCATGAAATCAAACCTATAGGCAGAAAAATATCACTGATATGATATCTCATTAAAAGTGTTATGAAGATGGCTGGGGTAAGGCAGCTGTCACAATATTTACTTTACATATGAAAGAAAAAAAACTTTTTGACATTTTTAAATGGTAACAGCTTAATTTGATAGTACAAACTTACAATAAACATGCTGATAGAAGTTTGAGAACAGGATATTCACAGAAAGAATCAAGTTGCATCCAGCGTTACAATTTCAATATAAATAAAATGCTATTTAAGAAATCTCAAGTAAATCAAGTCAATTTACCACTGAAGCCATATACGGTGAGTTTCAGCAGAAAACAAATTCATAACTTCTTGGGGAAAAAAAAGGCTTTTAACAGATTTATAAAGAGAACTGTAGCTTCTCCAGCACAGCCAGTTCTGATTTAGTTTGTGCTAAACACGTACATATATTTACAAAATAATACCACTGTAGAATATAGATACATTAAAAGAAGAGTGGGGGGGGAGCCTTTGAAATAAAGTACTCCAACTGAAATTGCTTTTGGCAGGAGATATGCAGGAAGCTTAAAAGTATAGTATATACCACACAAGTCGTATTTAATAAATTCCTTAAGTCTGGTATGCAGGTTTCAGTTAGTTCAGAACGTCAGCTGAGACAGACTCAGTTTGCTTCCTCCCACTTAGCCTTGATGAAAAAACATCAAGACAAACCATTTCCCTGCATGAAAATTATCATATTGGGTATATCTCTGCAAAGACTGCTTACTCCCTACTGGAAGAGAGTGTTACCACAGAATCAACCCCTTCTGTTTGGACTCATCAGAAAAGCATGCAGAAATCATAAGCGGCACAGGCCAAATAACCCATGTAAAATTACCATACTGCAGGAGTTTCTCGTATATGGGTCTGATTTGCTTGAGATTTGAGATGTTTCAGGTTTTCTTCTCTAAAATAACTTTTCAGCCAGAAAACTTGAGAAGGTCTATAAAAATTAGCACTTTTGAACACCTATCTGCTATACACATCTTGAAATCCATTACAGAGAGATAAAGAAAAAAAGAAGCGTTAGTTCCGAGCAAGCAGCAAGTGTCTATCATTTATTCATCATTTTTAACTTGTCTTTGGGGAAACATCCTTCTGAGACACACCAAACCCTTCTCTCCTTCCCCTGCTTTTCTACTCTAGAAGAAACTTCCACTCTCTTTTGCCATTACTAATGTTACTCCCAAGTATCTGCAAGATCAAATGCTCTCCTGCCCCTTGATACATATTTTCTTCTTTCATCCCACCCTGAATAAACAAATCCTTTGTCTGGTCTATAATATTCATTTTGGCTGAAGTTCTTACTTTAAATTTCCCCTTTAAGCACAGACACACTTTTCCTATGTTTCATGTCTTAAAATCTTTCATTTAACAAAGAGCTGAGAACAGAAGAAAGGAAAGAATAAAAGATGGTTTGTTCCACTGTGGAAATCCCTCATACTCTGTTCTAAGAGGGTCTCCTGCCTCAGATATTTACCAATTCCAGATGTTTCCGTGAGAGGATAACACCCCCACCCCCCACCCCCCCAAACTTAATTGTTCTACAGTGTCGTGCAGGATATGGAAAGGGGAAAAAAGAGGGTATTTTCCTCTTGACCCTTAGCTGCAAAACAATTTGTACTCTGAATTATGGAAAAGACAGCTTCTGCAATGCTCCCTCAGCGCAAACACACAAGCTATTCTCTGCCTTCAGACTGCCTCATTTCATTAAAGACATCAAATTGGTTTATTCAATGATGTAACAGCAGTGAGTTCCTAAAATGTCCACTTGTGTTGGTTTCTCTCCTAAATTTTCTAATATATCAACATGCATTTGGGAGGTTTTAAACTTCAGACATCTGCAATTTACTTTTTAAACCAATAAGAGCGCAGTGAAACAAACAAAGTAGTATATGAACAACATAAATCCAACAGGTAGAGCTAGCTGGCAATGCATAATGCCTTTTTCCAGCAGGTAGACTCTAGAAATCTTCATTTATTTCAAGAACGCGCTGTGAACTTACTGAATGTAGCATATATCTGGAGCTAGAACACACTTCAGGGATAACTTAATTAGCTGAGCTGTTCAACAATACAGCTCAGTTCAACAGAACCTTATTAAAAACCCCAATGGTGAAATTTAAAACACTAAAGGAAGGTAGTAGCATGCTTCGGTGCAGATATTTTTTTGTTGTAGCATATAAAGAGCATCATATGCTGTGGTGCTATATAAATGTTTAGCACCAGGTAACGAACTGAGGTACCTGAGCTACCTTCAGTATTTTTAAAAAACTAACATTATTCCTCTACCTGCAACCTGTAAAACTTCTTAACTACATACATACTTTTCTGTGCTTCTTCAGCATACAGCTACGCTGTACCCCCTCATGTAGGAATCACACAACCCACTGTGACCACCTGAACACCAGAGGAATTCCCCTGCCCCCACAAATTCAAGCTGCCCATTTGCAAAACATGCAAGACCAGCCAAATTTTGAAGACCAAAAGGCAAGGTTGTCACATACAATAGGATGTAAGAGCAGACTGTAACTTCCTCAGCACAGGCTTGCCCATTTAAAATTAACCTACTTTCTATTTCCCAAATAAATAACCTATAAGAAGCATATATTAGGTTATAGAACATGGCTGCTTTTACTGAATACATGTTTCTGGGAAAGCAGCTGCCCCAGCAAGCCACTTTTCAGACAGTTTCAATTTTCTCTCTCCCCCTCATCTGGCCTCCATTATTTCCAGGAATTTGTTTAAATGAATGTTGATCAGTAAGAGCTATTTACCCTAATTTATCATGAATTAAGTGCAGAAGTAAAATCACATACAAACACTAAAGCACAGTGTACTTGAGTTATTTTATGTTCTCCTCTGAAAAAGGCCAAGAGAAAAAGAAATCAACAGGCAGGATTGAAAAGTAATTAGTGATTTTGGGTTCCCAAAAGGAAAAAGCTTAAAGAAGTCTGTTGTCATCATCTTTTCTCCAGAAATCAGGTTCTTAGAAAATCTATCTAATTAGAAACATGCATTCAGGTGGAAACCCTTCTCTCTTCCAGATTTATAAATAAATACATATAGCTGGATCTAAATCTCTTTATCTTGCACCAATAGAAATGGCTATTAGAAACTATTAAGTAATTAACATAACAGCTCATCATTAATAGCATTTTTAGTCTTACATTTAGAAGTAGCAGAGTGGCAAATTATCATTCTGTTGCCAGCAGAGCCCCAGGAAGCTCTTCAGAAGCAGCGTGAAATGTGAAACTTCACTTTCTTACCCAAGGGGTGCTTCTCCTCCTCCCCACATTGCTACACTAGGCACTACTGCAGAAGAGACAAACGTGTAAGACACAGACTTAGCATATTGATTAACTACAATCAGGCTTCAACTTCCTCCGTATGTCGCCATTCTGCAATTGGATGCTGGGGTCCTAGTTCTGATCTTGCTGGTCAGGAGAAATGTCATTAAAAATCAGAGGAATTGCCTCAGCACAAAACAGGGAGAAGAAGAGTATCCCATCCAGGGCACCTGCAGCTGCCTCCCCAGGTTTGGTGATGGAGAGCAGCTTCCCCTAGACTGGAGCACGGACTGCAAAGCATGACAGTTTGGAGGGGAATGTAGGCTATTTTTATTTGCTATTTAATTTGAAACCCTTACATTTCATAATTTCAAGAAAACCTAAGCGTTTATCTTTCACTTGTACAAATGCAAGCTAAAATACACCATCGCATGCATGACACCAAGACTCTGACACCATATATATCACATGAAGTCACAAGAGCTTTCAACACTGCCATATTCGTATGAAATTAAAAAATAGCCTTTTACAGAGACATCTCACCTTCTCAGTGCCACATGGCTCTTATCCTTTTCTTTTACATATGCTAACATGCATAATTTACTTTCCCATGTGTATAAATCCTAGGCTTCTTTTAAGCCCTCAAGTTGCCCCTATAAATAAGGGCTTCACTCAAAGAAGTACAACCTTCCCTGTCTCCTTTTCCTGGTCAAGAGCTCAGTGTAACACCTTCTAAGTGGCAGCAAAGAAGTTCCAAAATACCTGCTTTAACCTTCCTCCTCATCACAAATTGAACAGAAATACCCCTACCTCGCACATGGGATGTTCTCCTCACATAAGCCAAGACTTTCAGCCAATGAGCTGCTGAACAAGTACAGTTCCTTGGTTAAGGAAGAAAAAAAAAATAAAGTTGCATTGTGCTTTGTCAGGATGGCAAAGTAATGTGGTTTTCACCAATTCTAAAGTTTCAGTTCTAAAAGTACTCTCACTGCTCCTTTTTAAAAGTTTTTCAGCATCTTATGATCAGCTGGTGACCAAAGATGGAAATCACTTACTTGCATACTCACATTCATCTACATTTTCTTCCTGAGGCAGGACGATTTTTGAAGGGAGTCCAGGAGAAGTCCAACTTGAAGACTCCCTACACTGGCTTTTAAAGAGTTTCATTTTCATTCTAGCATATAAATCACCTTTCTATTCCCTAAACTATTCACATTGCTGGATTACACTCCAAAGGACATAACCAGTAGCAATAATAATTTGCAGCAAAATATAAGAGATTTGAGTAAATTCAAACAAATACATGCTTTAGCAAAAAAAGACAACCTTCTTTTTAGTTACATATATTAGAGAACATTTTCCAAACTGCATACAATTCCCCAGGGTTAGAAGACCTGTCCCAGAACAAGCCGTGGATTGCCATCCCTGCTGGCAGGGTCACCTTTGCTCTGCAGTCCTTAAAGGAGGAACAATGATCATTAAGGCTCTAAATCAAAAGATGCGGTGAGGTGATTTACTTAATTCAGTTGGGACCGTTTGGATGTCTGCATCCCTAATAGCATCCAGCCAATTAAAATGGGGTTTGCCCTCATACGTTTACCTCTAGATAAAACATTGTCATTAGCTCCGTTTTATACCACTGCGAAAGGCCCACTGCTGAGATCCCCTGAAATGCATTTCTCTGGAGTCATCCTCTACATTAAATCAGGCAAGGGCTTCTTGGCAAAAAGAGAGGCATGTGGGAGTAACAGCAACACGCTGTGAAAAATACTGATATTATTATAAAAAGCAATATTACAAAAGGCAGGACCTATGCAGTATGCAACAAGATGCTCCTTATATAAACAAAATAATTTGCGATCGGTAGTTAATACTTACATTCCTTCTTTTAGAAATGTCTTAAGCTAAATAAATTAGGTGACATTGTTTCTTAAGTTTGAACAAGCTAAAAATCACCTGCCAACATCTCTAAATTCACAATGATCATGAAAAGCCAATAGCTATAGCGTAGGACAGCTTTATAGATATTGTATCTAGTTTTGGAGCTCTGCTTCTACTTTTGCTTGGTTTGACATACTACTCCTGCAGCACTCCCTTGCTTTCTAAATTGATTAAATCACTGTGACTGATGGCAAAGAGGTTGGGACAGCAACACAGACATTAGTTAGACTGAGTAAAATTCACCAAAGGAACATTTTGTGACACACCAAATACTGCCGACACTGAACTCATACTATATTGTGGTGTCAGTTAAAATTTCTTTAAAAAAATCTTAAAATTACACATAGAATAGCGCAATTTCCAGTTGAACAAAGGAGCTGGGTGTCATAAAAAGCCATTATAGGTATGATAAGAAGTGCAAGAAAAATATATTACTTAGAACATCAAGAAACCTCCTCAGACTCACACAAATGATTGCATAGGAGCACCTGAAGGGCAGATTGTGAAGCAGGACAGCACCGCAGAGTCAGAATTTGTAGTATTTTTTTACTGCATGATTCACTAACAGCTGAACCGCAAAAGTCATCGCGCAGCCAGGCTGTCTGTTGTGACACTGTTACCGAGGGTTCAAACTCCACTCCTCCTCAGCTAGCAGTTGCCATGCCTCAGGTGAGAAGAGCAATTGATTGCATGACAGTTCCTGCTTTGCCATGATGCGAATAAAATTGGTTCTCCTAACCTACTGAAGATCAAGACCGTACCCACACCACAACCAGCACATCTTGGTGGAGCTGGCAGTGGCTGTTTTGCAGCCTCTTCAGCCAGGAATACAAACTTTCATCCAATTGTAAAATAGCTTTAGTTAGTGTTTAGCTGAATTGCACAAGATACAAGGAAAACCATCTGAGCTTCTGTGCAACTCCATCCTTTCCCGAGGCGTGCACAAGTAGCAGCCTACTTTCCACCAAGCCAGGTAGACTAGTGCTATTTTAAATGGCATTGCTCTCACTGTTGTTCTAACTCGCCATACAAATTTAACAGCACACTTAGAGCTACCGCTACTTCAGCTTTGCGTTTAGCTTAACCCGCAGGTTATTTGTTTTGTGGTTTGTTTTCTAGTCAGCCTCATACCCCAGCTCCAGGAGGCAGTTTGTTGAAAGAACGGAAACCACTAACAGCAGATGCTGCCAGAGACCAGGTACACATGAGAAACCTCCCCATCTGGGGAGGGCGTACCTGGGGGAAAACTCCCAGGGGAGAAGACATGAGCAGGAATGCACACAATGTCCCAGAAACTAAGGAAGAGACAGTCTGAAGGAACAAGTTGCCAACAAAAACACAGCAATACAGGACTGGCAGGGGCCCCCTGGGTCATCCACTCAAACTCAGCCGTAGTAACAGGCACGGTAGAACAACGTGCCATTGAGAGGCCACAGAACTTCTGCTTGCCATGCCACCACCTATGTGTAAAAAAGTCATAGAAAGGTAGGGCTAGGGGGAACATCTGCAGATCATCTATTGTCCCATTCCTCCACTGAGGAAGGATCCCATGTACTCTGACTGCATCTGGCAGATGTTTGCCAAACCTTCTTTTAAGACTCCCATGAAGGAGATGCCAAAGCCAGAGAAGCTGAGAGGGACCTAAATCAGTTGGGAGAGTGGTGTTCCCACACAAGCACCCTGTCTTTACAGCTGGTAGGACTTTGACATAGCCTCCATTTACCACAAACACCCAACCAAAAATTCTAGGTTCCAAACCTGAACAACAGGATGGGCTCTGTTTCAGAAGGCACATTGAGAGAGATACCTTCAGGGAGTTCCACTTGTCAACAGTGGCACTTTTCTCCTTTCTTTTTCAGCCACACAAGAATTCTTTTACTAGTGCGCAGAGATTTCAGAACTCAGCTCCTGTTCTCCAGCAGGAGACTGAACTCTCCTTGAACCTCTGAGCTGAAGTTTCTAAAAAATTAGCATTTATGTAGTGAGAAATTCCATCTTTTTCAATGGAGTTTTATTCTAACAGGGAAAAGAAAAGAGGATTTCCAAATTTTCCCATGGAACATCAACTTTGAAATTTGTTTCTTTAAAAGATAATAACTAGGAATTTTCAAATGTTGTTTAGAAATTCTGTATCACTTAATTCATATTTGTTTTTATATTAGTTCATGATATGCCAGGAACTGAATATAACTCATTAAATTAATAAAACATTTAATTTTATATTCAGTTTTGAAAATTATTAATGACAGGAATTCAGTACACAGTGAAGGTTTTGCTCTCCTTTCTACTTAAAACCTCTTTGTGTTGAAAGTTTCATCACATTACTAAGAGAACATTTATAAAAGATGAAATAAAATTTCAAGCAAATTTGCAATTTCTTTTTACACCTTTTCTTTACTTTTGAAACATTTTGTGAAGTGAAAATATGTTTTTAAAGTGCTTCGTGAAATTTCTTGAAAAAGATACCACATGGGCAAATTTGCACACAGAAAATTCACCAGATTTTTCTGACAAACTCTTTTCTCAGTAATTTCACTGGGATTTTCATGAAGAGGGGCCCTAAAAACCTCACTGACTTGAATATGGAATTTGCTGTCCTCTGTATACTTCCTTTTGCGATCTTCAGTGTATATATTTCCCCAGTATGGAGTTTTCTTTTTAAAATGAACCTGGTTTCCATTTCTCAGATAAGTAAACTATTAAGAGATATATATCAGGTTTCAGAAATTGGGTGCTTTTATTGAAAATACGCATCCAGGAAAATAGGTGCCCCGCCAAGTCCCTTTACTACAGTTTCAATTCTCTGTCTCTTATTCGTTATACCCAGGCATTTGTTTCTGTGAATGCTGATCAGTAAGAGCTATTTACCTTACTTTCTTCTCACCCCTAGCAGGGACTGAGGACCCCTGAGGGACTACAGCCCATGGGTGACCCATACCAGGCAGGGACACTACGAAGCAGCTGAGCAGCAGGAAAACTTGAAGAAGCAAAGAGCAGCCAAAAGAAATGGTTATGCACATGGCCGCAGCCCTCCCACAATGCCCAGCGCCTTGCTACAGGGATTGGGATGGGCTGAGTGTAACCCACGGCGAAAATACCAAGAGGTGAGACTGGAAAGGAGGTATGATAGGTGTTTGGCTTCTGCTGAGCCTGGGGAAGGGGGAGGAAAGGTGTTTACTGAAGTGTTTATTTGATTGGTTTTGTCCTCCTTTTTCTCAACACCAGAACCAGGGTGATCTGAAGTTTGTGTTAATTGGCAATAAATTAGATTAAGTAAAAATTCCTTCAGTAGGGACTGTTTTGCCTGCAACAACTGCCTCAGTCGTTTATGTTTCTCTGCCTACTTTTGAATTTATGACAAAATAAAACCAGCAATAAAACCAGTCATAATTTCGCCAAGTAAACACTCACCACTCTGCTAATAGCACTAATGTGCATGTTAAAATGAAGATCCTAGACCTTTTCCAGAAATATATTTCACACTCACCTACTGTAAACAACATCAGATTTTTTTTACACCATGAGAAGTCAGAATGCACAGGATGCTTATTCTTAGAACAAAAAGGCACTGAGCATTTCTGTCACAGATGATTAGATAAAATATCTAAGCTCACCATATATTCATATGAAACTATTTTTAATATTTAAACAGTCTTTTCTTACAGACAAAGCTCATTTTCCTATGTCTCTGCTTCCTGAATTGGCATTAACTCATGACCAAAGTACCATAACCAGCACCAGGAGCTTGGCATATGCCTATTCTGACTGGAGGCACATACACTGCTGATGTCTGAACTTCCTAAATACCATCTTTCACTGACGGTCTACAGTGCATATTTGGTATGTCAGAAAATCAGGCTGCCACAAGCTGCCAGATGGAATCATAGAACCATAGAATCTTTAAGGCTGGAAAAGACCTCCAAGATCATCAAGTCCAACTGTCAACCCAACACCAGCATGTCTATTAAACCATGTCCCGAAAGTGCCACATCTACACCTTTTTCGAACACCTCCACGGATGGTGACTCCACCACCTCTATGAGCAGCCTGTTCCAATGCCTGACCACTCTTTCGGTGAATAAATTTTTCCTAATATCAAATCTAAATCTCCCCTGTATGCAACTTGAGACCATTTCCTCTTGTCCTTTTGCTAGTTACTTGGGAGAAGAGACCAACACCACCACAACCTCCTCTCAGGTAGTTGTAGAGAGCAATATGGTCTTCCCTCAGCCTCCTTCTGTCCAGACCTAACACCCCCAGTTCCCTCAGCTGCTCCTCATAAAACTTGTGCTCCAGTCCCTTCACCAGCTTCATTGCCCTTCTCTGGACACACTCCAGCAGCTCAAAGATGACCTTAAAGGTTTTGTATTGTCTCAAATCATGTCTCACAGAAGACTGTAACAGGCAGCTATGTACAAACTCAACCAAGCCTACAGTTTCCAAGGCTTACCACCTGCAATGGATTACATGCTTACAGGAACAACATAGACAGAGGAATGAAGGGTGTCAAAATCTCAAACTATAGTGCAGCAAAAAAAATACACATTTTATCAACATTACAAAATACTGACCCAAGCAGGATCCTAAGGCATGAAATAGGCCCCATTCCCACCTCCCTCATGGATGTTTTACAAAGGCAGAAGCCATGCACAGAACCACTTCAGCTGAAATTTTAAATCACACAGGTTCTGGGTCTGGATCAAAACAGGATTTCTCCACCACCTCACATCTTAGAAAGGTTCCTCAAGCTGGAAAATAAATCAGAGATTTCTTTTCACTACAGGAACATGAAAGGAAAAGCCCATCTTCCCTGGCAGATCCAGACAGGAAGGCTATTTGCGGAAGTTAACCACTAAGCGCTGGGCTGAGGAGAGCACAGGGCAGCCAGATACGAAGTGGCCATGTGCCAAGATAGATCAGGAAGATGCCTCAGCAGCCATCCTGGTGTGTGCCAGGAGCGATGCCTTGCGCTGCTGAGCACGGAGTCAGGACACGCGCACGCACAGGGTGCAACTGGGCACATGGGTGAGTGCAACAGGGGGGCTGCACTCCCATTAACCGCTGCTGCAAAACGAAACAACTATCCTGAACACCAAGCTTGAGCCTGAGGTGAAGAAACATTCATTCCTATCACTTATACCCATTTGTGACTTTTCCTCCTAACCTGAGCTCATCTACAAGGAAGAAACTTCAAATGTTAGGTGTTTGTATCTAGAGAGAGGAAATGAGGTATCAAAGAAAGCAGGTATTAGCATGTCAGAGAAAACTCTTCTACTTTCATACAAACACTTCTATAAATTTCTTTAAAGAACCTTTTGTTAGTTAACTGAGGGGTTTCCTACCTTTCTTAATGAATGATAATTTGTTTCTAAAGACTCCTGAGTGACCTCACCGTGAAGCAAAGAAGGCATGAATACAAATAAGATACTTGATAAAAGCTGTATACCGTGTTCTCATGTTTGTGTCCTGTGTTTTGGATTGTACAGAATTAAATTTGGCTTCCTCAGCCAGTAAGGAATTAACAGATACTGTAAACTGAGTCAAAAAGCATGTCTTTGCTCATTCTTGTTATCAACTTGATACTCTCCCTCCTCCTCCTATTCTCCAGGTTTATGAAGGAGGCCACTATGTGGCAGCCCAGTACCAAAAACTGAGGGATGTCAGGGTCAGTGTCCCTGTGTAAATTTATCACAGCATTAAATATGTAGGGAACAAATACTCAGCTCTTCTTGCTGTGATCACAGACACCACCAGTGAGAAAGACATGCTTACTTCCACCACTACTGAAGGAGCAAACTCCATGCAGGTGCAGTCAAATGCTGTGTAAAGGATCTTCTCTCAGACACCTTTCCAGGGAAATATTTTGCAGAATAACAGACCTGACAA
Source organism: Aramus guarauna (assembly GCA_013400195.1). Lineage (NCBI taxonomy): Eukaryota > Metazoa > Chordata > Aves > Gruiformes > Aramidae > Aramus > Aramus guarauna. The sequence goes on along the minus strand of VXBL01002124.1, from coordinate 281,458 downwards.
AATTGCTTTGTGAACTTCAACTTAAAATTACCTTTCTCAGTATCATTACTTTCTTTTAATGTGATATGTCTATATCGTACATTCCACATAATTCAGTATATGATTTCAATATTAGAAAGGTGAGTAATATACTGACTTCTACACAATCATGAAATAACTTTTAGTACCTTCCACTACTCCATATGACATGCACTGCAGCTGATATGACAGTAACTTTAAAAAATAAACAAGTCTACAAAAACCAAAAACTACCTTTGTGAAGGAGACTCATGCAGGGAAAACACCAGAATCAGAACCAGACAGAATATTAGCATAATACTTCAATTAAAAGACCCAAAAGTATACCTGCATATTCTCATTTCTGAAGTGAAAAATGATTATTTCCCCTTGGAGAAAAGAAGCATCTAGAGAGCTCCAAATCCATGTGCCCTGCATCATACCTACTTCTACATCCTGTACAAACAAGCGAGTCTACAAAAATAGGGCTTTTTTCTAATTGCAAGTATGCCCTGATGTGACTTTAGCCTCTTGAGCTGTGATCTCATCTTACCTAGCAAGCTGAGTAGATCTATGTGTCTGGTCACTATTTTATTGGAGATAGCCAAGGAAAACATCAGCTTGTACCACAGCTGTGTGGCTGATTCAGTAAATGGCACTCTTTCCTCTGACTCAGCACCGAGTCACTGGTGGTGCTCAGTGCTACGGGGCATGGCATTTCCAAAGGAGATGTGTTTCCATTAAAATACTAACTAAGATCCAGTTGAGGGCTAAACACAGTTCTTGCCAGCCAGGACAATGAGCACCACAGCTTTCCGCCTGTAAAAATTCAGAAAGCCAAAGAGTCTTTTTTTTCCTGCCCGACAGAGAAACTACATTATTTCATCCAATTATGAAAAACAAAACCTTCACATCAAGCAGTGGCACTGCTCTGTCTTCCCAGGGGATCAGTCTCCTCACCTCATCTGCACACGAAGAATTAGACTTCTAGTTGTTTTCCTCCCACCCACATTTGCCTTACCAAGCAGAGCCATATATACGTGCCTTATACTCCACCACAGTTCCTCTTCCCTCCCAGCAAAATGGAGCTGGAAGCACTGGATGCATGGCCCTAACCAATGGCATTCAGGTGCAGAAGGCAGCACCACCATGTAAACCCAGATTTCCTCTAGAAGAGCCTACAGCCACAGTAATGGGGCACGACCTGATGTGAGGGCAACAGTAGGAAATGGTGCAGAGTCTCCACAGCTTGCCCAATAGTTAAACACTTTCCTGCCTTACTGCACGTTTTTGTTCTCACAGAGAGTTTCCTGATGAAGTACAGTGTAGAAAGGTCTCCATCTACAAACTCCCACAAGAGTTCATCTCTTTTTAACAGCATGTGTGAAAAATGCATTTTTTTGGTTGGACTTTAGATTCCCAAACACTGCATAGTACACCAGTGTCCTGGCTCTTGCTAGGATAGAGTTAATTTCACCAGGAGCCAGGCCAGGTGAGCCAGGCTGGCAGGGGGCTATTCCATACCATGTGACACCATGCTCACCATAACGGGCTGAGCGGCCAGTCGGTCATGGGATCGGTAAATTGTTTTCTATTATCACTCATTGTGTATATCTGTTATCAGTACTGTTGATTGTTTCCCTCTCCCTTGCTGTCCCAGTAAACTGTCCTTACCGCAACCCACGAGGCTTTTGCCTTTATTTTTCTGTTCTCCTCCCCACCTCACCGGGGGAAGGGTGAGCGAGCGGTGGCGTGGTGCTCGGCTGGGCTAAACCACGTCAGACCAGACACACGAGCTTTTGTCCATTACATATGACAGCACACCACAGGACGCCACACTTCAACAGTTTTCTGGTGAGCAGGATCAGACACTCCATTTCTGCCCTGATTTCACCTAAAACCTCCCATATGCTCTCCTCTGGAATACCCAGTGGAAGATCTGGTGGTCCTGGCCACAGGCCACACTGCCTGACTCAGCCCCAGACCCTCCTTCTTTTCACCACCACTCTGTCCCTCCTGCGGCGGGCACCGGTCCATCACCAGCACAGGCTGCCTATGCCGGCACCACAGCAGCTTGTTGACTAGCCTCTGTACCATTGTCAGGTCTCTGGGTGGTCCCCAAAAAAGCATAGCCCACAGGCTGCAGAAAGTGCAGTCAGTGCTCAGGACTCTGTGACCTGGTACCAATAACTGACTCTTAAATCCAAAGCAGATACCCAATTCCTCAAGTCTTCCAGCTATAGGTACCATGGTACTGAGCATACAATCAGCAAGGGTTTTTTAAAGAATAAATTCCACAGGGAAATGCACAGGATTCACAGCTATCACATTAATTTGTTGAAACTATGAAAATATGAAGAGGGTACAGATGTTCTCACCATAGCTGGCTTCTGTTTCTGCATCCCATTTCCACACAGTCTTCACCTGCAAGGTAGGAAAGTATCCTGATGGTCTGCTCATTCCAGTGCTAGCTTTAGGTGGACAGATAACCATGCAAAGGTCTCTAGGGAGACCTCTAGGTCATCCATAGGCCCCATTTTAGAGGTCTGGTGTGGTTGCTTAACTGTATGCTAGATTGTCATATATTTACATATATTTACAAAGTATATGTGGCTTTCTCACCAATGTGGCTAGGATTGACTGGAAAGCACGCTCACTAATCTCCAATTTTAACTCACTAAAACATTTTTCCATAGGAAAATTCCAATTCCTGAAAAATATGCATATATATTCAGCAGGAACAGATTGATTGAATCAAATCTTCTAACAGCAACCAGACACACTTCCTAGGGAAACCTGGCTGGTTTCCTGCTAGCTTGCTGGCCTCCCTGGAAGCCTCCCTGGTGAGCAGCATGTCTGGGCTCACAGGGTCCCTGCTGTGATCATCATGGGGAGCCTTGTCCCTTCCTATTTAAAATTTTGAAATAAAATCTTTCTTCCGTTAATTAAATGAAATTTCATATTCCTGCTCTGTGGGATGTGAAAAATTTGAAGATATTTAATTTCAATACAGAAAGAATGTGAGAACAGCCATAAACTTGGCCATTTCTCCCACTACAGGAATTTGAGGTTCCGACGAGCCCTTCCTACACATCAGTGCTTACTCCATTGCCCAATTCTGGCTGGGTAAAGAGAACTGGTGGAAATCCAAACCTGATAAATTAACATTTGCAAAAAATTAAACTAACCAACCGTTATGAGTTTAACAACAAACAGGAGCCTGGGTTCCCAGGAGACCAACCATGAAGAGCAGCTGGCAATAAAACTTGATTGCATATGGAAGTGGTTAGGAAAACAAAACAAAACAAAAATACAACTTTTGCACGCAGACTCAAACTTCTATTCTCACCCAGGCCTTGAGAAAAGAATCAAGTAGTGAAAAGAACAACTGAATTTTTACACGGAACTTTCCATCTGTGAATCTTAGAAAGTTTAATAAAGAAGTCCTCTTTTACAAATACAGAAGCATACACCAGAAATAAAAAAAATATGGAAGACTAGCAGGCCAGTGACAGGTATACAATCCAGGTTTCCTAGCCATAGCCCAGCATCCAGCCTTCAAGAGTTTATTAAGGTGATTTTTAGATTCGGATTCTTAGGGCTTTTTCTCCTCTTTGTAGTCAATCACTGCCTGTGACCCCTGGATTCTTCTGCTCACGCTGCCAACGGGCAGACCAGCCACTGAAGCTAGCAGGATTGTCAAATTCAGCAAGTTTATTCAGCCAGGCTGATATTAACATGATCACCTTCTCTCTCCTAAAAGCCAGTTATATGAAGTCTTCCTCTTTAGGAACATCTCATATGGCCAATATCTTCACCCCTCTGGGTGAAGATGCAATCAAGATGCATACTTTTGGTCTTATATTGGCCCATACTCCAACCACAGTTTTCCTACAAGGGGAAATGGCAGTGGTTTGAACTGCTAGAAATTCAGCAGATTCACTCGTTTTCCTGCCTTTTCCATTAAAGGAACAAGTTTTCATGGGCCCTCAGTAACTGGTTCAGAGCATGCCATCTGTCTAGACTGCGTATACACACACGCTCTTACACAGAGAGGTTTGTCTGTGCCCGTCTCAGAGCACGGCCAGAAAGCCCAGAGACCTCTGCCCTGGACCCTAAGGGAGCAATTTAGCTGCAAACTTTATAACATCTAGGCCAGCATGAGATAATGTTTTGGCCATCTGATTGTAGTGATTTACACAACAAGCGTATGATTCTTTTGTGGCTGGTGTTAACATTTCAGATTAGGACTGTAAAGTGTGTCAAGAGAAATGAAATAGACATCTGGTCATACTGTTGGAATTTATGTGGGAAGCAAAAGAAGCATCTGCAAACCACTGAAAAACAAGTTTTAAACATGGAGAAGGGGAAAATAATGTAGTTCAGCAGGCATGAATGGCAGGTAAGAGGGGGCTGCTCCTCCTGCTACATTTTCCACCGTGCTAGCTACACCACTGCTAGGAAATATAAATGCAAGGAGCTTTTACATGTGAAAAAAGCTTGGTATCAAAGATGAGCAAATTAATTTCTATCCTGATTTTTTTCTGCATTAAGAATCATCACTTTTTTGGTTTTGTTGGTGCCATTTCTTTGATGCAATACGTGGGAAAGCTGTGGGAAAAGAACCAAGGTTTTCTTGGTTCCAAGCCAACACGTGAGCCACCAGAACATAGAACTTCTCTGCACAGAAGGGTCAGTTACAGGCACAAGAGAAATGTCTCAAATGAAAATCAAATCAAGGAAGAAACAGTTATGAATTTTGTTGCCAGAATTTTGTTTTTAATTTGTTGGTAATAGGGAGGTTTTTGAAGGGAAGAAAATGTAGTGGATTACAATGACAGCATGGCATTTTTATTTTTTTTATTTTTTTTTAAATTCTCAGCATATTTAAAAGCTCACCGTTCACACTGCTTACAGAAGTGGCCAGCTCCAGCAGCAGAGACATCTTCCAACCCTAGACATTTATTATGGACATTATTTATTGTTTCAAAAGAAAAACATCTTCCACTAGAGGACATGCTGCCAATTCTAAATTTGTAGCTGCCTCTTAAAGGGAAGGAAGGCTTCACAGTCCTAAAAAGATTCTACTTTTTAAATTGGTAGTCCTACACATATCTAAGGCAGAGCAAATTAACCCAATCATTAAGAGCTGTGCTCTGAACGAGGTATTATTTTCATCTACAAGGATACATGTCCTACCTTTGGGAGTCACAGATCCAAATTATTCCTTTTGAAGTTAAGACTCAGCATGGACACCTTTCCTCACAAAATGGACTTGCAGATTAGATAGGCAGTACTAATAATTCTCAAACAGAGATAGGAACTGAACCTAAAATTCCTAGCACCTACAGGAGTGCTTTGAGTATTGAGCAATCAACTCGAGCAAAAGCAGCCAGTAGACATGAATTCATAGTGCCCGGTCAAACTGAGCACAAAAGAAAACAAAAGTAGGCAGTGGAACATTTTGTCTTGCAATTTCCCCAACGCAAAAAGTGAGCACTTGCAAAATTTAACATAAGAATCCTTTGAACCTCCATATTTTGTGGGAGTTGCTGAGTTAGGAGCAGCTGAGTTTTGCAGATTTAAAACTCTGGGATTTGACTGTGCAGTTAAATACTTCTCATTGCTACTATTGCAGTGACCATATTTCACCAGTTAATAAGGTAACAGTCTTTGAAATGTAGGCATATGGGCAGTGTGGGAATTCAAGTGAACTCTCGTGTTTCTGTGGGATGGAACAGCTTCATGTCATCAAAGGTGAAAACTGTTAATGACTAGAAGTCCAACACATGTAACACCACCTTTACATGCTTTCACGTGAAAATATACTCTATGTGAAACCCTGGTAGGAAGCACAGCCTCGTGAGCTCTACTCAGGCTGATGGGATGTTCTGACCATCTCTGCCTGGCAGCATGCCCAGCCTCCAATTTCACCTGTTAAATCAAGGGGGGGGATGCATGGTACTTCAGTAAAATACCAACCTGACACCATCACAGAATCCTGTACTTTTCCTGCTTTTAGACTATATCATTATTTAATATTTTAGGGAGATCATATTTTTGAAAAATTCTATTGATTTCTGTTTTACATTTTTTCCTTTAACAGTAGAAAGCTTAGCTAACAAGACTGTTGATGAGACTTCTTTTGTTTTACTACCACTTGGGAACCTCTGTTTTTATCAAGGACAGATATTTGTTAAGAAAAAAAATGAGCTGTTTTGAATTTCATCAGTGTTCACTGTGATAAAAATAGTCAAAAACTCCAAGAAGCAGAAACAGAAGATTCCCCTCACTCTGAAATAGTTTTCTCTCAAGACTTGTACATATCTACAACAAACTAAATCTTAGTAAGAAAAAGTGACAAGAACTACAACATTGCACTGAAATGTCAAGTATAAGCATAACAATTACAACACACACGTGTTGTAATCTACTTGGATTTTTTTCTGGATACACTTTTTATCATACAAAGAAAGCATTACAAAGCCATTGTCCTCATTAGAAAGGACTCTGCCTCATATCCCTTCATATTTTAGGAAAAGAAATTGTTGAAACTTACACACTCCCATGACCTAATGAGGCTTAAGACAGAGGTCATTCCTCCAGCTAAGGTGACTGTATTGATTAGGACATGTAGATACCTACAGTAAAAGGATGTGAAAGACACAACCATGCCTCCAAGCATGGGTCTAGTTGGAGACAGAGGCTTTCAGAAGCTCTGCCGGCACTCTCCATGCTGGAAGAAGGGACAGGATGCAGAATTAAAGGTGGAAGAGAAAGGCATGGAAAGGAAGGCAAGGAGGAAAATGTAGAGGACAGTGAAAGTGCTGAGTCAAAGGAGCTCTTAGGATAACAAGGGAAACACTACATTGCCTGCAGAGCAAGAGAGAAGGGCTACTTTTTCTGAACGTGTGTGAGAGAACGTCTCTTCACAACTGCCATGCAGACTGAAGGCTTCCCTCTATGTTATTAGTTGGGGAAAATGAATGAAAAGCTTCACAGATTTGTTGTTTAAAAACCTTTCATGACTTTTTAACCATTAGAGCTTGAAACACTGGCACATTTTGAGTGAATCGGTGAAGCCATGCCAGTGGCAAACTTGTACAAATGTGCCTACCTCCCTCAAGAAAAAGGAAACCACACATACATATCTCCTCTGCTTAAAAAGGGAAAAATACCCTACCCCAAATTAGTTCAAAAAACATGTAAAGGCCAAACCCCTCAAGAAATTGAGTTAACTGGCATTTGCATGGGTGAATTTTATCTTGAGTGAGCATTAATTAGATAAACGCTGTAAGTGTTGTTCACTTGACTCAGTATAGACCTTTCTGTTTAATGCTACTGCCCATGAACCACTTTACAGTGTACTGAGGGAAACAGGCACCTCTAGGGTACAACTTCTCTCCTCCTAAGGCAGAAAGCTAAAGCATGTCAGATAAATCACACCCTGCAATGCCCATTTCTCTCCACTGACTGTAATTGGAGCCCAGGGAGATGAGCTCAGATAAAGATATCCTCTGCAAATGTCTGAAGACATGAAGAACACGGAAGATGATTCCCACCCTAGCTAAAGGTTCCAAGAGACCACAACAAAACAACTTTTGGTTTAGAACAGAAATGTCACACTTTAAGGCAGGAGCTACACCAATAATCAACCGAGGTAGAGTTACCAAACTACTTAGTACATTTATAGGGCACAGCTCCTCCTGCTCCACAAGTAATCCCAAAGGCTTTTGACCAGACTGCCTGTGTGGCAACAGATTGGATGACTCCTGGTGGATAGACCACATCCTGTCACTGGTCAGGAAGAAACCTGAGGATTTCCAAGTCCCTTGAGGACAAATTACTCAGAGAAAAATCTTGAAGGGTCTTGTTATTATTATTATTTAAAGTATAAGTGCCTTAAAATAGCATGACCAGGAAGGGTGTATTCGGGGAGTTGCCATCTGACAGATGTTGGTAGTTAAGAAAAACTCTTGAATCCAGCCCAAAGACCCACTGACTGAAATAGGCTTGACACCCAGATCTAACCAGTGAAACAAATGCCCAAATCTCTCCATCCTCTGGTGCCTGGGTGCCAGATGTGTCAGCGTCTAGTCAACAGCAGAGAGGCCACAAAGTACTTCCTCGCTGTAACAAACAAAACCCAGTCCTGGCATGTGTCAGTTAATAAATGTGCCTTTCAGTGCTTAACATTGTGGTTCCCAAAACAGCCCAAGCAGCAGGAAAGGAGGATTAGTGTCTTTCCAGAAAGGACATAGCAGTGAGTCACAATCTCAGCACTGCTGTGAGTCACTTCGACAGTGCTGCTGACTGGCTCAGCTACGAACATAAAATGACAAAACATTCCCTTTGCATTAGAGATCATGGGCAAATCCCCAAATCCAGATTAGAAGATGTTTGCGGTCCAAGTCTGTATCCAGATAGGAAACTCCCCTCTGCTTCTGCTCATTTTCATGATGATAGGAAGTAGAGAGGAGCTGCAAGCTGAGACAACTGGACCAGAGCTATCTTTGCAGCTCTGCTCCATACCCACTGAAGCAAAGTCCTGACCTTTCACTTACTGCAGTACGTGCTGCTTTCCAAGATAAGGCCTGTGGTTTACAAAGAGTCTGCTAGAGTTACTATCATGCTGTGAAATCTGTTCTCTGCATTTTCACCCAACGAAAGTTGTCCCTCTGCATGGCACAGGCCCTATGTGCGGTTAAGCACAGAAGGGGAGGGATGAAATTTGCACCACCAACACATGACCAGGCAGTTGGAGCACTGACGAAGGCAGTGGTCGCCCACTCTAAACTCCACAGGTATCAACTCACCAGGACTGCTGCTGATGCCCTCCACATCCACCGACCCTGGCACAAGAGCTTCTGCTCTGCACCTGCAAGAGCAGCATGTTTGCCTACTTGAATGAGGCTTTCTTTGTCTCACTAGCTCTTTTCTCTTAGCGTAAGCTTCAGCAAAGCCCTTGGCAGTCATCCCTGTGCCACACGGGGAGGAGCACTGTGTCTATCGCCTGGGGCAGGACAACCCTCCCCAGGCATGGGGGTCACAGAGAATAGGCAGGAGATTTTCCTTGACTTCTATTAGTCAGCAAAAGCCATCCTCGTTAGGACAAATCTCTAATAAATATATCTTTGCCTAATCTAGGTCAAAATATTATGCCTGCGTTGGAGTCGCCGTCTTCACTGTAGACTGCTGACTTCCCTGATCAGAGGTTGCACCTTCACTGGAAAGCCTTCAGTTTACAGGTAGCAACATCACATAACTTAAGGCCTGGTCTTAATTGGTAAGATGATTCTCGAAAAAGGTCATCCTAAAGACATTGCCCACTGAGCCAATCAGACCATTTATCCCCAAGCCCTTGCTCTCACTTGTATCAGAGTGAAGTGAAGCAAGGTAGATAAACCCGAAGGTTTCCCAAACCCACTGCGGTGGTGAAATGTGAAATGAGTCCTGTAGGCAAATCTGAACCCTCTCATTAAGGCACGTCTGGTGTTTCTGAGAGGCTTCTGTATATGGATAAGGTAGCAGTTCACAGCTTAAAGAAACCACAGCAGCTCATGGCATGATATAATTCAATAGAATACCTGGCATTTAGATGGAGACCAAAAAGCATTTCATTATACAAAATCCTCACATCGCAAACACTGCCTCACACTTTCATATTACATGTTTTAGTGAGTGAGTAAAACTGAGCAAGGAACAAACCACTCTCACTAGTAAGAGACTTACCTGGATGCATTATCCAGTTACTTCAGGATGTCTACAATTTGAGAATCTGTTCGTTGTGTCTCAAAGTCAAATTCCCTTGGAAGAGGAAGGAAAAGCTTGCATTCAAGAAAAACAAAGGTTTGAATTCAGATTGTGCAGTTTCCAGCTGTTCTTGTTTTGCTGCCAGAAAGCCATAATTCTTTGACTCCACTTCTGAAATTATATTTTAATATAGACTTTATGGAAAAGACAAAGGAAAGAGCTGCTAAAACCTTTTCTTTTCTATTTAATTTTCAGCAAGGTACATAATAGTTCAGAGAAAGTGGTATCCAAGCAACAGGTTTGAAAGGGGCAAAATATTAAAAGATTGTTCAGTCAATTATCTTAGCCTGAACATGCTGTTAACTGGCATAATTGCCTTTGATGCAAAACACACTTTTCTTCTTATAGTTATAAATAATCACAGTATATCCAAAAGCTATATTAATAATGAAGAATACCATCTCCTGGAGTATTCTTCTCACATCCAGCACACACTCATGTACATTTTCTCCTCTAGCCAGAGCATCATATCTCAGAGTCACTATAAGCTGCCACCTTGAAGCAATATATTATTTTGATTTTCAGTTAACTATAGCCAGGAAAGTGGTATCTCTTCTGCATTTATAACATACTTAATGTCAGATCTATCTGTCTCAAAGGACTAAAAATAATTTCCCACTGTTTTATTCCCTTAGCTCCATTGAACTAACATAGCTGAAAGATCATGAGTGGGATTCTATATAGGCATTATTAAAGAAATAATGAGTAACATAACACTATACTACAGAATCCTTTTCATTAGAAGAATATATGTTAACCATAGCCTAAGTGTTCCCCTGTGATCGCTGAGTCAAGGTTAGGGGCGATGATTCACAAGCCAGAAAGAACACAGTTCAACTGTCAAGAGTTTCCATGGTTGGCAGACAGTGAAAAGAAATCTTTCTGTTCCTGCAATGAATTTGATGGAAAGACAGCAAATGGATAATCTTAGAATGCTGTATCTGCAGCACTGGGAAACAGTCCTGGAAACGTTCATATTTAACAAGCACGATGCTGTTCACACATGTAAAATGGTGTGTGTGCATATGTACTTGGAGCATTAGGCTTTGGTTCAAAAAACCTTATGACACGACAACGCTCCTTCAAAACTGCCATAGATGAGGCTGTTTCCCATAGAGAACTAAAAATGAAAAGACTTCTGCCAGAGGAAGATATTTGGCAGTGGAGCAGTGAGCTGCTAGAAGATAGGTTACCAGGCAGCAAGAGAGCATTAGCAAGGAGATGTGGCTATCGGCCTTCTCTCTCTAATCCAGAGCTACTCCGGCAGAACCTGAGCCTTCCCTTTGGCAAACCAGCTATTTGGGCATAGTTTATGAGAGCACAGAAATGAAGAAGGGCATATGGCATCTGCCTGGTTCCAGCAGAACTTCTCATCTGAAACCTCTTCCCATCTGCATTGCTCTGTGCCAGAGAGATCCTGGCTACGACGTGCTGATGGGGAGACTTCTCCTCCGTTGCTCCCAGCCTGCAGACAAGCCTGCGCAGCTCAGGGCCGGAGCGTGCTGCAGGGTCTTGGCAACCTTTCCATCTCCAGTTGGCCACTTGGCACAGAGTGGTCCAATACGCCTCCCCGGTAATTTCACCAATCCTTTGTGAAGAGGGCAGTTGAAAAATTGTCTTTTTTCTTAAATAGGAGACAGAATTTTGTGTCTGTCTTACATTGACGTGTAAAGTGTGAGCAACAAATTTCACTTGGAGACAAACACAGAGAAATGAAATGATAGTGGGCCAGCCTCACAGCTACTTCTCCCCCTGGTTTGGTTCCAAGGTGATTCCACTCAGCTAGTTCAAGTCTACCTCAGCCTCGGGACAATTCATGCAGCTCCCAGAGCTGGGAACCAATTTGTGTGGCCAGTCTCTTCTTCTGGAAAAGGCTTTCCAGTAAAGGTTCTATAATGTGGCATAAAGGATTTCCTTCAATCCTCCATTCTTACTTTAAATGGATCTTTCCAATAACTCTCAAACCTGATACTTGCTTTAAAGAGGAAAACACCGTAAGATGTTCCCTGGCGTAAAAACTCTATCTGTGACAGTTTTGATCATTATTGTGTAAAGACATTTTCAAAATGCACATTGACACATGGAAGATTCAGCAAAGCTTGCCTCCACCTTGACCGTAAACAAACCCTTTCATACAAAGCAAACATCTTTTCCGGCAGGGAAGGTAGGTAAGGAAGAGTTGCATTACTCATGTAACGTATATTGAAACCGACCTCCCAAGGCATTTCATTGCTCAAATACCCGTTATACAAACACATCAACAAGACGACAGAAGACAGGTCATTGTCACAACTTGATAGAAATGAGACATGATGTTCAAAACAAAGCTGAGGACAGCAAAGACTTTGCAGTATGTGACTGCAAAAATACAGATTACTAATGGGGGCTGAGGAGAGGGACCTATTGGTTAGATTCCAGGTAAATAAAGCTATATAGAAATTATAAACTAACTTTACATGTGATATCAAAAGTTGAAAGAACAAGGAAAGTGTATTCACCAGATAACTGGTAACTGTAAAAAGGACTCTGTTAAGACACACTCTTAAACAAGATCACATAAAACGTATAATAATAGTACACTTGTGTGCCTATCCTGCTTGAAGCATATGGCACCGTACGTTCTGATGAGAGTTCAGGACACAAAGAACAGATCTCAATAAATAACTTGTGAGTACAATCCAGACACTCTTGTTTTAAAAGTCAGTATGAAAAGTGTTAATATGATTCTTTAGTTTCTCCTGTACATTCAAAGGTTGATACACTGCATCTTTTAAATAGTTTTGCACTGAGCTCTGCATTGGTAACCGATTTCAGATGCAGTTTTTCTTTGTTGATCATAAAGTCATTTTAAGTTAGAATTCCTGCTTTGAGACTGTGTACTTTATTGAACCTTAAATTTCATCATTTTTCATACAGTTCTGAAAGCAGATACCAAAAAAAATACACAAAGTGGATGCCTCAGAACTAAACGTAAATGAAGGACAAGACTAACAGCTCTATCCTAAGCCAATAACCAATAAGTAGTTGGCAGGTGCTGTTCAAGCTTGCCACCTACACACACAAAATTTGACAGCAAATGAAAGCCAAGTAATGTACTTGTGTTTAACCTCGAGCCCTCCGAATTCACTGTTGGGACTGACATTTGGGAACAGATTTTCAAAAAAACCACTTATTCTGGTGCCTAAATTGGAGATAACTTCTTTTGCAAAAATGCAGTACATGTAACTATTCAAGAAGCTCAGCTGTACTTTACTCAGCTGAAGTGGCACACCGAACTTTCTGGACTAAGAGAAGGAGTTTATAGCAAAGGATTTAGCATGCAACTGGGACGTCGATGATGCCAGTTCAATTCTCTTCTACATCTTAGATATCCTACCAGATTGTGAACAAGCACCTCTATCATTGAAACAGAGAGATCCTATCCTTAAAAGAATAACACCACCTCATAGCGATGTTGTAAAATAAACATAAACAATCTAACATGCAGCTGTCAAAACTATGGCAACAGAGTCAATAAAAGTATTTTATATATAGATTCACAAGCTGACCTTCCACAGTCACCCTCCCAAAAGATTCTCTGTTTCAGCCTACAAATTCTCTCTTCTTCTTCCTTGCTTTAGATGCCTGCAGTTGATAAAGCTTCCTTGACGTGCAAGATCTCACACCTTGCTATGCAGGCTTAATGAAGTCTCTTAGGACACCTGGTCTGTGAGAACAATCCAGTCCCATAGGATATCCCTGGAAGCTCAGACCAGCCCAGCTCAAACCTCCGTACAACCATGCTAACTTAAGTCAATTCTTGCAGCTCAGTTCAATAGAATGCAGTCGCACAAGTGCAAGGCTGAGTTAGTGAAGGAGTGCCATGGGAAAGGGGACCCCTCAGGTTTACTAGCCTCGCATGTAGGCTAGTCAGAGGAGCAAATGCACCAGGGCATGGGGCTCCAACGTGCTGCTGGCTGAGAGACTCTGCTGGTTCAGACACCAGTAACAAAAATTTTCTCCATCACTTTCTTTGGCAGAAAATTAACATTTTGCTTACAACAATGGTTATTTCAGAAGCCTCTTTATTTCCTAGCTCTACATAAGCCTACACTCTAATTGTACTTCATTTCCTTAATGCAGTGTTAAGTCTTCAGGCACATTTAAAGGCTGGAAAGAACATTAACTGCTTTGTATATATTTTTAGGAGACATTTTGATGTCTTTGTATCTTAGATAGAGTTCAGTTATACTTTTTTTTTCCTAGAAACAACTAAGTTGTCAACAAGATTAAAATATGACTATTATATCCTATAAAGCATTTAGATAAGTTTATGGATAGGAACAGGAGAGTTGTTTGGGCTTTTTGAGACATGCTATTCAAAATTATGCTATGGTTTAAAAGCTAAAGATAACTTTCATTGAGAAAAGGTCACTGGACCTTCACAAGCCATCTACAGGTCCAAGGCTACAACCCACTGATAAAACCATAAAAATATTCTTTGACACCCTCAACACAGTTCAGATATAAAATTATCTCCTACATATACATTTAAAAATTTCATCAGTTATCACCAATTTCCCTTAAATGTGCCCAATTCATTCACATTTGGGAAAGAAAGAAATCATAGTTGAGCAGGGAAGAGATGCAGTAAAACATCAAACAAAAGCCATCTCTGAAAATCTGACAAAATCAATACATAAACCTGTTTAATGCATTTTGCTCAGATTTGGTAAAGCACAGCCTCTTTCTCTGCAGAGCCACAAAGTTATGGTTGAGCTTACAAGAAACTTAAGGGGCCAAGCCCACAAATCATTACTCAAGCATTAGTCCCCATAATGCAAGCATTCCTCTTACTTTTAATGGTTTTCATAATGTGAATAAGAATTACTTTCAGAAAACAGACTCTCTCAGGATGAATGGATAGTAAATGGAAGCTTAGCTAAAGAAATGCTGCTGCAGCTCCATAACACAACCAAGTTGGAATGAATACCACCAGATCTTCACATTCCTCTGGAAAACACGAACACAGCTCTCCAGCAGCAGCCTACAGGATCCACGAAGTACCAGCAGATGGTGCTATGAAGAAAGGCAGGTTTAAAATAAAAATCAGCTTTTGTGAATCTAAATTTGACAAGCACCAACTAGAAAATATCTTCCATAAAGATATTACAGCAATATAATAACATATTCCTTCCTTCAGAGAAGAATACAGCACAATAAAAGGGCAATTTCCTCCCTAAGCCATCTGCTTTCAGGTGATGCTGCTTTCATTATAATAGTACTGCTTTGTTCCAGGAGCACAAGTGCCAGTAATCATACAGTGATCCCCTCGTTACCCATCAATATGTCTTCAAGGCATCATTCCTTCTTCATATTTCACAGATTTGCCTTGAAGGCAAGAACAGCTCAAGTCATCTATGAAACCAAAGACATTCTCAGTGTTGTCAGAAATTGTGAAAAATTTGGATACGTGATTCCAGTGGCTCCTCTTTTCCTTTTTCTTGGCAGCATAAAATAGTACTGACTGAATAAATCTTATGCTTGATTTTTTTTTATGTTCTCTATTTAACAGTTTCCAGAGTAGGACTCCTCACAGCAGGGTTTCAACATGTACAGGTGCAGTCACATAGCTGCAGAAGCATGGAGCACAACCTAAAATGAGACTGCAATGCTGGAAAGCAGGAGTGGGATCACTAGCAGAAGAAATTGGCAATAAACTAAATCAAGATACTAAATTTCACTTATAGCAAGTAAGATAATTAGTAGTATATGAATCTAATAAGTATAGCATGAGTTTTACATGGTCAGGGTTGCTATGAAAAATGACTGTGGATTAAAATGCGTGCCACAGCTCTAGATGCTCCTCTCATAGAATGAAAGCACTTCTACCTAATGATAATAATTTCTTTTAACTTCTGTCTTCACAAACTTCTGCTGATACATGAGCTTTTACCTTCTACTCTTACCTTGCACAGCAGTAATAACTAACTGTTAAGCTTGCTGTTCTCCCAGAGCAGAAGGGCTGTTCCAGTAGCCTGAAAACCTTCAGGTCTCAGCTTTTTCTGTGGTTTTGTCTAAACAAAAGCTTTTCTCTGACTTTCTGGCACCAGGTAGAGAGGACCCAGGGCTCAGCATGCTACCTCTGACCTACCACCTACCAGCCCTGGGTCCTGAAGCCCCCAAACAGGCAAGGTGAGCTGTCTCCTCACCCAGAGTAGGGCAGGGATCTCCACCACGTGCGCTGCACTGGGGTGCACAACAGAGCCGTGCTCTGGTCAGCCTGGGCAAGACTTACTGATCCAATGCAGAAAAAAATCAAAAGCACCTATAGGTAAAATGTAGATATTTGGTATATGTTTTTACATTTATTTATTTACAGAAGTTTATTTCATAACATGTTTGCTAAACCAGGAGCCAAATCTCCCTGCAATGTAAAATAAGGTATGCAGTATATGCTTCTCTCTTTGGCTTAGGAACCATGCCAGTTTTAATTAAATATTTAAACATCAGGTGCCTCTTTTAAGGACTTAGAAGACCTGAGTTTCCTGGCCCAGCTTGGGTTTTTGGTCCATGACGGGAGGTTCCAGCTGGCAGTGGGGAGATGTATCCGCAGCAGAGGGGGAGGGCAGCGCGGAGCATCGCTGAGCAGAGGCAGCGATGCTGGGCTGCAGTAGCAGGGACAGATGGGGCTGTGGTGGAAGAGAGGAGTGAGGAAGCTCTGAGCTGCTGGTACCCAAGGCAGAGCTGCTGAGGGGGTGACCAAAAAGAGGGGTGGAGGAAGGGGAGAAGGATGGGAAAGAGAAGGGGAATGCAGTATCCTCGATGGGTGCAATCTGGAAACAACTGGAAACTGGTAACTCACGACACCACACCACTAACCCTAATTAACACCCCTGGACATCAAAGACTTAACTAGTGTAGAGTATGAGCTTGACACTCTTGTGTTGGTTTGGATAAGCTCAGACCATCACTGCCTGTGCACAGTAGATTTCATCAGCACTAGATCTTTTTAAGCTAGTCTATATACATATGTGAAGAAGTGGGTAACATTTCTCCCTCACTAATCAAAGAGCCCATCCTTTTCCTGTCCATTTTGAGACACAGGTTAGACCAGCTGTCGGGACATACCTTACAAAACTGTTCACCTGCATGAACAAACCTCCCCTTGCACATTTTATTATCGGTCGCTAGCCTGCTATTTTACATCAAGGTTTTTCTTTGGCAACTAGTTTCACAATAAGAATATTCATGCCTGACTTCTCTCACCCCGGCATTTAGCTCCAGGCAGAGAAAGGGCTGCAGTGACAGGTAGCAGCAGCAAAGCGGGCACCATTCAGTGGGGGTGCTTTGGGCACGTGGCACAGCTCAGATGGCAGCATGACTGATGCCTTCCGGGCTCCAGATCCAGGTTAGCCCCACCATCTGCATCCCACAGTGGGACGCAGAGCAGGAAAGAGGCCGCGGCAGACAGGTGGGATACAGGTGGGAAGGATAGGGAGTGAAGTTGTGGCTGGGTGGGCGAGACAGCTGTACAAATGAAAGATCTGCTTATTATGAATTAGTAAGCAAGCCCATTCAAGTTAGCGTGCAAATGCATTCTCCTGTTGCAATCGTATCTCCCAGCTGCAGTGCAAACATGCTCTGTCCATCAGTCACTCATTGGCAGGTCATGTGTTGTCTTGGCAATGCTCCTAACTGGAGCAGGCATCTCCACTTCAGCTCCCAAAGATTCAGGGGAAGTTCTAATGTGGACCTGAACTCTGCTGCTTACCCCTGACTCCACACTAGGTCAAATCAAAGCACAAGACCCAGATACTAGATGTATTGCAAGTTAGAATTAATTTCTTTTTTCTTTTTCATATAGGGACTATCTGTGGTTTTAACTGAAGAGTTTACTAGCACTGTTTCAGTTTCCTCTTACAATTTAATTCCTATTCACATTAAATACTTGTAACTTCTCTCTTTATTTATTTATGATCAATACAAGAGGAGCAGAGAACAACCACATGCCTCACTCATTCCAGCAGAACACACATTTTTTTCGCTGTATCAGTAGAAAAATTCATTTGTTGATTTAGCACTCACTAGTTCCTATGATCTCTCCCTTGTCATTAAACTTTTCTCTGATTTTAGTAGGAGCTTAAATCAATAAAGGACTGTGAACTCTAAGCCAGTTCTGTTTCCACTAAGATTTTTTTTTACTCTTCCCTGTAAAATATTCTATCTCTTTCAAAGTGAAAGGTCCACGATTATAATGACATTGTTTCCTCCTAGTGAAGCACTAGTTTCACACCAATTTCATTAAGATTTGCATGCAATCTGAAAATTCACCTTGCTAAATATCTTTGTCAATCCCAAACCTTTCATTACTTTGATGAAGAAAATACATGATATATCATTTGACACTGTTCCTGGATTAGTATTACCATCATCTGCACTGCAGTTAATCATCTACAATTTTTTCTCTTGGAATAGTGGCTAGAGACAATAGGCAATGCTGTAACATTGTATATGTTAGATATTATCTTAACTGGAACTGACGCAATAAATTTACATTTATTTTCTACCTCAGTTTCTTGGATGTGGGTGTTTGTTTGGATCATAGATCAGCCTCAGGGTCTCAATATGTACAATTTCCACTCATGAATAATCTTTAATCTCTTCATCTACAGCAGGAAAGTATTCTCTCATTCCACTAGAACATTCTACCTTTAGTCTTATTTTATTTTCAGTCCTCCGCGACATCATTGCTAATGGCTTCTACTAGAATGGCAGATCCATCCAGCACAAAACCTAACACTTTTCCTAGGACATTATACAGAATATGATGGATTTAATTCCTCTTCTTACCACACTGAAAAGAAAAACCCTGAAGCGAGAGCAGCAGGCAGCAGATTTAGAAAGTTTGCTCAACTAACAAGGGGAGCATTTTGCAGCTGCAGAGCACATTTCAGCTAAGGGTATCAAAACAAAATAAGTTTCACAAGAGTCTTGCTGACATAAGGTTATGTGAGGTTTATTTAATTAAGGTTTAATTGATAAATGAGAATAATGTTTGGGGTTTGGAGAGGAAATCATGACTGTGACAAACAACTATATTTCTCATTTATTATGTGAATTTTGTGATGTTTCTGAAGCAGAATTTTATAATAAACTGTGAAGACAGCCATGGATAAGCTTTTTCAAACCAATGTCAAAAAACCTGCAACCATATTATGTGAAACAGTAACTGATTTCATATCGACTAGCAGTGTCACAAATTTGTATCAAGGGATTGAGGAGCAAAACACAAAAATACACCACAAAGGCAAGAGAGAGCAGTTGTTGGGAAAATAAGTGACAAGATCGTTGAACCAACTTTATCAAATATTGCATAGGAAGATGACTTGCCATTCAGGCAGAAAATATATGCCAAAAAATCCTTAAACTGGGAAAACAATTAATACACTCAAGTTCACAGATGTTTTAATCAAGTGCAGCTAAGATGATTGAAACTCTAACTGTTTGCTATCCTGAGTAAAAGACATCAGAATAAATCTTCAGCATTAAATCTTCACATGAATATGGACCTTCTAATACGGCGAGAATTTACAATAAAATTAGCAAAGACATTTCTCAATAACTCAATTATCTTAAAGAAATGTATGGCTTTCCGCAGATCACCAACAATCTATGTCTTTTAGGAGCTAAAAACACCTTTACATTTACCGCTAAAAACTTAAGCAGTGTATATGCATCAGGCAATACACACTTTTCAATAGCTCTATTGCCACAGAATATTACCAGATGACTAACAAAATGCATGTTGTGCTTCATGTTTATAAGCATACAAATAGATAAATGGATGTCAGCTTATTTTTTAAAAATGTTTAGGGACATTTGAAAACATTTTTGACCATTTTGTGTAGTGATAAGGTGTATAATCATCTAAATTTACACTACATGGTATGCCTGCTTGCACATCCCCTAGGCAAACTGGGAATATCTCCAAGAGGGAAAACTTACCTTGCAAATAACTAACAAATCTCACTGCAACATCTCTGTTGATACTACCTGGGGAAAGCATGTGCTCACTAGGAACGAATCTACAAATCCACCTGGGGAGCACTCCTTTCCCTTCCAGCACATCCCCTGGCATGGGGATCCTGCACCTCTTCATCACAAGGGCACTGCCCTAGTCCTGCTCTGTGCATGGAGGAGCTGGAGGAGCTGGAGCATCATCTCTCCAACTCAGGTCAGTGAAAGAAACTGGGGTTTTCCAAAGCATTTTGGAAAGTGGAAAGCCTTTGGGAGAGCGGAAATGGAAGGGAAGATTGGATCCTATCTGCCTGAGGTCTGTCTTGAGGGCCTGAATAGTCCTGGGAGATTCATGCCACAACCCCTTAAAAAGGAAGCGTAGGTCCAGTGAGCTGCCCTGCAAATACATTGAAACTGTTTGGCTAAGGTTGCATGGTGGAGGAAATAAAGAGTTTCCTGTTTGCTCCAGAAAAAGGACCCATGAATCTCAGTAGACTACAGCAGGGGTTAAAAACTGGGGTAATGAAAGGGGGAAAGTTAAAGGTTGTGGATGGTCCCACCTGCAGGGAGCACACAGGGCTGTGTGAGAGCTGTTGAGTCAGTCGAGGGCTCCCACTAGTGTTACTCTTTATTTCAGTTCCATCACTTGAAAAAGGAACTAAAAATAGGGGATTATTAAAGAGAAGAAAAAGTACTCTAAGAAAAAGCAGCTGTCATAACAGTTAGGCTCACGGATACTTTCACACTCAATTCATCAGTTTTAGACCTGATATATGCTGTCAGTTCCTCAAAGCTTATACAATCTGGAAATTTCTTGTTGAAAATAATCAGGTGCCATTGTCAGCACCTAATGAGGAAATGCAACACTTTGTGAAAAACTATCAGCAATGTAGGTGTTAGCCAGCATCTTCAGAATAGGGTCTCTGGAGAAAGAGGAGATCAAGGTGATCTGTCACAGCTGTCTGTGGCTCCTTTTAGGGGCATCCGCGAACAAGCTACGCCTGGTCCTCAAAATACGTGGTATTGGGATACAGAAAGGATCTGAAGTTAAGGGGAAAATTGTCTGGCTAAAACCATTTAATGTGTGGGTTGTTGTTTTGTGGTTGTTTATTTTTTTCCCAATCAAAGCTGCAAGTTGAAGGTTCTACTCCTAAAAAAATGTAAGGCAGATTTGGATGTCAAATCAGGCAATAGCAGGTAACATTAGAAAATTAAGCTCTTGGGAACAGTGCTAAAGCTGACACATCTAGAAGTAGGTATTTCCATAACTGACTATTTAGGATGGTTTGTATTAGGCAGCAATTTGCACTGCTTACTAATAAGTACATATTTTTGTGTAACACTGAGCATTTCTAATATTGGAGCCTTTCTAATGTTCCAGCAAAGTCCACAGTTTTAGAAATATATCTTCTAACACACTGAAGTACATCCTTGCCTTGTATTTTCTTTTCTAGCAAAAGTGATGAGCATGCCCTAATGAGAGCTATTAACAGGGGAACTATGAGCTTCTCAGTTTTTTTCTCTACGTGTACAAAAATGGGATATCTAAATAGGAAGGAACCATAGGAAGAAATGAAGTTTTACATTTGGACTAGATATAGACATAAGGCACAATTAGCTTTGTATTTTCATTGAAATTTGTATCTAGTCTGGCAATTTCCAGGCTCACATCCTGCACTCCTTATTAAATAGAGACTTTATATTTGTTCCCCATGTATCACAAGTGGCTGGCATGGGTTGGGAGAGCAACCAGACTGCTTTTTGCTGGCACTCAGCAGACCACTGAGAAAATGGTAAAGTACCAACTACTTTACCTTAAAAAAAGCCTTGGAAAAAAAAGCCATGAGGTAACTCCACTAGAACAGAAAGAGATTTCTGACTCTTCATATCTCTTGGCTTACCTATGAAAAGCAAATCCCAATGCATGGCTCAGAAAGAGAAAGCTACTCAGATCCAGATAAGAGACAAATATTTTGTGTGTAAACATGCTGCAATGATCTACGCAATACATGGTCAATTTTCTGGGTTTTTTTATTAAACTTTTAATTCAGGTTTGTGCACATACATATTTTTAAGTACCTAGTATTCACCAAGTCTATTAGGACAAATTACATGTGGGATAGCAGTGAGGTAAAAACTAGGGAACAAGTTGTGACTTTAAAACCCCACTTCTATTTCTCAGTAAAAAAATTAAATTCTACAAATGAGTGGCATTCCTCAGGGGTCACTACTAGGACCAGTGTTGTTTAACATCTTTGTCAGCAACATGAACAGTGGGATCGAGTGCACCCTCAGCAAATTTGCCGAGGACACCAAGCTGTGTGGTGTGGTCGACACACTGAAGGGAAGGGATGCCATCCAGAGGGACCTTGAGATGCTTGAGAGGTGGGCCTGTGTGAACCACGTGAAGTTCAACAAGGCCAAGTGCAAGGTCCTGCATATGGGTCGGGGCAATCCCAAGCACAACTAGAGGCTCGATGGAGAATGGATTGAGAGCAGCCTTGAGAAGAAGGACTTGGGGGTGCCGGGGGACAACAAGCTCAACATGACGNAAGCTGTGGCTGCCCCCTCCCTGAAAGTGTTGAAGGCCAGGTTGGATGGGGCTTTGCACAATCTGATCTAGTGGAGGGTGTCCCTTCCCATGGCAGGGGGGTTGTAACTAGATGATCTTTGAGGTTCTTTCCAACCCAAACCATTCTGTGATTCTATGATTCTATGAAATATCAGGCCAACATTTATAGTGTTGATACTATAGATGCTGCCTCATTCACTTTTCTATCAGGGACACTAATTTTCAGTTAGGTATTAAAATAATGGAAATTATTTGAAGATGGTTAAAAGATGAGAAGAAAGAAGACAACTGGGCCCTAGGAAATCCACCAGCTCTGTCTGGGGCAACCTTTGGACATGCCAAAATCAGTAGCAAACCTTTGATTCTTTACTATTGGGGGGGCTGGCGCTGTGTATCATGCTGCCTTGTGCCAAGCACAGCAACACCCCACGTTAAGAGCCTTTCCTTAGCACATGCTGTCCTTCTACAGGAGGGAAGATCCAACCCAGGGAAAGGTTGGAGGCATGAACATGAAGAACAATGTGAAGTCCCTTGAACATCCAGGGAAAACTGCTGAATGTTTTTTCCTTCTCCCAGTAGACAAACTGCACAGTTTTGAGGACCATTAATCTTCCCAGATGCCCTGCCTAGGGTGCAGCCTTTACTGCCTTGATGAAGTTACTTTTAAAAAAAAAAAAAAAAAAAAGTTTCCTGCTTCCTGAATCCCCCTAAAATTATGTTTTTTCTTAACACATTTAGGCCCTATCCCAATGCTGATTTGGGTCAGTCAGAGCTCTTTTTCTTACTTTTCTGGAAGCTCTTAGGAAATAAGATCAAACATATAAGTAGATTTATGGACATATGTATTATTGCTGCCATTAATGAAAGTACAAACTTCCTTGTGTCTCCAGGCCTAGCATACACTGAGTTTTGCATAAACAAATAGCATTCTCTTTTTCAATCTTCCTGAACTTGTGTTCATTTAAAGTTACATACTGTATCGAAGGTGAGATCTTTGGTTAAAAAAAAAAAGTCTGAGAGAAAAAGTTCATTCTCTTGAGTTTGATTTTAAAAGTAAAGAAGTAAAAAAAATAAGATGAGCCATTCATGGAAATGGACCTGTACAACACTGAAACTATGCTGTTTCATATGAACAGGGGCTACTGCTTCAAGTGGTTGGGTGCCCTTGACACTTTGTGAAAGCTAAACCTAGGAGTAACTGGCTATATTTTATATATCTGTGCTTGAGCACCCACGGGCTACTAAAGAGATACACGAAATAGCATGCACGGCTGAAGTGCTGCTATGCTCAGGCATCTGTAGTAAAGCTCCATTGTCTTTTGATAGGTTAACTGAAAAGGGTGATGTTATTACCGAACTCAATCAACTCTTCACTGTCTTCCTTGGTCAATATCTTTGCAAGAAGACATGCCTTTGTTTTCAAAACAGATCCTGCACTCTTTCTTCTAAAGAGGGAATCAAGATCAATTAGCCTTGAACTTTCAATCACCTGTTTTGCAATCCTTCAAAGAAATTATTCAAGTTAAAGAAGGAAAAGGTATTTTCTTGTGACCCAGAATGTAACTTCTATATGACATTTACACCGGGCTTCTATTTACAGCACCAGAACAATGAAGATTATCCCCAGCAATCATTTCAAAACATGAATTGTGGGGTTTGATGACTAGACTCTAATTAATTCTTTTTTAACAGAGATAAAAACATTACTATAGCAGATTTCATCCTACTGGAACAGGCTTGCTTTTCCAAATCATGTCATCTTTCACAAGCACCTTAGGAGTACAAAGAACAGGGGTGTCCACAGTCAGCAGCTGAAAACCAGTTTCAAGGTGTTAGAGCAAAGGGAGGAGGAAAAGCCTTTGCCTGCTCCTGCCCATTCGTCCTGTCTCCAGGAGGGGGAAGCCGAGCTCCATCAGTTGCAGAATTGAAGTTGAACTGAATTAAAGCGAGCTGTGGGTAGTGTTGGACTTTTTTTCCTTAACAGCAATTATTCATATGCTTGCTCCCATGCATGGAGTTAAAATGCTCCTAGTGGCTTCTCCCCAAGACACTCACCATGAGCAAGCATCTTTCTAACCTAATTAATAATGCTCTAGTTTAGGGTTACAGAGGATATATTTTTTTTCCTAAGTAATTTTCCTCTTGAGCAATGGGAGGATCAAGCTGACATGAACCACACTGTTCCTGACTCTCATCTCATCCACACAAATGAACTGCTCAGAGCTTTAATGAGGAGTCCTGAGCCCAAGTGTCAGTTTAAATTAACATAACACACAGCTGTTCCCCTTATGCAAGGCCAACAGCTTGTCTGGAATGGTTCTTCTCCATACCGAGGAGGATTGGACTACTTTCAGATAAGGCCATTTCAACTGTTGGTAACGAGGATAATGATGCAGTTGCTTGAACACTTTCATGCCGTTGGAGACATCCCGGTCTCTGGGTGGGAGCAGACTTCCCGTAGGTCCACATGGTACTCCCCAGACCTGTCTCAGATACCCAGGGGCATCTGTCCCAGCACTGCTGCCCACCTTTGGGCAGCCACAACCTCCACGGTGGCCTGGAGTTGGAAGTGCTGCCTCTCCACCCCACACAGCAGGGTTTGGTCCCCGGGCAGGGGTAAGGTGTAAGTAGCACACAGGGTGCAGGCTGAAGCACGGGAATTGGCTTAGAAAATGAAACCTTTTTGTGAGGTACAGTAACCACAATGAAGTGGCAGCTGTGTGTTTATCTCAAGTGCATAAAACCATTACTTCTGAAGTCGCTACCTAGTGTTTCAGACGCTCCGAGAATATAAAGCCCTGTGACTGTTTTATGAGCTTCTCGGGCCTTGAGGAGCTCCAAGTAACATGGGGGACAACATGTGTTGGGTGGATCATTTAATTAAGGAAGAGCAGGCTTCCTGCAGACAGGGAGTGATTCCCCCACACAGAGAAGCCAGCCCCGCTGCCAAGCGGTGACGCAAGCTCCCACGGCAACTACAACTTCGGACCTGTCCTCCTGGCGAATCTAAATCAAAAATTCATGCCTAATAAATCTAATCAAGCACATATTATTATCCTCAGAAGATTACTTTAAGTATAGCCAATTATGCAAAGCAATTTTTTAATTCAGAGCAGAATCATCTTGAGAAATATCTGCCTGAGGGCAAAAAACACTGTCCTTTCCCTTTTGATAATACTGCAAAAGATGACCATACCTGACAAGCTTCAGGGTCAGCAGACAAACCTGGTATGAAATCATGGATTTACTGAACAAATCTGAGGAAAGAGCACATGCAGTAGAAGCACATCTTACTCCTGCTACACTATGATATGCAACACAAAGCTGCCTGCCTTCTAATGCGTTACAGCTAACCTAAAAAGCTTGACTAGAATTCAAAAAAAGACTTTTTTAATAAAGAACTATTTAGTAAAAGATGTCAAGGTTCTCTCACAATATAGTATTTCTAATTCCCCCCATATATATGCCTTGAAGTTTTTTACACGTGATGCTTTAAAGTCTTCCTCAAAATGACCAAAGGCAAGCAAAGCAAAAGATTTAAAAAACTTTTCTTATACAAAAGACTTGGAGAACATTTTTTTTATCCTAGTTCTCTGCTGTGCCTTTCTGTGTATTTGTATAATGCACAGCATTGTGGTTCTTGCGGGAAATGCCAGTACACCAGCAGTATATAGTATTGTTGGCCCAGAACTTTTGGAGATTCCTACTGGAAAAATGTCTTCTTATTGAGTATGCATCATCAGGGAGTAGAAAACTGATTCTGTGCATGCCAGTTTTTGTATAAAATTAAATAAAATCTGGCATTGTGATTTATATTTTCAATATAGAAGCAGTTGCTTCAATAATAGAGTTTCTAAGTGTATAATACATGATTTAATGATGTAGAAGACTCACTACAACTGCTTCCATTCTAGGACCTAATATCTCCCACCAGGCACTGCTGAATATTTTCTTCCACATTAGCACAATTTCAGAGTTCAATGCAACAAAAATTATTTTGTGAGATTATTTCTTAATTATGCCTTTTGGAAAAATCCTTATTTATACAGAAACTATGTTAACATTGTGCAGTTCAGTGCCTGACCACATGCACTGCCACTGCCAGTGCCAATGCCAATGCTAGCTCTGTGGTGTAAAAACCCCGTGCCTTCGGTTCTGTGGCATGGTAATTCAAAATCTGGGGCTCTGGGTATGCCAGTCCTTCTACTGGTCCATGCCTTTCCTGGCCATGTCAACAAAAAGATAGAAAGACTGGTCTTGTGATGCCAAACACATTGACCCTTCATACACGCATATTCCTCATCACTGGGGTTTTTAAGTGCTGCAGGCTGCCTTGTCTGCTGCAAAACCTGGTTTGGGGTTGGCAAGCGTGGGAGCAGCACCAGAACCACAGCACAGAGTCCTTTCTCTCCCTTGCTTTTCTTTATTTAGCAGGGTCCCTCTGGAGTGACTAATGTACAGACTAGATTAGCCCTATGCAAATTTTACCTTGTACATTCTTTTGTACTTGCATTTTTATTAATCCTTTTTTACTTTTGTGCCTGTAGACACCACCAGATTTCAAGAAAGAGTGTGCTGTCTGCCGACTCTGTGTCACTTGCAAATACCGAGCACATCACAAAATTCATCTTAGCCTGTCCCCTGATCTCCTCCAGACCCAGGGCCTGAAAGAGACCTGATGGAAGTGGCTGCTTCGTGACATCTGCGGCCTTGTACTGAGCTTGGATTGTCACCCCGTCATTCTCTCTCCAATACACATCATTAAGCCAAAGTTACAAAAATCTTCACACATGTTAGAAGTGGCATATTCATTCTCAAACTAATTCCACTGCTACATCTTTCTATACTCAAAAGAGAGGATTTGAGAGCCTCTTTTCACGAGCTCAAGCCTGCGAGCCCCCACGTGCTCTGTGCCCTTCCCACCTCCTCCCCGTGGGCTGGCATGTCTACCAGTGCTACCAGCTCCCGGCAGTGCTGGTGGAGGCCGCTCCTCTGGGTGTTTGTGGATAATCTTGTTTTAACAGGCAACAACTAGCAATTTCTTGCCTATTTAAAGTACTCAGAAAATCCACTGCTTCCCCATGTCCTCGTGCTCAAAGCTTGATGGTCCTACCCAATTGAAGCCCATTTTGTCCTTTAGGGGTGACAGTGTTTTCTTTCAAAAGGCAGACCCAGTTTAATTCCCTGTTCTTTAAGACTTTCAGCCCCTGGCCTACGTGTGGGCAGCAGTCTCTGCAGTGCCTCTCTCTAGCCAAAACAGCAACCACTCATTAGATTAAAGATGAAGGGTGGGTCTGAGCTTGAACCTACCCAAAGTTTGAAGCAGAGGACCTACAAGGATGAGAAAGAGCAAATGGCTAATGTTGGAAGCCTGGGATCCATCTTGCACAAATTAAACCTGGAACATTACACTAGGACCCAGATCTGAACTTCCTCGTAGTGGTGGGAAGTCCTAGATGAAGTTATTGGCCCAAGTCTGTTACAGATTAATGCTAAGTGACTAAACTGGCACACATGCAACCACAGAGTCTGTGCATGCCACAGGCATCTGACTATGTTTGTAGTTTTAGCACAGTAATCATGTGAACTAAACAGTGAAACATTCAGATGTTAGTATGCTTTGTGTTCATCAGTTTACAGCACCTATTTCTTCAAGAATTTCAATGCTTTTATGAGAAATAGATGATCCTAGTAACAGTTCTTTGAAACCAGAAACAGCTCTGTATCTGGTATTTAAAGGACTATAAACTACTCATGCAAGTAAAAGCATTATAAATTTTTGACTGCTATTACAGTATTATTTTCTAGAAGCCCATCCCCACAGAGCTGGGATGCTGATTCTTAGAAAGGATGAGTGCAATCCATTTGTGTTGGCTTCAGCAGAAGTTGCTGACACGTGGTCCTCAGATCAAGAAGCAGATAAACAGTGTCACAGCAGTAGTCTGGAACAGTGTGGGCTCCAAATGACAGCAAGAGGGTTAATAATTGGAAAAAAATACATAACTGAAGGTTAATTTTGAAAAACAACATTAAACATTTGGGGGTTTTAATTACTATAATACATTTTTTGGGTAATTACATATTTAAGAGTGTATTTTTGAAGAACCACAGTCACGTTCCTTTTGTCTCCCTGTATCTGGGGTGAAAAAGACCCTATTTATGTGAGCTTGCTTTTTTCTGTAAAGTACTGGTAAAGATTTTCATATGAAAAGCTAATGCTTCTTATCATGCTAGGATGTGCTTAGAGGACCAGATCACAAAGTCTTTATTTCCTTACAAAAAATTGAGGGGAGAAGAGCGACAGAATGACCCAATGAGGGAGCAGATACTCACTAGAGTTAGCAAAAAAAAAAGGGGGGGACTCAAGCTACTAGCAGTTAAAAAATAACCACCATTTGCTTAAAAGATATTGGTCAACTCAGTAGTGTCAGAAACACCATCTTGTTTCTCAGTCAGGGTATTCTTTGACAAAAATGTCAAACTTTCACACATGATTTTGAGTTACTTTTTTTTTTTCAAATTATAAATGTTCCAGAAATGCCAAATTGCAAAGAATATTGACCCGCCGTCATTTCACAAATTGACAGAAGAGGGTTGCCCTATCTAGCCCACAATAAGAAGACAATGTCTAACGGCATTACTTCCACACACGATATTAGAAGCCTGTCTGACATTGTAGCTAATAACTGCAGCCAGTTGTGTATTTTTCTCTTTTAAAAGACAAAGTCCTTGACCACACAAAGAGGTCATGGGTCCAGAACACAATAATTATGGGAAGCAACACATCATCTGTTCAGAGGTGACCAGCCAGGGGAGTTTAGTTATGTTTAAGAGTCTTCCAGACCCCTACATGCCTGTTATTTTATTGATAGCTCTCACATATTTGAGGCCAAACTTGGATTTAGAGTTTGGAACATCTAAGGAGCAGTTTAGATTTGGATAAAACAGGTTGCCATGACTTCAGTGGCTTAGTTCGAAGCTGCTCCTGTAAGACAGCACCTGAGCGGCTGCTTAGCCATATGGGCTAAGGGTCTAGAGCCAACAGAGTGGACTATATCTCACTTCTGACCCTAGTTTTTCTGGTTAAACACCCAGCTATTCCTCTTAGTTTTACTGTTGAAGAACAATGCATAACCTGTTATGTGTATGTACTATAGCAGCACATTATGATCTGATTCTCTGGTAGACTGGGTCCTCTAACTTCCTCGGTTTGGGGCTTTCAAAATTTTTCATACCTGACCTGAAACTTCATGGTATTGTCCTCAAGCTATAAGAGCATTCAATATCTCTGCCATCTCCATTCAATAGTAAGATATCAGTTATTTTAGACATATACACTTTCTAATTACACATAATGCTTCTAGGAGAAAGGGAGCCACTAGACAGTATTGCCTCACATTTCCTGCATTCCTGGAATTTTTTTTCTTGAGAACAAGTCTCTTCCCAGAACCACGTCTCATAATGAATTAAATTAAGACATAAACCGCAAAAGAGGTTCATTATCACCGCCTTTAGCTTGATAAACAAAGAAAATCTTGTTAAACCATTTTGAATTCTTCCCCTGACATATAAAATATTATTTTAATTCTTCAAAATTGACAAAAAATAAGGTCACATTTTTACTTAGCTAAATCACAAGCAGATAGCGCTTGTTAGGGCAAATCATGACTAAGGTTCAGTATCAATCTCTACCACAGTCACTATAAAAACATCCTTGCACGTTTTAAGAACATGGCAAACATTCCTAACACAATAGGGTCATATTTGATAATACTGCCTCCTGGAACAGTTGAAATACAAACCTAATGAATTCTTCCTTTGCTTGACTAATAATCCCCCCAGCACTAAGGGAACTGCTCAGTTAACATGTGCAAGTACAGTTGTTGTTGTTGTTGTTTGGTCCTTGTTACTCCTTGAGGAGCATAGGGCTGCAACAACACTATGCCACCGAACCCGGTGGGATAGTGTTGTTGCAATTTCTGTAACAGATTTTGTTTTTTACATGATTGGGTTGTTAGCCCAAAACAAAACCCCCAACCTGGAGGGCCAGGGTGCAACATTTTAGTCTGGCCCGACAGGGCACGCAAGCCACCACACCACGACAAGGTAAGTTGCACCAACTAGTGGTGGGCAAGTACAGTTACACGGTAGATATAACTGTAAGGACTGTAGCCACCACTAACTTAAAAAGACTGCCTCTCAGATCAAGGGCTATCCAAAATTTATGAGATTTCTTATTTTACCAGTCTTAAGTCCTCATCCAGACCTCACTGAAGTAAATGAGATCTTCTTGTTGACTCTTAGTGGCCTTGACTCAGATCTAGACTGCAACTTTGCTTATTCACGTTTCTTCCATGGTGCTGTAAAAAAAAAAAACCTACCTTTTTTTTCTTACACAACCACATTATTGTCTCTTTTTGCTACAAGGCTGAAATTATTTTCATGCTATTTCATTAGCTACACAGAGAGAGTGTATATGCTACTCTTTGTGGTGATTTAGTAGACCATTGAGGTCTTGATTCTGGAAATACCTTATTGTGATACCCCACTGAACCCTGTATGTACTCAGTTAGAAGACCTACTTGCCTGGAGGATGGAAATCTCCACCGGTACCCATCAGGTCTTTCACATAAACACTAGGATATAAAAATATTTTTCTTTTTAGTATTTGCAAACACTTATCTAGAAAATGTTTATTTATAACTAAGAATAGCTAAATGTTTCTCATTTTGAAAAGACCATACAGGATTGTGAATCTGAGAAAGGATTTCTCAGTCTGCAAGTGTAAAGTTTTGTTTTGAGTCTTGGTGAATTAAGGGAAAAATCATACTGTAAACATACTTGAAAGCATTTCATCTTGTTTCCAAAGGTGTATTTGAGAGGTTTTTCATATCTGAATAGAAATAGGACAATAATCAGAAAACGTAATCTCCTGAGAGCTGACAGGAAAACAGAAAATGAAGCTAATGTAACCAGTAGAATCCCATCTGCCTGTCACTCTTTTGTTCTGGGCAACCTCGATTCACATCCAGTCTGACAACAGATAAGAGGCAGCCACAGAACGAAAACAACCACATTAAATTATAGCCACACTATTATTTTATGAGATAAATGTTAGAAATAACTGCATTCAGCACTTGAGGAAAGGCCATACAGACCACTCTCAAAGCAAGTTCCCTTGCCAGCTGGGAGGAGACCAAGCTCTGCTGGAACCTTCTAGATGTTGGCCCCAGACTAATTCACCTTGTACCCTTGGCCCTGGCTCAAAGTCCCTCACCTTTTTAGCAAATCCTGTTGCTGAGGAAAGAGTGCAGAGACCCGCCTCACCAGACCTTACTCCCCTCAGCATGCTACACCACCTCAGCAGAGTCATAACCCTGCCTGTCCCTGAACGCATCCTCAAAGGCAAGCCAGCCACATAAGCCAGCCAATAGCCGGACCTCATAATTCTGCACAAACCCAGTGAAACACCACCAATTTCTATAGCACCTTCATAACAAGCTTTTTAGATGCTTTCTCAGTCTGCCACTGGTCAGCAGAAAGCTCATCTTTTCTACAAAATATGACTCAGACAGAAAATACTCAGGGCCATGACACTAGAGTGGCAGATATCCCCCCCCTGCAGGACTCACTTTCCTTTTAATGACTTTCCAAAGATTTTTTTTCCCTCTGGTGGGAACAAGAAGAATGCCAGATGGTTATCTTCTGCTTGGACAAGACCATACTGGACTGGCTTCACACCAAACTGCAGACTCGTGAACCAAAGATAAGATTCTCCGTGAAAATTAAAACCCAATGTTAGGGGGTAATACAGGAACAAACACACCTAGGAGCCATGTGGATATAAACAGTACAGACACCTCACTGAATTTTGTAATGGCTGAGAAAAAAAGTTACTGGCACAGAGTCTTATTTAGAAATTAAGAGAGTAATGCCTTGATTAATCCCAAGGAGGTAATAGAGTTACAAACACTTGTAATACATGTCAGTTATATATCTTATACTGTGGTTCTACATAGGAGAACTTTCAGGGACAGAAATACCCCAAATACTCTTCAACGATTTCCAGTGCTGACGAAGCTAGTAGTATTTCCATTAAGAATGGATGCTGTCCATCAGTCTTACAATGAATGATTGGGCACTCAGACGTTCTCACAGATCCTTGCAACTAGCAGCTGTACTTATTTAGAAGTGCGCAATATTTTGCACAACATTTTCCATTGTGTCACAGAGAAGCTACTACACCATTTTCGTCTGTTTTTTCACAGCCTCTTCTGCTTTTGTGGTTGTGTGGGTGGACAGGCATGGGCAGTACATGCAACTTGCAGTGAGGAACCCATATGCGTGTGAGTGCGGGCAGAGGAAGTCGCTATGCATGCATGCTCGACTGAGACCCTTCCAACTGTGATTCCAGGAAAACCTTGCAAGGCGCCGGGTGGAAAAACAGGTGTTCGGGTAGTAAAATTAGTGCTAATAGGGAAACTGGACACTCTTACTGCATATTCTCTCACACTTTTTATTCCAGCAAATTAAAATCTGATTGAAAATCTCTGTATGGCACGCAGAGAACAAAGTAAGAGAGAAACATCTACTGAATTTTGAGTTGCCTCAGTGACGTCTGTTGTGTTGCCAATGTATTCCTGTGGTTTTAATTCCTGCTGCTTTATTTCCTAACCTCCTATGCTCATGGGTGGAAGGGAACAGTCGAGGGAAAGATACAGCATTTTAACAAAATGCCATCTTACCTTTCTTGTGGACCCATGCTGGCCTCATGCACACACACATATGTGCATTTCCTGTGCCATAGTCCTGGTATTCTGAAAGCAGAGCACAATGTGGGATGCATCTGCTGCGTAGATATATGAACAACATGCAGGAGAACTGGGATTCTTTCCCTCCCCTAAAATATAATCAATAATCAATGCACAACCTGGTCCATTTGAAAAACAAAAATAAATAAATATTTAAAAAACAAAAACAACAACAACAAAAACTAACACTTTCTCTAGAGCAGTCTTATGATCTGTAAGGGAAATGCTACTTTAGACCAAGGATGATATATTATACCCTGAGTGGGGGTGAAAATCACTAGGGCAAGAAGAATAACCCCAATATTTTCCTTAGTTTATAGACAACTTGCCTTGCAAACTTCTCCAAGGACCTCCTCAACCATCTGTTGTCTTCTCTCCCGCAGCCAAAATATGCTAAATTCTAGCAACAGACCTTAAACAAACACAAGGACTCTTCAGGGAGATGAGCAACAGCACAACCCCCTAGCTGTCCTACTTTCGGAAATGAAGTAGAACTAACTGGAATACAGGAAACAACCACTGCTGAGAGGAGACGTGTCAGTCCTTAAAACAGTCACTCAGAGAAGGTATAAACATCACTTAGCAGCTTTTTTTTATCCTAACAAAACTCCCAAGGTTTTGAGAGGGAGGACGGGTGAGGGACACAGCTGCGCACACATCAGCAGTCCTTTACTTGCAATCTCACTGCGTGCCAAACACATACGCGCGTACAAACACACGCACATGCGGGCAAAGAGGAACACACATTTCTGCACCCCAGCTGAGGTACAGCAGGAGCAGTCAGCATGTTAATCCTATTTGTTGCAGCATTCACAGAATAGCAGGCTTAGATCCTGCTAATATAAACATTCTTAAAGAGGAGATTAAAAGGCAGCACAACTCCTCGTTCACACTTAACAAGTGCTGTAGAAAACTAAGCCTGTAATCTCTTAAATATTAGGACTAGGATCTTAAATCACTTGGTGCAAGCTGTCTCTCAGCAAGCCCAGACCTCAAAGGCTGAATGACTGCACAGTACTTTCAATAATGAAATAAATATTTGTCTTTACAAAGGCAGTATTTGTTTCCACTTAGAGCTCATATTAACTGTTATGAACCAGCACACTTAAAAAAAAAAAAAATCCTGTACAGCCAAGAACATTTTAAATATATGTACTTAAGACTCTTTTAAGAAATGATCTACTGGTCAAGAGAGCAAATTATTTGCATTTTTTAAATAATAACACTGGGAACCACAAGAAGTACAACTGTAGCAGGATTATTTTTTTTTTTTTACGAGGCATAGTACAAATGTAAAGATGATGGAGGAAGGCATGAACTGTAGCCCATCTTTCTTCTCACAAGATCATTTCCTACAAAGTTTAACTTGGAATTTAATTGGGGTTTATTTATGTGAGTCATCTGGTCTTAAAAGCGGGTTTACCAGCATTTTGTATCTCTGCCTGCCTGCCTTTCTGTTCTTCTTTTTACGTTTTCCACTTAACATTTTGGGAAGATCCAGCCTGTTAACATCAGTGCAATGAAGACAGCATTTTCAAAGCCTTGCTAAGACGAGACAGAAGTGTTCATAGGCTTAAAAATGCATCTGATATGTAGCTCCTCTGATGGAGCAGAAGGACCTGATTCTGCACCTTTAAGGCCCACCAGTCTTTTTATTCATTGTACTGACTTGGAATTTGGTTTCTGTTCCACCATTAGTTGCAATGCTGTACAGTAGGTCATGTCA
This sequence comes from Aramus guarauna, assembly GCA_013400195.1. Lineage (NCBI taxonomy): Eukaryota > Metazoa > Chordata > Aves > Gruiformes > Aramidae > Aramus > Aramus guarauna. The sequence continues at coordinate 246,540 of VXBL01002124.1, read as the reverse complement.
ATAATTCATCAAACTGTGGAAGAGTAAGAAACTTTATGAAAGGTCAATGTTCACAAGTAACAGAAATGTATCTCGGAGCAATGCTGTGGCACAAAGGCTATCAAATGGCTGGCTGAGGGAGAGTAGAGAGGAGGTAGCCAGTCTAACAAGGCTCTTCAGCACAGGAAGTTTCCTACTAAACTTCCACTACTAAGAAATACAGTAGATGACCTCAGAAGGAAAAATAAAGTTGCAATCGATAAGCTTGCAAAACTGAGAAAAAAAAGTCACTTCTCTCAATCTGATCTGTAACTGGTACAGCAGTGTACATTGCTCCACCTAAGCTTGCCCTCATTACATCATACCAACATCAGTGATGGCAAAAGGACAAAGAGACCATATTATAATATTAGCTAGAGAGAAGTGGAAGAAAGAAGGAGAACTAGAATTAAAACATTACAAAATATTGCGTACATGCAAACAATGATGCAAGAAAGAAAGTTCAGCACTGGGGGCTGAAGGAAGACACTGGAGAGCTGATCATCAGTTGATGCAGTATTGCTTCTTGCTTACTTTCCGGGGCAACCCTGCCCTGGTGCGACCAGAAGAAAGTGGGCTGCACAACCATGGCTGCATTTCATGGCATGACAGCACGCACAAAGCCAGCCACTATTCGCAGGTAGATTCCCCACCTGTATTCATTAGAAGACTGACAGCTAATGACACGCCTCTAATTGTAACTCTATTCAGCGTATTATACCAATTATGGAATCAGTCTTAATACCCTGACCACTACATCTCCTAAAAGACTGGACTTTTAGGGGAATTCAGCCAAACCACTCATCTGTCCTACAACCACATTTTCAAAAGCCCGTATGCCATGCTACGCTGTAGTTACACTCTGCATTGCAAGTGGTATCCCAGGGAATTTTTTGAGTCATTTAAGGGCCAGAACAGCTTTTTACAATAAAATGGAACTACTGTTCTCATCAAATCTGCTTCTAGTAGTAGCAACATTTTATACAACATAAGACATACAGATTTCAGTTCCTGTTCCTCACTACTTGGCACCCGTATCACATCCTGTTGTGTTATACAGTTTCCTATTTGACTGTGTTATGAGGAGAAAAAAACCTTTTTCTAAATTTTCTAATTTCTGATTCTAAAGACAACATTAAAATGTTATTTTAGGTACATGATGGGCATTGATACACTAATGTATCCAGAAATACTATAGTGTTTTTCTTCAAGGAGGAGTATTTTCATGTCAGAGATTCTTTTTCAAAAGTTGCTAGAGTCTTTAGTTCATATCAATGGCTTATAGCAGGACAGATGCATGTTTGCTTTCTACGGTAATATTAAGAATATTTTTTACTGTTGTTCTTAAAATAGCTTTCTATATGGTGCATTTAGACTGTCAGTTTGGAACACTGTATCAATTTCCAAACCCATGCTTAGTATGTTTCAGTACCTCAAATTAGAGCTCGTTCACGTTAACATTGTAATATTCCCATAATCAAAAACATAAGCAAGTTACAATTAGATCTATAAAATGACCGACAATACTTTTTCTTTTAATCTACTTCTTAAAATTCTTGATGTCCAGTGAGATATAAAAACAAAGTCTTTACTTTGTCCAGCAAATAACTGTACTGCATTTTACACTTATGTCCTTAGAGTAAATTTTAGTCTTGAGCCTTTATGTAAGTGTATTTGCATTTGAAAATATCTCACCTGTTCAGCTATTGCCACGATGGCTCTTAAGCATTTTCTCCGAACATTTCATCAGCTCTCTTCCCAGAAGATCATGATGATCAGAAACAGAGAGATCTTAATTGTTTGACATTGTATGAATCTAATCTTATTACAGTTTGGGAAGGATGAGGTTTCAAATTAGTTTTGGTAGGTCCTATATACCTTAATGTTTTAGTTCTAATCAGATCAGTTGCTTTATGCATCATGAACTCCCTCTTCATATTCTCTGTGGAGAGTTTACCAGTCATTGGGATCCAGGTTTAGCTGTGATGGAGTGTCTTTAATTGCTCAGAGAATTTCCAGTGTGCTGTGTGTTACACGGAATAAGAAACTGCATGCTCAAAAAGTTGTCCTAGAAACAAACGTCTTCCTTTTGGAGAAGGAAAACTTCAGCTGGATGGTGTCAGACAAACCTGCCCCTCCTCTTCCTTTGCTACAGGCATCTGCATCCGACTTTATTCTGAGATTGTTCTTCAGCTGTGCCCACTCCTTTGTCATTCTTGTAGTTAATGTATTAAACCTGGGAAAAAGAAAACAATACTTCTCCAGAAGGCATTTCACACTCCAAAACCAGTGAACTCCATTTCCACATGAGTTTCTTTGATACGTTATCCAGTGTCCTTAGCACATGAGCTGTGGCCACTTGTGAACAGAGCAAAAGTGTATCTGGCAGAAATGAAGCTGAGTAAAGGAGCAGAGGGCAATTCAGCCAGCAAGAGCACTCTGTTGCTTGGGATCACTCACAACACAGGAGATCCACACAGGACAATGTGCACTAAGTAGGAGAGGTTCAAGAGACATTTTTCAGCAATTACGTACTGTTCTCAATACTTTTTTTTCTTCAACACACCCACAGGCACAGTGAGCAAGTAAAAGTATTGCCAAGTTATTGCCTTGCTTTTCTTAAAACAACAGAAAACCAACTATCTTATTACGCACGACTAAGAAAGAGCTGTGAACACCAGTGCTCCTTCTAACAAAATAATTAGATATATCATAGTCCCTTCCTTCTCTGGGTATAAATAAATCTGTTGCCATTGCTGCCATGCACACAGAGTACATCTTGCCTGAAACTGGTATTTTACAGGGCTGCAAGTGTCCTCTTTCGCATGGGGCAGTCTTGAAATTCGGGTGTTAAAAGTAATCTTTATGGCCAACGTTCCGAGTGCCTACAAACAAAAAAAAAGTGCGACAACAAAATGTGAGGCATAGAGAGCAGACAGACACAGTTGTTTTCTCATAGTTCATTCACTTCCATCAAGTGTATTTCTGGCAGTTCTTTTCCATGGTATCAGGCCAAGTTCACCATCTCAAAGGTCTTCTCAGAATCATGAAACATTTCTTTGAGAATAACATCTTTTCCCTCATTTAATCACCCGTCTGTCCTCAGCAGTCAGCTTTGCTGTTTTACTCCAGATGCCTCCACTGGTCAAGGAAACTATTTGCTTTTGTGCAAACTGTCTTCCCCTCATCCTCTATTTTTAAGATGTAATCTATCTCTTCTGCTTGCTACTTCTGCTAGCTTCTCTGTAGACAGAGAAAAAGTGTTGGAAAAGTGTTGGAAAATTGTTCACACCTCAGACCTTCTTTTGCTCTTTACCCATACATAAAATCGCACAAGCGGCCAGAGCTACTGGGATTTTTCTCTTGACTTTTTTCTCAGTTGCAAGTCATACTTTACTAGATTCAGTGTCACGCACACTGAAATCTCCACAGTGCAAAAGCCAGAGATTTGTGGAGACCATTCCATAAGGATTTGGTATATTTCAAATGTCACAGCACAGCCACACATTTACTGAGGGAAGAACAAGAGTGCCACATGATCCCTATTCCATTTGAGTATGATTTTGCTAGTCTGGCATCAGTATGCTCAATATGGACCACTCTTCTACAGCAGCAGTGATCTGCAGTTTGAAGCATTACTTCTTAATGTTTTCCAAGAAGAAAGAAGGATTATAATCCTTAGGACAGCGATCAGTCCATTTTGTAAGGCTATTTTTGATTGCTCTACCACATTACATTATTTGGCTTATGCCTTTTGCCTCCTTTTTCTAATACCAGATTAGCTTACTTGCTCTGTGACTCCTTTTAGTCTTTCTGTTAATTTCTGTTCCTTCTTCTGCTATATCTCCTGTTCAGGTGACATAACAAAAGGCAAACAAATTGCTTTGCAGTTGTTTAGTTAAGTGTTGGTTTAGGTGTTTAGTGCACCAGCCAAACACGACAGAGAACATACAAACACCATAACCCACGCTGGGTAGGCTGTAGTACTTTCAGTGGACTGCTTTATGTGGAAGATCGATGATCAGAATTTGCTTTTTTTTTTTCCTCCACTGCAATCTCATTTGAAGGTATTTTCCACCCTTTTAATTACACTCTGATATGTGATGTGCCAGAGTGCTTCCCTGCTTGTGATCCTTTTCTTGGCAATCATCTCATGTACTAGTAATGCTGCAGTCATGGAGAGTTTGATTAGATTTTTGGTAGAGAAACTGTGTACTAAAAACATTATTAGGAAATACATGCTACCTATTTTTTACATAGTCTTCCACCATTTAAAATTTTAACATAATGATTTTAAAGCTTTCTATCCCAGAATTTATTTGCTGAAAACATATATTCCATGGTCTTGTAGACTCTGACACTTCTATGATACCTGAATTTAGCACTGATTTCTCCCCTTATAGTGAATGAATATTGTCCAACTAATGTCAGTGAGGTTGTTGCTGTTAATAGCAGGGTACTACTTATTGTTTCTGATGGAAGATGAAGACCAATTAGGCTTGAGGTCAGCTGTTGGTTTTCCAAGCACTTCTACTGGTCCTGTGAATATACCTGCTGATTTTTATTTTTCTGTATTCTGGGGTAAGCCCCCCAAATCTAGTGTACGTAATATCACTTCAAGGTTTTTCTAGTGAAAGTTATTCTCCAGCTGCATGCAGTGCATGAGCTGGATCGTTTTGCTCATCTAGACAATGTACCTGTTTAAAATGTGGTAGATGAACATTTGAGTAGTCCCTACTCTAGGTACTCCTTTTTAATGTGTTTTCTTTAACTGTGTCTCCATTGTCTGCTGCAAACTTGCTATACCTTCATCACATGCGAGTCTCTTAAGTTTGGCTGTTACCTCATTGTCTCCTGTTTTGTCTTGGCATGTTTGTGCATGATGGGGAGAGGTTCAGTGAAGGCAACCAACTGGTGATCGTACCTCTCTTTTGGTTTTGCCACCTTGTCAGTGTGCCTGCTGCTAATGACACAGGAACCTGCTTTTCAAATGGGTGACATGCTCTAGCCACCAGAAAAACTTTTCAGCATTCAGTTATCCTCTGCTACTAATTTTATGTGCATTTCTTTCATGGCTGTCCTACTCCAAAATGGTTCAAGTCCTCCACATCACATACAGTCACCTATTTTTCAGTTGTCCCCAAAGGTGTTCAATTTGTCTGAGATTTTCTTTCCTTCTATATCTGTAGAGAGAGGTATGTCTCTGTTTCACAAAGTCTAATCGGTCTCTGAATTCTCAATAATTGCATTAACGAGCTTGTGAGACACACATACACACACGCACAGGGGAGGAGGGACCAAATGGATCATCTTTGAGCCACTTCTATGTCTCAAATGGCGAGTGCAGCAGCTACCTAAGATTGCACCTATATACTACAACTGGAATGGGTTTTGCACTTTAACAACCTGAAACATCTCCATTTTCTGAAGCTAAGGTCCATCATAAGCATGGTAATTTTAGAAGCCCGATCAGACAGTTTTGCATGTGATTTGCCTTGTGACTATCCCTACATTGTAGCTTTTTAACAAAAGAAAACAAATAAATATACATTACTAGACCTTGGGAAATGAAGACAACTGCTGATAAAAATTCATAGTATTCTCTGATAAAAAGGAAGTCCTATGGTAACTTTCAGAGCCATGCAGAAGCAGCAGTAATAACTTTGAATCACATCTTCTTAGTAGCTTTGACATATAACTTTGAAGTTGGTCCTTCTCTGAGGTGGAGGTTATACCAGATAACCTTCAGTGGTCCTTTCCTGCCTGATTTTTTTCTATAGGTAGCAGGGATGAGGAGCTACGTCTTTGATGAAAACTTTTCACACAGCCTTTTCAAACATCCTTGCCTGTTATCATTCATGTTATCTTTGATGTGGTACTTGCAGGGGGAAGATCACATAACTGTGGTCTGCATTTTGGCCCTAAGCCAAATACCCCAACTTATTTCTAGTTATATAGTAACAAAACCATATCTAAAAGAATAAAAGTATATTACTGGTCAACGTGAATAGAAGGAAGCACTTGAGCTGCAATGATCCATCACTGCAGCTGCTTCTCCTTTTTTGGTTGTGTGGAAAGAAATAGGGAGCAGTCTCCAGGAAACATCTTATATCTAATGGCAGGGATTTGGCAGCAAGAGCCTGCTTTTATTAACCACAAGGTTGTTCAGTGTGTGCCATGGGAATGGTGTCACTAGCAGAAGAATATCCTTTTATTTCAAGCCCTCTGGGGAATTCTGCAGGTAGGAGCAACTTAAGACCTTCCTAAGGCTGGGCCTTAATGAAACACCATTTGGAAGGGAAATAGAAGACCAAGTTGCCTTATAGATTAAAAACTCATCAGGAATTTCAGGCAATGCAGATTCAAAAGCCTGGTGCAGGCAGAGAAGAGTTTTGCACCTGACCTTTACAAATCCCAAAGAGTCTCCTGGCTATGGAGACAGGTTTGCCTTTGTTATTGATTCTGAAATTCCTTTCCACCAAAACCGATACACGTGTGTAGTAATAGACTGTTCTTATTCATCATGTATGAAAAGAGCATGATAGAAACCATTGCAAAGAACATCAGAAGAGTGCATTCAAACTATGCATTTTAGAAAAAACAAATTTATAACCAGAACTCTAAAAATTCACCTCTAAAGTTAAGCCACAAGCATTTAAAGTTGGAAGCTTTTAGCAAGAAAGAACCGATTCCATGTGTACCCATGTTCACCAATTGTCTGTTATCAAAACAGCACCTAAAATATCAAAAGAGTAGTTCCCAAAGAAGGATACTCCATAAGGAAATATTTCAGATAAAGATGTGAATTGGCTGCTGCCAACATGTCCTAATTCAACCATAATTCCACAGGAACATTTGTTTTCCTTTAAATTTAGTGTAAATTTAAGTCTACCCTCCCAAGCCAATCATTGATTTGCAGTTTATCAGTGATAAACAGAGAGGCTGAAGTAATGTTGGCTTGAAGACTAACACTGAGAGCTGCCCTCCTTGCTGCTGGCTGGCAGTGGAAGCAGTGTTGGGGCCTGCAGGTCTTGCACAACCCTGGAGTTTCTTGTTCATCGTCGACAAGGTAATTGGTATTCCCATGGTGATTCAGAACCAAAACCAAATAAAACATTAATGTGGCAATTTTTTTAACGACTGCCACTGCGGTGTTTGTCTGCAGCATGGCCCTGACAGCTCTGTGGTGTATGTCACAAATGTTCATATTGGTGAAGGAGTCCCAGCTGGGTTGAGGTGCCTGCCAGTGAACAAGCCAAACACAGCCACTGATGTGGAGCCAGAAGCAAAACTGCTGGTGAATGCGAACCACGGCTTTCAGATAGCTGACTACAGCTCCAACACCTCTTATCAACACGATTCTGTCAGAACTTTTATCTTTGTCTTCAGGCATGGTCATGCACCATATCAAATCACATGTAGGGTTATTAACTAATTATGCAATCGTAAACCTAATGTCTTTTGAAATGTATTTTGAAACAAAACTCAAGAGCAGAGCCCCCGGTGCCCTGGCAGGCTTTGCAAAGACCCGTGCACGCAGCCGGGTTGCAGTAGACAGCATTCCCCCGAGTGGGGCCGTGGGACCGGTCTCCACCGCCTCGCAGGGACGAGAAGACGCTGCTGTCTCCGTGCTATCACAAAACGCGGTGCCCGGCCCTGGCTCCTCGAGTCCTCCCCAGCAGCGCCCAGAGGCGGCGGTGAGGGGCGCCCGGCCTGACGGGGCACAGGCAGCCTCTCACCGAGGGTGACGGCTTTGCGGGGGTCGGGGAGCCCCTGCCATACGGCCCCGGCGAGCTTTGGAAAGGGGTCAGTGGACCAGGCGAGTGCCTGAGACCCTCAACGCCGCCGGGACGGGGCCGGGCTCTCTCGAACCGCAGCGCCCGGCGTGCGGGGCCGAAGCGGGACTGGGGCCGGTGCTCAAGCCCGGGGGAGGGTTTTACCGGCAGTCCGGGTGCCGGTCGCAAGGGGTCCCGGTTTGCACAACGCCCCGGTGGCAGAGCTGGCCACGCTCCGGCGCACGGAAGGCGGAAATCCCCGGCGGGAGGAGGCGTGGGAGGGAAAGGGGAATGGCCTAAACCGGGCAGCCGGCGGCTCGGCTCGGCACAGAACGGCTCAGCCAGCCACCCGCCTCTTGCTCCGCTACGATGGAGCCGCGACGGTGAGTGGCGGCCCGGGGCGGCGGGGCTGCCGGCCCTCCCGCGGGTCGCTGGGGCTCGGGGGGGCACAAGCGGGCTGTTGCCGGGGCGCTGGCGGGTTGCTTGCTCGGGGGCAGAGAGGTGCGTACCCCGTTTGAAATGAAACATCCGCGTTTCGTTACAACGCAGCGGGCAGGAAAAGTTCTGGTGGAGGGTGGGCTTCTTAAATGGAGACAGGGGCGAGGCGCCGCACGGGGTCCCCTCCCGGACCTGCGACGGCGGGTCCCGGCTGCCCGCCAGCACGGTGCTGCCTGTGGGGCCCGGGGCCGGCGGCTCTCCCGGGCGGGGAGTTCTCACGGGCGCCCGAAGCCGCGGGAGAACCGAGACGGGGGAGGCGGGTTTCGCAAGGCCCCCTCGGCGGCGGGGGTACCCCTGGCATAGCGGGTCAGCCCCCGCAGCGGCCCCGCCTGTCTGTAGTGTGTGATCTACCCCGCTGCAGGCTGCAGGGAATTAACTGGCATTTTGAGGAGTCTTTTGGTCCGAATGTGAATGGGAGATGGCAAGCAGGCGCACCGGCTTTCATTGCCCAGCTTAGTGTTGCCTTGCCGTGGGTGTTAGAAAAGCTTCACGGATAACCTATTTAGGGCACCTGCTGATGCGAGAAGTGATGTCGCTACAAGGTTAGGTGATAAAGCAAATCCCAGCAGTGGAGCAAAAACCCCAAAGTTATCATTGCAAGCATCGGGACATCTTTTTGTATGGCTAGTTTGTGCTGGAACAGCAACATCCCATGAGTGTAAAATAAATAGTGCATGAAAAAGTTGAGATGCTGGTAGGAAGAATAATCACACCGAACAAGAATGTATGAAAGAGGAAGTGCAACTTTCTCCTATTTCACATGACATTTTAAAAACGTATAGAAGGGGAAGGTGTGGGAAAGAATTGAAAAAGGAAAAAAAAAATATTTCAAATAAAAAAAGGAAACTAATGCAGCTACACTTGGCTTAGCGGAGCTCACTGCCAATGTGATGGACACAGGAGCTGAGTGGGGCAAAGGGGAGGTTTCTCTGCAGGCAAGAGCGTGTCTCCCTTTTTGCAACAGGAGCTTGGCATTTAAAGCTATTCTAGGGAAATGTGGTGGGTTGACACTGCCCTCACACTACCACAGCTGCAACCCTCTCCAAGTAAGAGGATGAGCATTTCTGTATCTGTCCAGCCTTGACTGTGACATCATGTATTAAAATAAGAAATCAAGACCTGCTTTGTATACGTACATTAGAGAATCGGTTCTGGCTGACTATCTAAATATTTGTTGGCATCAGCCAATACCTTCCACGGGAAATTCCCTAAAGAGTCCCATAAAGATCAGTCAACCGTTGTTCTCCATTTAATTCAAATGACTTGCTACATCCATAGTTTCTAACTTGGCTGGGGAACAACAAAACAGCCACGGGATTAAGAACTCCATTAAGGTGAGCTTGTCAAGACAGACCTCTACCAGCTTGGCACAAAAGTGATGGCTCCTGCACAGTATAAAAATACAAGAGACCTACAATACAAGAATACAAGACCACGTGCAAAAGCGACCAAAAGTCACTGCCAGAGACGGAACAGAGCAGAGCTGCCTCCCTGGAGCGTTTAGGTACGCTTACTTGGGAGGCTTACTTTAGGGCTGACTGCAGATTTAGTAAAATAAGTATTAGAGCAGAAATATTCCACACTGGGCTTCCGCTTAAACTTTTGAAACCTCATCTATAAAACCATTTTAAAGGACACAGAAAAGGAAAACAAAGTATTTTTTTTTTCATATAAAAATAGTACAATTCAGACTGACTCTTCCCTAAACTTTCCCCATCTCATTCGCTGGAGATGGGGCTTCAAGTGGAGGTAGATTTTGTGTCAGGAATGTCCTTTGCTTTCTCCATCCAAGCCAAATAGGTTTGGGAAGATCAGAATCTTCTTGGGGGCTGGTAGGTATTAGAGACCCTCCTCCACAGCAGAGGAGACCCAAGCTGTGTCCAGGCAGCTGGTAGGAGTGAAGCTGGGCAGACACAATGCTGTGGGTGGGAGATGGCAGATGAATCCTGATGCTTGGCTGGACAAAGGGGCAGGAGCTGTGGGGAAAGGGCAGGAGGCCTGGAAGAGAGAGGGGATGGTGTAAAGCACAGCTGATGGGGTGGGGGGGAAGCAAGGTGAGAAGCGGCTGCTGGGGGATTAGGCTTGGGTTAGGGCTTGGAGGGAGGAGGGTCAGGCAGCGCAGGGTTGGTTTGGAAGGCAAGCAGTCTAAGTAGGAGAACCTGGAGCTCGCTCCTGGGTGGGCATGGGCTGCTGGGGGCAGCTGTCCTCATTGCCCCAGCCCTTGGCTCAACGTTGGACCTGGCTGAGGGTTGAGAACAACTGGGGAAGGGAACCAGCTGCACCCAGGCAGTGTGGCCTCACAGTCCCACTTGCTTGCAAAAACCAAACTGGGGATGAGCAGGTCTCGTGGCCCTCTGCCCATCAGCTCAGTTTTGCAACCTTATTGCACCCAGGGCAGTATCAAGGTGGGCGACTGCAGCCATGCCGCTCCCATCCCAAAACCTTTCTAGTGTCTTCCTTTCCCACAGCAGTCTAGAGGAAGGCGAGCGCAATGTATAGCTAGGCATGGTGGTGAAAGGCTATTTTAAAGTAACTCTTAGAAAAGTGCCATACATTTACCTTTCTTAAAGCCATATAGGGTGAGAGTTAAATCACCCAGACTTTACAGATAGGTTAAACAGGGTTTTCCTATAGCATCCAGAGGGTGTAACTCCCTTGGGAAACTCCTGCATAGATTTACCCCTCTGGAATAATGAAACACTCCACTTTCCAGCAAAACCTTTGCACAGCTCCCTGCTAATCAGCACGTTTCCTGTTTACGCATTTTTACTGAGTGCACAAACCAGTGGGCAGCATGGTCAGCTGCTTGCCGTCCTTTAACCAGATAAAACCAAAAAGTCATTGAGTTCCAGCAAAACAGTGGGATGCAGGGCTTGACCTGGATTTAGGCCTGTGCAGCCATGATTCTTCCCAGCGACTCAGCTATCCTCCAGGGCCTATTTGTCCAGCAAGCCTATATGGTTTGTTTGTCACAAGAAAGACAGGCATAACACCAGCTTCATGCCTTCTGCTCTGATTCCAATATTAGTGCGTTTTACTGCTATTCATGGCCTTGGCCGCCCACCCACAGAGTTATGTCGTTTGAACAGAAGTTTTGCAGCTGCCAAAAATGCAAATACTTAATGGGACATTATGTAGTAGCAGTACCTAATTTTCTTACTTCTGCTACTATACTGAAACAATCAATATTAGGTTTATTGTTTACGTAAACAACAGAGGTGCTAAAGTCTATCATGTAACACTCTTGTTTGCTTTTTTATTTTAGCTATGGAGTTCTGTTTCTGCTTCATCATATCCTGAGAGTTGGTAAGTTTGGAACACCTCCATTAAAAATGAAGCTGCCCTCCCTTAATGTGTTTGGCCAAATACACAGAGTATTTTTAATACCTACAATAGAAACATCTGTGTGTTTTCAGCAAGACGCTTAAGAATTCCTCAGTGTGACATGCATCAGGGAAAGAAGAAAAAATCAGTTTCTAGCAGTTTTAGTACAGAGAATAGCAAAGGACCTCTTGTTTAGATTGCCCTGCCTGCTTTACAGACATCCCTGCGTATTTATCTCTGGCAACAAAAGGCCCTAGACATGAAGTAATAAGGGCTGCTGATAAGCCTGGATAAAGTCACATTATGACTCGAATTATACATTACCATATCAAGTACCTAATATTAGTAAGTCTTTTATTACAGTTCCAAAAATCCCTTTCAAAACAAAGGTAAGGTTAAAGGACATCAGTTGGTGATATTTAAATGTTTTCAGAGTTGTCTTCTCTGGTCTTGCTTAATCACTGCGACAAACGTCAACAAAGTCATCAAGGAAAGTCCCCGGCCCCAAAATCAGGACAAACCATACCAGATTCAGTTTCAATAGATGCTGGCTGGGCTGTTCCTAAATAGCTCCAGCGATGGAGGTGCCCGCATCTTCCCCAGCAATGCTTTCCAGAGCTTCACTTTTCCTGCTGCTACAAGGGATTTCCCAAAATCTGAGCTGCAGCATCCTAGTTGTGGTTCAATCCAGTTACTTCTTGCCTCATCCAGCAGAGGATAAGGCCCTGGAGAACACACTGCCTTCCTCCCTGCAAGTACCACGTTTGCTTCAGCAGTATTTTTAAGCCAGGGTGCCCAACTCAGACATGTAGATGAGCTATTTCTGAGACAAAGACATGTCCGTCCCCCTTTAACATCACGGCCTCCCTCTTGCCTCACCAGGCATTTCCACATTTCCAAACCCTCACTCCTGTCATCTTTCTTTCTCTAATTCACCCAGCCGTATAATTCCTTTGCCCACCTGTAATCTCTCCCATCCAGCCGGATGCCTGACCCCCCCATCACCCCCCTGTCTCACATTTACACCCCACACATTGCTTTGTTCTCAGCAACCAGTTGCACCGGAGAGGTTTCGGCTGCTGGGGTGGAGGAGAGGTGATGCGTCCCTCCCAGCAGGGAGCCTGCGGTCAGGGCCACCCTGGCCCTTTTGGAGTAGCTGACCTGCTGCATCGCACGTCAGCCAGCTCACGCCTTCTCGTTGCTCACCAGGAGCAGAGGTTGCCTTTCTCATGTCTGGAGGCCAGGCAAAGTGCCATGAAAACCAGATACTGTGCTGGCCTACCTCAAGTGGCCATAAGACATTGTAAATGTCTAATGAATGTGTCACTGGAGTTATCTGGGCATGCTGGTTTGCCAGCTGGGTATATTTGTTGAGAGGGTGACACCAGTGGTAGCAATAAAATGTGATTGCTATGATGTGCCCACTTTGAGAAACACTGGTTTTATTTCCCTTTTTAATTTTTTTGGGTCACAAAATAATGGTAGCACTCTTTTTCTTGTCAGTGTTTCCACTTCTTGTGATTCACCTGGTGTTATCTGGTATTTTTCTTAATTAAAAAAACCTGATTATTAAAGCATTAGGACCTGAATATGTGCCTGCAGTTGGTCAGTGAAGTGAAATATTTGGGTATCCATGGGGCTAGGAATGCTTAGACTGGTTGGTCCTTGAAGGAGGGGGGGAGAAAAAAAAAAGTAAGCAGAAGGCTTTATATTGTAAAAGGTCCCTTTGGAAAACGTACAGACAAACAGAGAGAGAATTAGCCACTGGCAAGTCAGAATGTAGAGATGACTACAAAGTGAGCACACTCACTGCCTGTTGTAAATACTAATACAGTAGTCCATATGTGGTAGAATATACTTGAAAAGAATGACATTTTTTCCACATCACCTCCCTTTATTTCTCTCTTTTAATCTTGTAGCTATTGCACTGGAGGAGGAGATCATTGTCAGTAAACTTGGAGACAACGCTACGCTGAGTTGCATTTATCAAGGAAGAAAATTGCCCTTAAAAAATCTACGGGTATATTGGCAAATAGCTGATGATCCAGAAGAGTGTTCAGTTGTACATGCGCTGATCTCTGGTCAAGACAATGAAAGTGAACAGTGTATTCACTTCAAAAACAGGACTCAGTTATTCTGGGATAGATTGGAAAGCGGCAATTTTTCTCTGCTACTACTAAATGTCAGCCAGAGTGATGAACGTACATACAAATGTGTAGTCCTGCAGAAAACTGAATATAACAAAGTGATTCACCAGGCAGAAGTGGTTCTCAGCCTAGGAGGTAAGAACTGGTATCACTTGCACATATGTGCCAAAATTCTCATTCCAGCTTTTCCAAACTCATGCTGTTTCAATATTACATTCAAGCATACCCTTCACTTTGAAACGTACTTCAGCCCTCTGGTGAAATGAAGTCTGCTTAACTTAAATGTTACAGATAGGGCATCTAAAACTGGGGGAATACCCGTAACAGCTATTTATCCAGTGTAGGGTTTTGTCCATCTTGGTTTTCATTAACATAAGGGCTCTTCCACATGACAGCAGTTTAAGACGTTGCTTTCTTCCTTTGGGTTTGGCTTCAGCCTTCTGCCCTTCCAGTAATTCTCTCAGCTCTCCAGCTTACATACCACACCTGCAGGTGTTTCCCTTTCAAGTCATAAGGGTCGTGTGAAACCCAGAACTTCTGCTTCAGGACCCACATCAAAATTTTGTCTTTTCAATACCTATCAACGTTTCGACAACTGTTTCTTTTTTTTTCTCACTCTCCAGCTAGTTATAGCCAACCGATACTCAGTGGACCGATAAGAAACAGTGACAGCACTGGAGAGGAGGTGACTTTCAGCTGCAGGTCCGGCAATGGATACCCAGAGCCCAACGTTTATTGGATAAATAAAACAGACAACAGCCGCCTGCCTCCATCAGAGCTGGAGATCACCCCCCACGCCGATGGCACTTACAGCGTTTTTAGCACACTGAAGGTTAAAGCCACTTCTAACATGCAAATAGAGTGCTCCGTAGAAAATAAAATACTGCAGGAGAATCTGTCAGCCAACTGTAAGTCCCTTCACGATATTTCATGTTTTCTAGATAGCAGATATATCAACCAGCGTGTCTCCGCCTGTAGACATGCGCTAACTAGAGGCGCGCGTTAATTCAGTAGTTCCCAAAAGTGCTGAGAAGAGCGCAGTTTTTGTTTACAGCTAGTTGTGCTTAGCCGTGGACTTTGTGTTTACCTCTGACTCCTTCCGCACTGAAGTGAACACCCCATCAAGCATGTTAGGACAGCAGCACTGAGAAGCTCTTGCGTCTGAGGCACTCGCTGGGCTCTACCTTTCGGTTCCTCCTGTTTTTCAGGGGGCACCGTACAGTAGATCCACGATTCCTGAACCCCTACCTTACCGCTCTGCAGCGCTCACATTTGCTTTTTCTCTACCTAGTTTTTTGTAACACAGTGCACTATTTGAAGTAGGCCCATAGCAAACAGGTACTATTGGCACAATAGAGCAATACACCTAATAGCACAAGTTTAATAAGCTCTTTATTGCTGATATGAGTGATTAATAGTAAAAACAAATATTTAATAAGTCAGCTCTTTACAAAGCTAGAAAGCTATTAAAAAGAAGAAGAAAAAAAAAGTTATTAAAAAGTTATAGCTATAGTAGCAATAGAGAATGTCACGATTTCCGAACAGAGAAGCTATCTGGAGTGGGAGAGCTTATCTGGAGGTGGCTGTTCGTCCCATTGCTGTTCCTGGCTCTGCCTCCTGCCACGACTTTCTCTCCCAGCATTCTGCACCCTGGTGCAAGAAGGTTTGGTTGTTTGCATAACTGTAGCTGGATAGCCACAATTAGTTTGCCTGAACATAACAAGGAGTCATGTACTCTGGACTTAATGACACTGATCCCACAAAAAGCCAAATGATACAAAATATTTCCAGGAAGAAAAATTGTTCATACGAGCAAAAGTTGCACAGTAGAGTGTTTATATGATAGCATGTCCTTGCTGTTATCCCAAATTAAAGGAAAACTAAGTGACCTTGTCATTAGTTTCCTAATGGCATTTTGTTATATTGTATTCTGAGGGAAAAGACCTTCATCTTGTTGTTTTTTTGTTGGTCTCTAAAAACACTGCCACACTTAAGAGTAAGAGATGTGATTTGAAACCTTCAGTTTGCAGCAATCAGCAGAAATTAGTCACTAACTTCAGGGAAACAGGTTTTTACTCACTTTTCTGAATACCATCAGATTTACATTATAGATTCTGTATACATTTATTTTCAGCTGAGTCTAGATACAAGCTCAAACATACAGTCTCCTAGGGATGGCAGGAAAGAAGAACAAAAAGGAAGCAAGAGGGATGCATGCAGTATGATGACAGGGAGGAATCAATTGGCATTGTATTATTAGACAGTGTAAGCTGGCGATGTGTCTTGCTCAGAAGGAATAACACCAGAATCATAGTGATATGAATAGAACAAATATTTAGTCCTTCACAATTTGTGCATGTAAAATGTGGCCAAATATTTGCCTGGTATAAAATGTGAAAATGTATACCTTATTACATCTTTTTTCTATTTTATTCTAGACACACAGCTGAAGCAAAGCGATGGTTCTGGCACAGAAAGTCACAAAAACCTAGAAAAAAATGGACGAGGTGCTCAAGCAGCTGGCATCATTTCCATTGTCATTCTGATGGGTCTGCTAGCTGTTTTAACCTGCTGGCTGTGGAGACGGAGGTCCTCTAAACTAGTGTCCTACACAGGTAATGAGGACCTTCATTTGCATGACGAAATCTGAAGAATTCTTTTTCATTTGCCAAAATATTTAATGTCATCCAGCACATTGCTAGAACGTACGAGTAAGCTGCCTACACACAACAGCAGGAAATCATGCTGTTATCAAAAACCTGGAGGTGCCCTGGGGAGGACACGTAGTGCCCCAGAACATGTTATTCTTTATGGTTTTCTGCTCGGGTGCCTGAGCCTCACAGGAGTTAACCGCTGGATGCGAGTAACTCAGACTTTGTGCCTGTTCAGATCGTAGTTTCCCAGCCTGCGAGCTGCTTCTGGACAGATGGAGGGGATGCTCCTCCATGGAACAGAACTGGGGTCAGTAGCTTGCTCTGCTTAGCACAATCCAAAGCAGAAATCAGAGGATAAAATCAATCCTGAGAGCTTTAGAGTCATTGGTTGGGCAAATTAGTGTTCAAGATGTCACTGGGATCAAGCAGCTTTCTACAAGTCAGAAATAAAGCACGTCTCACTGTCACTCCCCATTATACATACGTACCCTTGTATTGCCACATTTGCCCACATGTGGGACTCCTCAATGCTTGGCAAGACGGAACAAAAGGTACCTCTAAAACACATCTTGTGAACCAGACTCAGTCTGCTGATGTATCAGAGTACTTCTGTAAGCCACTTTGCAAGGGTACGAGAGCTAACATCTAAGAGGAGGGAGCAGGGACACCACAGTTCTCATGGACAAGGACAAACCCCGTTTTCAATCCATGCCCTCTTCCTTGTAGCTAGCAAGCCCAGGTACTTCAAAGAAGAGCAGGAGAAAGCAGGGTACTGATCTTGCCCAGTATTTGCAGCAGCTGTGCTAGGAACCATGTCCTTCCTTCAGAAACAACCCAAAAGTGGTGCAGGACTCCTTCCCAAAACATGGAGCAGGACTCTTGCTTCAGGCCCAAAATCTATCCCTCCTAAAATGGTGACCTACATTGTAAGCGACTAGAGTATGGACTACATTTTGCTGTCCAAAGCGCATTTAGCACATTGAACCCTCAACTTTGGTGGATGTTGCTTACTATTAATCCCATTTGGAAAAAGACTATAGTTATCTATTCTACATGCTTAAAACAGTGCATTTGTTTCAACAGATGTCCAACCCAATGAAGACAAAGGAGGACTCAACTGTAAGTATTAAAAATAATGTTGCTGTATTTGTGTCAAGAGTGACTTAACTTCATAGCTTCAGTACTCAAGCTCAGCACAAAGCCTTCGGATTAGACCTGCTAAATGCTACAAACTCAAGTGTGTAAAGTGGTAGCCCTGCTTCTTCTCTCAGCCCTTTCCTTGAGTTCTGTAGAGTTGCCAAAGGCAGCCTGAGCACCTTGGTTCCCAGAAGTTCCTTCAACAGCTCAGGCCAAAGGACATGACAAACAGATAGGAGAGACAGTGCATACAGGCTGAAGCTACCCTCTCCTCCTGTTCTACAACTGTGCTGCAGCTACCGTTGCCATCAAGACAGGTGGATTATGCCATAAGCCAGGCAGAGCCAAACTTGGAAAATCTGTTTCAAATGATGATTTTTTTCAAGTCAGGACAATACTGACCATTTATCACTTCATATCATGTCATGCCCATCACCAAATGGTTGTTCCCTGCCTTTTTAAGCACCATGTCCTAGTCTTTAGCTGGGATATAGCAACATCATATGCCTTGTGTCTATGAGCCTGACCTTATACATACCAAATTTAAAAAGTACTAAGCATTCTCCTTTCCTAGAGAGAGGGGGGGAAAAAAAAAAAGGCAGTTTTAGACCTTCAGCATGTTCATATTTTTTATAAGCAAGAATGCAATATTACAGGCTAGCTGGTTTACAAATTCATTTATCATTTATAGTGGGGGAAAATAAAAACAGGGCAAAAAAAAATCCAAAATAAATTTGGAAAAACGAACTCAGCACATGGGACTTGCAAGAGTACAGAGAGAATGAAATATCTGCCTATTTTATATCTCAGTTGGTAGTTTCTACTGAGGCAAATGTCTGTTGCCTGGTTGTCTCTGCAGAACAGGCAGAAAATACTGTGGTTCCACCAAAACTCTAATAGTGAAAGCATAGTTTGCCCTAGCAGATGCAGTGAATGTACACAATTCATAATATCAAGCAGAAGCAAAATAACCCTTAAAATAAAAAAAAACCCTAAAAAATCTAGAACTTCTTTGGTGGGTATGCAAACTGGGTTAATGCTCAGTTATTTTCCAGACCCATCACACAGCCCCAGCCTGATCCACAACATTTGTGTTTGCTAGACATCAACAGGCATCACACTGGTTCCTGTAGAGCTTAACGTAGAAAGGAAGATGGATTTTCTCCTTAAGATACATTTTCTCCTTCCATTCCTGTGAGCTGCATTAACATAACCCAAACAGATCATTTAAAGTCAACTTTTTCTTCTGGACTTACTTATACTAGGCTCTATTTTATTAGACCTCTGGACTTAGCCCATAAGTAGAAAAACATCTGTGACATAAATAGCAGTAAATATTTGCCTTACACAGAAGGCTGCAGTGGCATGATTTATTCGCTAACAACAAACCAGACACATTGGCCTTCCAGAGCCTATCTTTTCCTTGGCGTGTCTCTGTGCCTTTTGGGCAGAGGAGGTGGGACAGCAGCTTTGGTGCGATCAGAAGCTATCCCACCTCTGAGGGCTGATTTTCTGCCAACAGAGCCACGTAAGGCATGGAAGGCAGCCTCTTTTGGGTGACCCAGTTTGATGGCAACTTGGACCAATACCAGAGAAAGTAGAACTATCTAGGGAATGTGACCTCTGATGAAGGATTGGTTATGTTTGTTTAGGCTGGAGATGGCATGGCTGATTAAGGACACATTAACAGCCCTCTTCAGAGAATTCCTTAAAGAGGATGGGACAAGTTATTCATTGCCTTAACCCAGCGGACACAGCACTTGAGGCACAACTGGCTTAAACAACGGAGATTTAAGATACATATTAGAAAAAAAGGGCTTTTTAAGAGTAATGGTAGTTGAGGACCAAGACAGGGAGTTTGTGCGGGCTGTCAAGTCTGTCAGTCCAGGTTTGTTGCTGCTCTGTTTTTTTGTTTTTTTTCTTAACAAAAATAGGATACCAGCATCTGTCAGGAATTATTTAGAAATAGTTGATACTACCTCAGGGCAAAAAGATGGGGTCTTGGAGGAATTCTAGCTTAATTCAATCATCGTTTGAGATTTTCAAGCGAGTTGTGCATGGTAGATGGGTAGTAAGGTGCTGTGGAGGTCGCACCCCCAGGGATGCTCCGCCACGATGTTCTGTTTTTCAATACTGATATAAACGCGTTTGTTTCTATGGGTTTCACTTTTTATAAAGAAAGTCAGATTGTTTCAAGGAGGGGTGGGAATCCTGAATACTGCAAAACCAAAAAGAGCCTACTGAGGCTAGCTTTGCTGTTACAAAGAAAAAAGTTTTGGAAACTATGGGGAAGGCAGGTTGCAAAGAAGAGTAACTTCATCCCAGTGGGGTTAGTCTCTCCAGACACCCATTTCAGTCAGTGGGGCAGGATGAGTCACTGAGGAGAAATTCAGAGCTAGCACAATTTGGAATTGCTCAGTGGAGGGATCCCTTTGCTGCCTGTAGATGAGCCTCAGGAAGCTGGTTTCCCTTGGCCACAGATCAGTTTTGTGCATCTCGTTCTCTGAAGTAGCTTAAAACAAACCAAAGGTGACACTGACATCCCTTCGCAAGAGGGGGGGGATGTTAGCAGGAGAGCACCTTTTGCGTTTGCAGAAGGAGAGGCACTTTCAGTCTGTGGCACAAGGGCAGAGGGCCCCCAGCGTCTCGGGTATCGAGGCAGGGCTTCACCCCAGCTGATTCTCTCTCAGCAGCATGAATGCAGCTTTTCCATAGCTTTGCAGCTTGTTCCACTGGTTATGTAGGAAAAAAAGGTTATTTCTGGAGGATTTTTTTCTCCTTTCTTTTTTTTTTAAAAAAAGACGTTGCTTTGTTTTTACAGCACCCGTCTAAATGGAAAGTCTGCCAACAATTTGGGCAGCTGGAGATGCGTCAAGAGAAGCATCACCCCCTATCTTGGTGGCAGCGTTGCTGTGACAGACTTCTGCAGAAATCTATCAAGAGAGATGGCAAAAAAAGCTTCTCCACCACAAGAGACAGCAAAATCTGCTGGATTTCTGTTCCAACCACTGTCTGTGTCCACACAAGAGTTGTGTTACCACACCAGCTAACCACTTTGGACAGTCCTCTTTGATAGTCTGTCAGTGTTTTGAGCTCCTGCACGGGGGAAAGCAGTAAGCCTGGGACTTGGCTACTCTGTGCCAGGGAGCTGAAAGCTGGTGAGTGCCCAGTCTCTTGTCATCACCATCGAGGACTTTGTTAGTAGCAGAAGCCACCGCGTTTCAGGAGCATGGGAAGTTCTCGCTGCTTCTCCTTACCCTGACGATGACTACTGAATGTGAAGAATAGCAGCTAAAAAGAAAACCACCCAAAAAACTGAAGGACTCTCTGCAAAGTGAGATTTGTGACCTTTTCCACTTTTATCTCTCTACAGTATATCCTTTCATTGTCTTGTTTCACCAGCTGCATGTTATTCTGCACAGAGCAAGGTAGAACATTTTGACCCAGTCCTCCAAAAACAGGAGTTGCTATGACAGGGTTAAGCTCTGAATGTGCTAATGTAAGGGAACATGCATTGTTTAAATGCACTCAATATCAACATTTTCTTTTTTACCAAATATTCCACTGAAAAAGGGGACTTCCACTTTTGACAGAAGCCGTTAACATACTATGTGAAAGAACAGGCTGCGGAAATCCAACCGATTAAAAATAGTGCTCTCTGCTATGTTAATGTCAGATTACCTAGACTTACCCTTTTCAGGATGGAACAAAAACTGTGGTCAAGCTCTGCTTGATTCAACTGGTCTTTACTTATGCACTCCCCTTTAGTTTCCGGGGAGGATTTTAAACTGAAATTTTTAAACTGAACCTCTCCTTCTGTCTCATCCCTCCATCAAAAACAAACAAAAAAGAGTGCAGACTCTTGCAGAGTCCATGAATGTCCAGAAAGCCAAGAACTGCAGTTTCCTTATGCCAGTGCCTTGTTGCTTCAGCCCCGAGTCAGCCCAGAACAACTGGTTGAAAATTGCGAAGCAGTAAACTTTGCTGATGGTATGAGGTTTTGAAAGGAGGAGGAATCTATGCTAGCTCTCTTGCCTAGATGGGGCAGTTTTCCCCATCTTGGCACGGGGGGGGTGGAGATGATTATTTTAAATGGACCCCTGGAAACACCTGCCTTCTCCTGCACCAGTTGCTAGACTAAAATTCTACCATTTTTGTGATTAACTCTCAGCCTTGTTTGTCCTACCTCTCTCTGCACAGGGGAGGTACTCCAGTGTCAGCTGTGAGATAGAACATTGATTTTTCATAGGAAGATCAGCTTTCAAATGCCAGCCAAGCGAAAATAAATTTTGTTGTCCTGTTCTCTCATCACACGGAATCCAGAACCATTTGGCAGTAGCACAGGTAGCTTTTGTCGAAGCAATACCCCTCAGAGCAAGGAGGCTCCGAGCTGGGTGGCTGTTGCGGGAGGGCTACACAGGCTCAGCCTCCATGGCATTTAAGAGAAGGAGCAGTTTAGATCTCACTTGCTGCCATCTAGGCTTACTCGCCAATTTGAATAGGTGATAGGATAGGGAACGGGGTTTAAAAAAAAAAAAAAGCTAAGCTGCAACTGCATAATTAAGCTCCTGTCTCCTGGTTAAATTGTAAGTAACTGTGTACAAATGTGGTTTTTGTAAAGACATTCTATCTATTAATGTCTAAAAAAATGTATTGCATATTTGCTAATCTTGAATGATGTCTGTGAAATACTGGTTTATTTATTAATTCCACTTTTGTTTTGTGTTGCCTTCCAATCTACAACTGTAACATACCCTGTCAGGTAGGGCATTTAGCTCACGGTATTTTTCCGATAAGATTACAGAGGTACCATAGTTACTTTAAATATAAGCCTTTCCTTGTCTGTCTTCTCTCACACCCATTAATCCAGGTGTTAGATATTTTCTGAGGCCATATCTAGTCCTCAGTGAACCCTAAAGGGAATTTGCTTGGAGAAAGCTTACAGACACCTTAAAACTGCGAACAACATCTGTGCAGATGTGAAGGATAACCAATTCCTAGTGGTTCAGTAAGAAGTCCTGCAGATGTTTCCTTGCTATCACATGAAGTTGTTTTGTGCAGCCTTTTTGGCACTGCTGTAACTGACAGAAGCCTTTTGTAAAAACAGTTTTCCACCTTTATATTCTGCAACTGCAAGAAGCTGTAACAGTTTAGAGATGTAAGAAGTGACCTAGCTGTTGCTTCGCAATATGTTGTTAAGCTAATTTAGACTGGTTGGATTTTCTTTACTTCTGGGCTACTTCACAGCGTGTACTGAATACATGCAACAGCCTACTCTTGCAAAATTCGTACTTTCAATTGGTTTAGGTTTCCTGCTATTTTTGGAGGTGAGTGAATCCTAAATGGCAGTTGTTTTTAGCATTCAAAGGACTTGGGAATTTTGTAATAACAGAGTTTTTGTCATCACGTACCATGTTTATGTTTTAAATAAAAATCTATTCATTCTTCTGGATGTTTGACTAAATCTATCAGCATGTAAAGACAAGTCACTCCAAATCATTGCACCCAACCAAAGTGGAAGTTTTACTTTCAGCCACATCCCTCGGGGCATATAAGCGCTCCTGTCCCTCAGATGAGGAGAAACCAATGCAACACAGAGACTTGACGAGCTTTGCTCGATTTTGGCTTGCAAAACAAAATACCTTGAACCAAGTCAATGAAAGTCACACAGTAGCCAGAAAGCAGCACTAAGTCTCAGCTGACACATCCTTTTCTCACCCAACTTAACAACCCTTAGCAGAGCAAAGGTACAACAAACCCTCCCACTTCCAGAACTGAAACTGGCTTATTGCACTGACACAGGTCAGTGTTGCCCATGGGCACCAGCACCCCTGTTTCCTTGCATGAAAGACAGCGGCTCATGTGAACTGCATGTATCAAGCAACTTAAACACATGCACAGGAAAGCACCGCTTGATGTAGCTTTGTGGGAAGACTCTAAGAAATGGACTCACTTTCACAGAAAAGCGAAAGGCTTTCATTGTGGCATGGCTGGTAAACCACAGATGGAAAGCCCCGAGAGAGAACATGTGTTGCTACTTAGTGGTCTGAATCCATCTGTCCTTTAGTCAAATTCAGTATTTAAATTTTTTCACCCATGAGAGCTGAAACATCTCTTTTGCTCAAAAATGCATTCCCTTTTTCCACTTCAACAACCCTGACTCCAAACGCTTTTCTCAGTGGCTCCTTGTGCTACATCAAAAAACTTTATCAGTTGCTTTTCCAAACTGCAAAGTGAATCCTTTTCACATTTGTAGCATAATGCCCAAAAGTTCACATTACCCCATGAGCATAATCTCTCTAACCTCTCTTTTCCTGGGCAAGAGAAGCTGCTCTAAAGAGTAATTGCATACAGCCCAAGTTCAGAGGAAGAGGACCTGCACACACACCACAGAAGTTAGGCTATTAGGACTCTTCCTCTCAGCACATGATGTGACATTAGGACCTTCACCACATTCACTGGGTGATACAGGATGAAATCATTATAAACTGGTCCCCATCTGAGAATTATAAAAGGCAACCCACTTGTTCCTTGAGGTGATCTCCCCTGCAGCCCAGAGGATCTGGCAGCACAGGGAATTACAAGCCACAAACCAGTAGCTTCTGTCTCATTCATCTTTCAAGACACACATATGTGACAACACGTCAATTTGTACAATTACCTTCCAACACAAGAAAAATGCTTCCAACACTCCATGCATTATTAGCACCACTAATAAGCGTAAATAGTATATCCAAGTCAATGCCCCATGCTGCAAAACACAAGTCCTTGGAAACTACTCATGACCTTACCATTAATCACAAACTCAAGTACTTTGTTAGGAAAGAGCCTGTCTCCCATTTTAGTCTGGCATAGAAAATTGCTGTGTAGAGTTAGATGCTATTATATCAACAAAGACTTAAGCTGACCTTCCAACTTGCCCAAAATAGGTCCCAACAGTTTAGTAATAAAATATTAATATATTTTCCTGTGATTTCAAGAAGTTCTGCTTGGAGCCATTTTATAATTGGAAAACTTGGACATGGAAGTGGCATGCTCAAGGCTGTAGCTGACTTGGTGCTTAAACTCACATCTCCAGCATGCAGAGACCTTCTTTCACTTGCTGGACTGGAAAGTCTACTTCTTTGCAGCATTCACCCCAGTAGATGTCATAAGTCAACAGAAGCTATTTGCTATTTTTGAACAGGATTACATAGACTGCCAGACTATGCTTTCTTATCTGTTGTACAAAAAAAGTCTGCAATTAAAAAAATTGGAAAGAGGAAAAAGATGACAAAACATCTTTCACTTGAAACCAGGGAACTTTTAAGAATGCATCAGAAAAAAGCAACACTAATGCAGCCATAACATGGACAGAAGGCAAGTGCTAACATTTCCTTCTTAATTTCTTCCACCAGATCTATGCTGCCACGTGTCATCCCTCTTATGAGGCTGAGTTTGTAGTTTCGAGGTAATTATGTTCCTCTTGATTCACCTCTTTATCAGTCAGACTTACCATTATTATTTTACCTAATTTCTAAAATACATCACTAGTGCAGTCACAGCAACTGAAAAGAGGTCAAGGGGTAAAGGTGTAAAATATCTGAACTATTGCCAAAGCACTGTAGCTGCTTTTTTAACACAAGACAAATACAAAGTATCTTACCACCTCATTGGAAATCTTATTAGCCATCTCAGATCAGTTTGATAAACCACCAGTGACATTAACCTCCGTGTCAGCAAAGCACCAGAAGTCTTATCATAAACCTGGTCTTTTAAAACCCTTTGTTTTTTCCACATGTGTGCTCATATTTCCGTATCTATCTGGCACTATCTGCTGCACAGAGGGTTGTTCTTTTATTGAATTCTCTTATCAGAATCAGGAGAAAAAACTCCTGAACCAGGCAACAGGGCTGGTGAGATAACGACTGTCCTTTCCAGAGAAATTTGACTGTTTCAATGCAGGGCAAGGCAGGGAGCCAGCACCCCAGGAAGGTCTCCTGGGCTCCTAGCACCAGCTCACGCGAGAAGCGTGCCCAAAAACTGAAGGACTGGAAAGGCAGAAAAGCAGCTGCGGAGACAGGCGAGTCTCCAGGGATCCCCAGCCAAGGCGAGCCACCATCGGTAGTCCTGGCACAGCAGGGCACAGCTCAGCTCTGAGGAGTAAGTGACTTCAAGCAAGAAAAAAACAAAAGAATTAATTATAAAAACCCCCAAATCTACACATCTGTTTTGTTTAACTTCAGATTATTTTATTTATTTAAGGCTGAATTTTTCATGCCCACCATGACGCAGACAGCTGCCTTTCAGGGTATTTCTCACAGAACAGTTTTATCCAGCTGAGAGTAGGAAGAAGAAAGAAAAGGGGGGAGGAAAACAAACAAACAACAGTGTCTTAATCTACTCCAGCCCAGTGACACTTCACCAGTCCTCTATAGATGAAGCCCTGTGTGGGAAGTTTTTGTGGGTTTTTTTTTGT
The DNA here is from genome assembly GCA_013400195.1 of Aramus guarauna. Taxonomy (NCBI): domain Eukaryota; kingdom Metazoa; phylum Chordata; class Aves; order Gruiformes; family Aramidae; genus Aramus; species Aramus guarauna. Next base: position 220,529 of record VXBL01002124.1, on the reverse strand, counting down.
TTGGTGTTTTTTTTTGTGGGTTTGGTTTTGTTGGTTTTTTGTTTGGGTTGTTTTTTTTTTTCCATTTTATTTTTTTTTTTTTTAAAGTAGCCCTTAAGAAGAGCTCCTATTAACAAGCATATGGTCTGGCTGTCTGGAATGATCAACCACAAAACCCACCAGGCATGCACACAGTAAACCAGTGCCTTTCATTAGTGTTTTTGGCAATGCGGCAATTGCTGGCAGGCTTCATGCAATGTGTCTTAGCTTCACTTTTGAGCAATTCCTATCGCGTCACAACGTATCTGGATGGAAAAAACATTTCTAAACAAAGAAAGTCAAACAAACAGTTCCTCAGAAACAGAAAACCTGGCAAAAGAAATCCACCAATTTCTGTTGCTGCATTTATTGCATCGGTAGGCCTTCAAGTCTTTGGAAACAGTAGTAGGTATTCTACATGTCAAATACCTCTGCTGGTAAGAACCAGTTTTTAAAATCAGTTTTGATGCAATGTCCCCCAGGTCACAGGTGCTCAGGCTTGAGCAACTCACAGCGGTGTGGGATCCTGGGCACAGATGTGTGCCCACGCCTGCATATTTTTTAGAAGCCTTTGGGGTGGGGGTTGAAAGGCGGTGGAGGAAAGGAGCTTCGTTTTGTTTTAGTCTCTAGGCAATACTGCTCCGGACAGCTAGAAGGAAACCACTGAACTTACTCACCTAGGCAGAAACCAGGTAAGAAGTTTGCTTTGAAGCTGGAAATGGACCCTAACCCTTTCCTGTGAAGGTCTGGCTTTACAGACCAGCATTCTTGCACATTACTCACTACATGTTTTACAAAGCATACCTAGACGTTGGGATGGGATAGAGCACTCGGCCTGTAGATAAATAATTTTATAACATACCTCTGCCAGCTGGAAACTCCATGCAAGCAGTTAGTGTAATTGCACAGAGAAACCATACCAAAGTGTGTTTGAACTGAGATAAAACGCAACGAAGCATGTGCCAAATGCAGGTCAGATTTTGCAAGGAGATGAGTGAGAAAACATGTGATTTCCAAACCAAACACCCATCCTTCCCTGAGTGGCAGGACTGCCCCGCACTGAATGCAAACACAATCTCACCATCACCGCTTTCATTCAGACCATTTACTTTTCAGGGAGGAAAGATCAATATCCTATCTCCTTCCCGCTCCAACATGTCAAAGCCAGTGTCACTGTTTACTGCCCAGACAGCACGTATTTGTTTTGCCCTCTTGAGGTGCTGCACCCCGCGGGTTGGCAGAACACCAGCAACTTAATTACAAAGGCACTTAGAGCCCACCTGAACTTTCACACTAGGAAAACTTGTGCTTCCTATTGTGAAACTTATCTAAAGATCGATACTTTAGTTCTAGGTGAAGGACAGGGAGAGATCTGGAGAGTTACTGCTATGTGCTTTCTTGGTCACAAAGTTTCTGCTCGCCCTGCTGTCTGTATGGGTCACAGCCACAGAGATGGCATTGGGCTGTAAGGGCCTTCAGACACTCACGGAATAGCAGCTGTTGGCAAACAAAACAATTTTCCTACTGTTAGACCAATTTCTGATAGGCCAGTGGTAAAGGACTGCAGATAGCATCTGCAAAATGAGCACTTTCATTGCTACTAGTATAACAGAGTATAACCTTCCAGAAACAAAAAGCCCAGTGCAAAAAAAACTCAGCAAGAATGGCTGGAGCTGCAGTACTATATTCTACAAAGTTCATATTTAATCAAGATGGGAAATGGGAGCTCCTTTGCCCCAGGGACTGGAGCACCCTGCAGAGGGGGGGAGCACTGCCACCATGGCCACAGCTGCTGCAAGAGCTGGAGCTGCACTGGGTGAGGAGCTAAACCAGGACATTTTGCCTCAGCATGCACTAAGGGTTCCGTCAACCCTGGAAGGCATCTCTCTTTTAGAGAAGGTGTGAACCAAGATGTCACAGAGATCAAAGGAAAAAAAAAAAATTTGCATGCCTTAAGAAAAGCATTGTGATTCATTAACCCCTGCCTTGCACAAGGGAAGAAGGGCTCAGGGACGCTGGAGCCACTGTGGGTGTCTGCGATTGCATAAGACAGATGGCAGACAGGTCTTAAGGTTGACAGGCAGACTTAGATCACCGGGCAAGGCAGAAAACAGATTCCGGAGAAAGCAGAGCTGACAGTCTTCCTGGAAAGCAGCCTAAAACCTGAACAGTAGGAATGCCCCAGGCAGCTCCACTTCCATGGTAGAGAGTGGCAAACTGAACTTAGGCACTTTATAGACCCAAAAAAAAGATCTAGAGAAAGAGTGTCACTCATGGAGGGTTGCATTCTTGGGTGCAACCAATCTCATTGTTTGTGTTTAGAAACGTATGCATTAAGTTTGGCAAAACTTGCACAAGGTACCACACAGCATACTTAGTGTCGCGCAAACCAAGTTTTAGGGAGGTTTTTGCCATTGGATGTCACAGTTTCCCCGTCATGCATGAATGAAAGAAGCAGCCCTATAACTGGCCATAGTCTGACCAGTTGCATCTCTGAAGGATTGCAGACAGCATTACCACGACTATGCTGAACCTCCAAAGCATGTACCTCTCTTCCCTGATGGAGAGCACAGGTGGACATTCAGTGCTTAGCTTATAGTTAGTAGTGCCAGCAAGAAATCCAGTTAAAGCCCCAAATATTTCGTTATCTTTACAAACAAGCTGGTTGGAATGTGAAATGCATATCAGAAGGCGGGTGTGCTCCCCGTGCAGTTCTAGACAGAGCAGAGCCCCCCCTCCCTACCGTTACTGAGCCAGCCCCATGCACAAGACCAGACCCCCCAACACCAGTTCAGCTTTCCACCCCGAGTACACTTGTGAGCCCTGTTTCAGCCAGCACAGGTAGGAAGGTATAACAGTGGCTCTAATAGGAGGGAAAAAGAAAAGAAAAAGGAGTGGCTGAGAAAGCAATAGACATCAGAGACTTGCACCCTTCGAGATGTACCAGAGTCCAGTGCAGAGAGATGAAGTGCAACAAAATACTTTTTCCCCCGAATTGCCCAGAGGACTTCAGAGATGGGGGCAGGGGGAGAAGGCAGCACCAGGAAAGCTGGGAAGGTCAATGTACAGGCGGGGGGTGAGTCAAGCGGAGAGGGTGGGGCTGAGCTCTTCTCCCTGGGATCCAGTGACAGGACGTGTGAAACTGGTTCAAAGCTGAGTCAGAGCAGGCTCCCCGGGGAAGCGGTCACAGCACCAAGCCTGTCAGAGTTCAAGGACTGTCTGAGCAACACTCTTAGTCATATGGTTTAGTTTTAGGTAGCTCTATGAGGAGCAGGGAGTTGGACTTGATGATCCTTATGGGTCCCTTCCAACTTGAGATATTCTATAATTCTAGGGGAGTTTCAGCCTGGGCATTAGGAAACATTTCTTTACCAAGAGGGTGCTCAAACCTGGGAACAGGCTTCCTAGAGAGGTGGCCAATGCCCCAAAACTGTCAGTGTTTAAGAAGCACTTAGACAATGCCCTTAGGAACATGCTTTGACTTTTGGTCAGCCCTGAAGTGGCCAGGCAGTTGGACTAGATGGTCATTGTAGGTCTCTACCAACTGAAATGTTCCGGTTTATGTCTCGCTTATGCTGAGAGGAAAGCAGGAGATGCATGGAGCAACTTATGCTTTCAACACCTCCCAGTGCTTCCTGCTATTCCCTAGGAAAGCTCAGAAGCCTCCTGGCCAATACAATTGTGAATACATTTGCAGAGAAAGCATGAATCATCCCTGCTGAGTGCCTGAGATCACGAGCACTCGGGCAGCCACCCACTTCAGCATGTTCTGAAAAAGGGGAAAAGTGACTTCAGAGAGAAACAAACAGCTAATCGATCTGCCTGGAAGCTTTGTCACTCAAGGGATCAGACTGGCAAAAGTAGCAAAAGATCAGCTTCGCTCTCATTCCTTTCTCACAGTCAAGCTGAAATTTTGTTCCCATTTCTGCCTGCACATTCAGGTCATTAGGCCTCAGCCCTGTATGCATATTTCTTGCCAAGTATCTCCTATTACCAGAACTTAAGAGAACATTTCTCATCTTGGACAGCAACACTGCTGACTGTTGCCTCTTCCTTTGCAAATGAACATGCTTTTTCAATTTTTGCCATTCTAATTGCACCATGCAAGGACCTCAGTAGTTGCTCAAATGGTTCAAAAGCCAGCACGAGCACTCATTATTTCTTCAGATCTCTGTGTTACCTCAAATGAGCAGGAACAAGTAGAACCAGTCACAACCAGGAATACTTCTCACAGGCTGGAAAGTCTCAGTCTACAGCCAAACTCAAGATGGCAATTGAAGTACACAGACCTCAAGTGCTCACCAACCTGATATAAATAGTCTTTTTGTTTCCACCTGGGCTGAGGAAGGAGCAAGGTTTAGCAGAAGGAAGCAGATAGAGAAGACAAGCATGGCAAGCTACAGCTACTGCCTTGTCCACAAAACCCTTGCTTTCTTCTGCTCAGAATGACAAATGAAATGGAGTTTGCACTTTCCTTCTCAAGTGAGTCTGATTAAAACCATTTTTATTATTTAGTTCATCTGATAACAAAAGGAGAGCAGGGGGAAGAAAAAAGTTGAAATTTATCGATAACGCCAGGTAATGCCATGAGCATTAATGATTAGTGATACATAACAATCAAAAATATGTGACTCACTTTTTTGGAGTCCTCTGCCAGCAGGATCAGAAGCCATTCTGACTATGAACACAAGAGGAGGGAAAAATACAACTAAAAGAGAAACATTGCAAGGTTACAACATGCTAACGTCGCACTGAAGGAAATTACACGGGTCCCTTATCCAGTCCATAGTAGTACTTAGTTGAATCCAAGTTCATATTCCAGAGATACTGGAGATTAAACTATATAAACCCTCCCTTCTTCCAGCCATTCACCTATATGGGGTGAAAGTCTGGCTCTGACTTTGGAAAGCATTCATTTCACAGTGTTTGAATTAGCAGATGTGTAGGCAACTGTGTTTTGTAACAAAGCGAGGAAGATTTCTAAAGTGGATTGCTGTATTCTGTGGAAAAGGAGACTGTATTTTGCTTCTGTTGGAAGCCTTTCAGCAAATATGCAGGATACAGCAAACAGAGAGGGATGAAAGAAAAAACAAGAAAGAAAAGAAAAAACAAACAAAGAAGCACATTTATACAACCTAAAAGCAGCATGAAAAAGCTAATGATCATTTGAACATCTCCAAACACTGAAGTGAGCAGCCCCAAGGACTGAAAACCAACAAGGCATTAGGCAATGGGCTTTAGTGCCTGAATCAGCAGTTGGATTTGATGTCAGCTTGGTAGCTTGTCTCAATATTTGTGTCCCATGTTTGGTCCATCCCAACAATTAGGAAGTCAGGAGCAAAAGCCTGCATAGATGAACAAGGAGCTCCTGGAAAAACTGAAACACAAAAAGAAAGCATATAGAGTGTGGAAGCAAGGGTAGGTAGCCTGTAAGGAATAGAGACACTGTTTGAACATGCAGAAACATGGTTAAGAAAGCCAAAGGTTACATGGAATTGCATCCAGTGAAGGATGTCAAAGACAACAAGAAAGACTTCTATACATACACAGGAGACAAAAGCAAAGCTAGGGAAAATATGGACCCACTGCTGAAGGAGACAGGAAACCTGGTTACACAGGACATGGAAAAGGCTGAGGTGCTGAATGCCATCTTTGTCTCAGTCTTTACTAGTAAGACTGACCTTCAAGAATCCCAGGACCCAGAGACCAGAGGGAAAGTCTGAAGCAAGGGAGACACTCTCTTTGTGGAAGAGGATCAGGTCGCGGACTACTTAAGCAAACTGAACATACATAAATCCATGGGCCCTGATGGGTTGCACCCATGAGTGCTGAAGGAGTTGATAGATGTCATTGTGAGGCCACTCTGTATAATCTTTGAGTGATTATGGCAACTGGGAGAAGTGCCAGAGGACTGGAAAAGAACAAATGTTACTCATATCTTCGAGGAGGGCAGGAGGGAGGACCCAAAGGAACTGTAGGCTGCTCAGCCTCACCTTGATCCCTGGGAAAGCAATGGAGCAGCTAATCCTGGAAACTATTTCCAGGAACTTGAAGGACCAGAAAGTCATCAGGAATAGCCAGCATGGTTTCACCAAGAGGAAAGTCATGCTTAACCAACTNGGAATAGCCAGCATGGTTACACCAAGAGGAAAGTCATGCTTAACCAACTTGATAAACTTCCACAATTAAATGACTGGCTTGGTAGATGAGGGGAGAGCAGCAGGCACTGTCTCCCATAAGATCCTCACAGAGATGCTGATGAAGCATGAGCTGGATGAGCAGATAGTGAGATGGATTGAAAACTGGCTGAGCCACCTGACTGAGAGGGTGGTGATCAGTAGGACAAAGTCTAGCCTGAAGCCGGTAACCAGCAGCGTATCCCAGCGGTCAATACGGGGTCCAGTCCTGTTCAAGACCTTCAATAATGACCTGGATGATGGGTCAGAGTACACCTTCAGCAAGTTTGCTCATGACAAAAGTAGGAGGAACGGCTGATACACCAGAGGGTTGTGCTGCCATCCAGAGAGATCTTGACAGGATGGAAAAATGGGCTGACAGGAGCCTCATGCACTTCAGCAAGGTGAAGCACGAAGTTCTGCACCCAGAGAAGAGCAACCCCACACACCAGAACATGCTGGGGGTCACCCAGCTTGAAAGCAGCTTTGCAGAAAGGGCCTTAGTGGTCCTGGTGGACAACAAGATGAATATGAGCCAGCAGTGTGCCTTTGGGGCAAAGGGCTAATGGTATCCTAGGCTGCATTAGGCAAAGTAATGCCAGTAGGTCATGCTTCCCTCTGCTCAGCACTAGTGAGGCCACACCTGGAGTACTGTGTCCAGTTCTGGGCTCCCCAGTACAAGAGGAATATAAATCTACTGGAGAGGGTGCAATGAAGGGCCACAAAGATGAAGAAGGACTGGAATACCTCTTCTGTGAGGAAAGGCTGACAGAGCTGGGACTGTTCAGCCTGGAGAAGACAAGGCTCAGGTGGGATCTCAATGTATATAAATACTTCAAGGGAGGATGCAAAGAGAACAGAGCCAGGCTCTTTTCAGTGATGCCCAGTGACCAGACCAGAGGCAGTGGGCACAAACACAGGAGACTCTGTCTGAACATTAAGCAGATGACCCTGCTGGAGCAGGGTAATTGGACCAGATACCTTCCAGAAGTCCCTTCCAACCTCAACCACTCTGTGATTCTGGGAAAGTTATGGATGGATTTTGAGAGAATGTGAACAGATTGTATAACCATAACAACAGCAATCTCCTTCAGGTGACTCAACCCATGCTAAATTTAAACAGGACTATGTTGAACAAACAGAAAGGGTAGAAAGGAAAAAAATGTCAAGATAAACAACTATAAGCCAGTACTGCACTGCTGCTGGGTCCCTGGTTTATTTCATATTTAACTACACTCAGTGTAGTGCAGTGGAACACCAAGCAGCCACAATACCTTATTTTTGTCATGTGAGAAATTAGTGAGCTCAGAAAACAAAAAACAACCCCAAACCAAAAAAAACCCACAAACCCTACACCCTGTACATATTGGTGTGGTTTGTCCTGGTGAGTAGTCACCACAGATCATCAGGATTTCTTTGTCTTTATTACTGAAAATCAAATTGAGCAATAGCCGTATGGCCATGCCCTCCAGCTGCACAACCTTCACTTCAGACCATTAGAAGACACATATCTGACTCCTGTATTTTTGTACACCAAGTGGTTTTGGAAGAGTGCATTAGTAATCCAAATCCACTACCTCCTCCTGTAAGATGGGAGGACAGCGATAAGATGAGAAAAGGATGAAAGGGACCTAGGCACAAAGCCAGAGTATTGCAACCTTTCTGTTCTCAAGATTTTTTTAAATTTTTTTTTAATTTTTTTTTTCTAGATGGTACATAATCACCATGCCAGTACACTTAAAAGACCAAACCCAAGAACAATGCAGAATATTTAGTAACATAACACTTTAAAGTGCGTGTACTGAAAAAGGCTATTCAAATCACTGGACACACTGAAAAATTACTTCAGCTGATGGTTTAAATTTAGGCTGGGCTCCATAATATTTTAGAGACCTGTTCCAAGCACATAAAGAAGGAATTAGAATATGAAGCATTATGGTTACATCTTCAAAATCTTCAACTTGGTTATGGAATGATTTTTATTTTTTTTTTACTTTGAGTTGGAGAGAGTATCTGTGAGTCAGATTCCAACAGTAGTGTTAACTTGGACAATACTTCTGCTTTGATGTAAGAGGAGCTCTCAGAATAGTATCCTATCAAGAAATGAGCTTTCAGAAGAGCATGGGAAAAAAAAAAATACATCTTTCTCATGACATTAGTGCAGCCATAAGATGTTTGTACTTCATCAGGAATTTTAGTCTCGGAAGTCTTCCACTTCTGTGCTTCAGTGCCAGACAGAGAATAACTTCTACGCAGTATTTTCGTCTGTGCTGTCTTACCACTCATCTAGTGTGGGTTGCATCAGGCATTCAAAGCTTTCCAAAAGTGAAGTGCCTCAGGAAATACTCAGGATGATCACTGTCACAGGAGAGAATGAGCAACTCCATTACAGCATCATTTGAGTGAGAAACTGTGTATTGCTGAAATACTACCATGAAGCTGACGAATTTATTAAGTGTTATTTCTTAAACCATTAAGTATAATATGGAGGCTTTGTTTGTTTTCTAGCATAATGAAACATGATTTCCTAGAGTTTCTTCAATTATTTAACTTCTGGCTTAATACTAAAAAATTCAGACTTACTCTAAAGTTTAAACAATTTTTTTTGTATACGAGCATTACACACCAACGTTTAAATTCATCCAGCATAAGTAGCTAACTCTCTGCTTAAACCAAGTAAAGGCGGAGTTGAGACAAATGAGAACAGTCTTTGGAATACTCATTATTTTAAATCAATTAGTATGCCTTTTATAGCATGCTTATAAAGTGAAAAATTCTACACTAACAGTACATTACAGGTATCTATAGGCACACACTTTTTAAAATAAACAAAGGGAGATGTCAGAAGGATTCAATTCAATGCAAGAGAGACTACCCACAAACTGGTAGCTTAAAGATGTTAGTTGTCCAGAACCCACCTAATACATTTTTCCACTTCTGATGTGTAAGTGGTGAATTGTGCAACTATGTACAACAAAACCTCAGTGAAGCAATGGCCATGCTAGCAAATGCCCATAGAAAGAACACTTAATTCCTTTATGAAATAACATATCAGAGCATGCTAGGGACCCATATCCAAGTCAACAGCTGAGCAAGATGCAAGCAAGAACTCTCTCAAGAGGAAAGAGAAAGGCTTCTACCATGGTTGGCTGAAAACATAAGGGCTAAACATTGCTTGGAACCCATGTATCAAAAACAGAGCGCCAGTGAAGCAACAATGCTTGATTGCAGAGCAAAGGAGAGAGACAGAAGTTCTTTTGACAACGTAGAATTTGGAAACGTGTGCTGAGGAACTACAAGTGGTAGCCTCTGCGTTCAGGTGTATAGGACACTAAATACATGAATGCCAGTTAACACTAATTGTAAGAAGACACATGTCTGGTTTTTTGGTGGTTTTTTTTTTTNTTTTGGTTTGTTTTTTGTTTTTTTTTTTTTTTTTTGTTTGTTTGTTTTTTGTTGTTGTTTGTTTGGGTTTTTTTTTGTTTGTTTGTTTTTTTTAAATCATCTTCTTTTCCTGATGGAAAGAACCAAGCAAAGTCTCAAGTAACCACTTGAGCTAAGAGGCAAGAGTTGTTTCAGAAGCATTACCAAAATCCTTATTCTGAACACCTTTAAGGAGCACATTCATGCAAAGAAGCGCTTCTTGACAGGGACATATGTTTTATCAGACAAAAGGGAAGGTAGTCCTCCTAGAAAGGACTGCAATACCAGAAACTTGCATTTCCATAAGCAGCTAAAGTTTGGGAAAAGATGAAAGGTGAAATACTGAATGTTCCTGAGCTTTTACTATTGGTAAAGCGGTAGCTAGCAAGTCCTTACGTCAGCGGAGCATGCTATAGTGAGCATTGTCAATGATTCTTTTTATTCCTCAGCTAGTCAAGACACACAGCCCTCAATATCTGAGTCATTGCTCCACATCCTGCCTTGCTTCAGCACTTCCTCACGCTCAGAGCCTCCTCGCAGCAACACGTTTGAATTTCAGCACATTCAGACAGGACACAGAGAGATTCCACACGGGTAAGTGAGCAAGAGATCAAGTTTTCTATCTTGTGCTAGAAAGTGCTAGAACTCCAGTATCTTGGCTATATCTTTTTAGTTAAGGTCTTTTACAATTGCTTCAGATGATGTGAACTTGGGAAAAATGAAAAAAAAAATAAAAATCTGCATTTAGTTTGGTTTGGTTGTTGGTTTTTTTGTTTTGGTTTGGGGTTTGGTTTTTTTGTTTTTTTGTTTGTTTTGTTTCCTTTGCCATAAGTGACAGCTTGCTGGAAAGGAAAAATACAGATAGAGGGGTTTCCCAGTTAAAATGTTTCGGTTCTGTAACTCCACTCCCCTTTGCTGACTGCCAGCTGGGTTGCGCTCAGGTTGCAAGACGAGAAGTGAGGCTGAGGCTACCGGTACAGCTAAAGGCAGTTTCACAGCTTTCATCTGACACCCCAAAAGGCATCTCCAACTAATTTACTGAGTGAGCCTTTATTTCTGCTTTTTATCTTTTTTGCTTTTCTTTAATTGCTAAACTGTCACGTCGACAGAAGTGACCGAACAGGGAGTTTCGGTTTAGTGAAGTTCAGAGAATGAACACTAGGCTGAAAATAATCACACATACTGCCTCGAAACATCAGCTGAGTAAGACAAAAGGCTCAGATAAGACATTCAGCACACTAGTCACACCAAAAACGAAACCCTGTGTAACTTTTCAGGTTCTGAATGGTCACTGTTTACAAACTGACAGTGTGCACCAGCAGCTGAAACCCCCCGTGCGAGGAAGGTGAGGAGCCCCATGGTACTGGGCAGCACACGCACAATCACAAAGTCAGTGCTGCACAAAACCCGAGGTCTCAGCTTGCAGCTAATGGAGAAATCAAGTGCAAGAGTGAAAAGACAAGAAAGAGGGCGGGCAACCGCATAGGAGGATTTGCCCAAGTTGTGAGTCACCATGGTTTCTGTGAAAAGAAAGTGTTTGTGGACTTTGAAAAAGGTAATAAGATACTGTCGCACAAGTAGGTTTCAGACAAACTTGTTGCCTTTGAGTTTTGATGGAAGGTTTGTATTAGATGAATAAGAAAACCACCACAGATGTATGTACTAGTCTATACAGCAGGGCACTTAAAACAGCTTTTCCATTTTAAAATCTATTTTTGTTCTTGATGGTTTGTCACTTTTTCAGAAGACTGTACCCACCAAGGTAATTCAGGGAGAGAGGAGAGTAGAATAGAGTCACCTTGGGGAAAAAACAAAACAAAACAAAACAAACAAAAAAAAAACAAAACCAAAAACCCAAAAACAAACAAACAAAAAAAAACCCACACCACAGAGCAACTGATGTCCCAAAGCCAAATTTCTCGTACCTCTATGTAAACTTAGAATTCAGGCCCCTTGAGAGCCAGCTCACACCAGAGAATTTTGCCTTTTTGAAGACTAAATTAACATAAGTGTTTCATCAGTTGACTAAAACAGAATCCTGAATGAGTAGTGAAACCACACAGCTATAGATTTCAGTTCTCATGAAATCTAAAAGCTTGCTATTGTTTTGAGTTTAATTTGATAATACAAGTGTAAGCAAGGTAAAGGCAGAGCTCAGCACAGATTTTTCCTTCTAAAGAAATTAAACCATTATTTCCAACACAGGAGAGGAGGTGGTAGAAAATTCTTATCTCTAAGCCTTCTTCCTGTAATGCAGACCAGGCCACTGAAATATTTACCAAGATGAGTACTACAAAAAAAGTCTCCAATATGCTGTCTGCAATTATGAAAGTCCCAAAATAAGATTGCATTGATGTATACAACATTCAATAGACTGACCTTTTGGTGGAAGTCACCCTTTCTTGACATTTTGTCTGCCAAATGAGCCATTCCAGGGGTAGGGGAGAGGACGCTGAAAGAACATTTTAGTCTTCAAAAGAAAAAACCTATATATTATTTAAAAAAAGCACACAACCACAGACAACAGCACAGTCAACTCTTCAGGGGGTTTGTTGGCTTTTTCCCACCTTACCAATGTAGATAGCATCTACAGCCTACTGCTAGCACAACAGAGACTTAGACTTTTTGAAGCAGGTCCAGAGGATGTCTACAAAAATGCCCAGTGGGGTGGAGCACCTCTTCTCTGAAGAAAGGCTGAGAGAGTTGGGGTTGTTCAGCCTGAAGAAGAGAAGGCTCCAGGGAGACCTTATTGTGGCCTTCCAGTTGTAGAATGGTTTGGGTTGGAAGGTACCTCAAAGATCACCTAGTCCCAACCCCCCTGCCAAGGGCAGGGACACCCTCCACTAGACCAGGTTGCCCAAAGCCCCATCCAACCTGGCCTTCAACACTTCCAGGGAGAGGTCATCCACAGCTTCTCTGGGCAACCTGTTCCAGTGCCTCACCACCCTCATGGTGAAGATTTTTTTTCCAATATCTAATCTAAACCTACCCTCCTTCAGCTTAAGGTCATTACCCCTTGTCCTATCACTCCCTGCCCTTATAAACAGTCCTTCTCCAGCTTTCCTGTAGGCCCCTTCAGGTACTGGAAGGCTGCTGGTAAGGTCTCCCTAGAGCCTTCTCTTCTCCAGGCTGAACAACCCCAACTCGCTCAGCCTGTCCTCATAAGAAAGGTGCTCCAGCCCTCTGATCATCTTTGTGGCCCTCCTCTGGACTCGCTCCAACAGCTCCATGTCTGTCTTGTACTGAGGATGCTTAAAGGAGACTTATAAGAAAGATGGAAAGATACATTTTACCAGGACCTGTAAGCGACAGGACAAGGGGCAATGGTTTTAAACTGAAAAACGGTAGATTTAGATTGGACATAAGAAAGATATTCTTTATGATGAGGCTGGTGAAGCACTGGAATTTGCCTCTGTGGAAGTTCAACATTCCTAAACATACAGAGAAGGTCCACTCCAGTCCATGCAGGCACATGCCAATGGACAGAGATTTGTTTCAACAGGTGAGAGAAAGGAGGAGAGGAGAGTAAAAAAAAGCCTCTGAACAATGAGATATGTTTCTGTCATAGTTCATTAAATACATGTATGCACACGTACTGAATTAATATATACTTGGTGAAATATCTCACTGAACTCTTACAGGTTTCAGAGGCACGTGGGGATGTATATACATTACAGGTACACCTGCAATCAGATTTTTCAAAGCAGCCTGAGCCTCAGAGACTTCCAGTCATTGATTTCAGTTCACATCTACCCGTGTGTCCTCAAAACTGCACCTCAGCACCTTCAGGCACTTCTTAACCACACAGCAAGGCATGGTGCAGAGGTGCCTCTGCTAACAGGGTCTGGAGAAGTGCCACTACCTCTGTGTACCGTTGCACTGGCATGAATTCCCCGCATTGATGGGGAGTTACGAATTGCAGGTCCCTACCACGCTCGCAGGGCTCTGCTGCTCCTGAGAGGAGCTCAGCACAGCTCAGCACAGCACAGGGCTGCGTGGGCACCCTCGGCTGCTCAGCCCTGGCCTGAGGCACCCACACCACCCGTGGCGGATAGCAGAGGCGTACCAGAACTCACACTGGCTTGGGTTTTTCACTGGGCTTATTGCTGGGGGGCAGAAAGGAGAGTTTGGGTTTGATGGTGGGGTTTTGGGGTTTGTTTGGGTATTTTTCTTTAAGTTTTCCTTTTCCTTCCTGCTCACAGAGTACTGAACAAATAAAACTACAGCCACCTTCAGCATCACTAAAAGGAATCTGCATTTTATGGCTGTAGCTAATTCCAGATTTGGTTGTTCTCTCAGCTGATTTTCCCCTCTATATTCTCTGTATTTTCTTTTATCTACACTGTGACTCCAACCACCGGACTTCTCTACCAGTCCGTCCCTATGCTAGTTGCTAAAGTAGTCTGTAAGAGAATAAAATTAATTGCTGGTACTAGGATGATGTCTTCAAGGAGTTGCCCAATAAGACTGAAGAAAGAAAGTGTGCAGCCCTTAGTCATTATCTGTTTCAAGATGCCTGCTGAGTAAGGGAAGAGGAGGTAAAGAAAGTTAAAAAGAAAAAAAAAAAAATCACAAATCGGAGAAAATAGAATCTATTCTAGAAGGACTAGAATATATACAAGTCCTAAACTGCAGAGGTCTCCATGTGTCTATCAGCCCCTAGGAATGCAGATTGCTCAGAACGACTCTGCCTCCCCAGCACAACAGTTTAAGAACAATAAATACGTAGCTAGCTCAAGGACTCCAAGCAAGTTTCCAGGCATGGAAGACATGCTTTGACTTTGTGTATGTTAAATTATGCAACTTCCTACACGGGATGTGACCACACTCAAAGTTCAGTTAAGATTTCCTAACATCCCAGATCCAACTGTCTTAAAGCCATACTTTAATCCCCTATCTGTGGGTTACCACTTTTTGGTTTTTTGCTTTTAAGGCAACCGCAGGAAGAAAATTCCTTTGTGCACAGCAGAACAGCTCAACCCACCACAGCTTTTCTAGTTACAACATAACGGCACCTTTGGCAACAGATGCCTCTTCAGTTCAGCCACTGTCTCAGAGCACCCACCTCCTTGCAAGTGTGTGCAGGAGGGAAGCCCTTGAACCCATGTTGTTATCCTCCTGCCTTGGTAAACTTTGTGCATAAACTCCAGCAAATGTTGCCTGTATATGATTTGCTTTACCACATCCGCTGGACCCTTTACTCTTAGGGTAAGTGAAGGTGGCTCAACTACACCCTTTCAGCAAGAGGTTTGTTTTGTTAGCAGACAGGACAATGCACAAGCAAGGCTTCAAGAGGAGTAAAATGCCATTTGCACACATCTACAAAGGCATCAAGAGCTAACACTAAAACTCTATGACTACAGCACCCATATAGTAATACACCACTAGAAAGCAGAATTATTCATCACACCCAGGCACCCAGCCCACCCGCTGAGCAAAGTTGGCATTAATGCAGCACAACAGTAAAAGCACTCAGCAGCATCCCAAAAGAGAGCACCTGCAGTGGATGAAACCACAGGACTTAAGTGCAATTTGCAAGGACTTATTTCAAGTCTTTTAGTTTTGGTTACTGCAGTTTACCAAAGTTTCACTCTGACTTCACTTCTATAAACAAAAAGCGCTGGTATAATTTTGCTGTTGGTTGGTGTAATTGAAAAGTGCAACTTTGATGAAGAATGGGGAAGATGGAGAAAACAGGCAAGTTATTAATCCAGAGAACAGTATTCTTTTTTTTTTAATTTTTAAAATTGTTTCTACAACTTAGTTTTGCATGCAGGTATTTTCCTCTTAACCCTCCTTGTGCGTATATTATTATGCGGTTTTCTGCATTATTTTATTTCACTTACAATTTCCTTGCAAGGCTGCTGGAAAGACTAGGCACAATGAGATGAAAGTGATTGCCATTTGCTTGATTTTTTTCCCCTCAGTTTATTCATAAAGTTAGTTGTAGAGTCCAAATGTACTTCTTGACTAAGTGTTTGAAGTATAATCTCCTCACCTCTGGCTTTCCAGATGTCACTTCTTAACATCCAACTTTATGTTCTACATTGCCACGGGCTTAAGTGCTGAACCAGAAGTTTTTTGTAAAAGCAAACTTGCACTCAGCTCCTTTCTCAGCAGCCTTGCCAGAGCAACACCAGCTGTCACCAGAGTTAGAGAGCTATCTGAGGTAGAGCCAAGCAGATCCTTGCCATCTCTTCAGAAGAGATGGTTATTTTATTTTGGCATCAGGAAAGGGAAGAGCATCCAGAACTCTCAATGTTTCCCATGCTGAAGCAGCCCAGCTTAAATTTGGTTGTTCTTTTTAAAGAGTAAGTTTACAGGGTTTGTAATAGGGAGTTGCTGCATTTTGCCTTCTGCATCCTTGCATGCGTGCAAAGTGACTATTGTGTACATCTGCAGGCTCAGCACGTTCCAGCTACCCAGCTTTGGAGGAGCTGGCACAGTCCTTTTCTTCCCCGTTACTGCAAACAAACGGTGCAAATAAAACTGAAGTGCAATCAAAACACACTTATCTTGCAGTCACTGTGAACTCTTGCATCCTGAAAGGTGACAATTTCCTCTTACCCAAATGCACTCTACTATCCAAAGGAGGACATATTTCTTAAATAGTGAAAATGGAGGAATTTGCCTAATAGCCACGTTCCTCCCCACACTCCCTAGAAATACACATTTAGGACTTCCAAAGGGAAGGGAAAAAAGAAAAAAAAAAAAAAGATGCCCAGAAGCATTTGTGAAACTGGAGAGGAGATGGCAACAGGGAGTGTCACCACTTTTCCAGCTCTACTGCATATCCAGCAAGGGCAGTTCCGTGGTTAATTCACTCCCATGCGCTCCTCACTCATTCACCCATAACAATGCTTCTGACTACTCAGGCTGCAAGATAATTTTTCCTTGCAGCTGGCAGAATTACAGCCAGTTAGAGTGCTGCAGCCAGCAGCCTGGGGCAGCGCAGTGCTTGGCACAGGGTAACCACGCTCCAGCTGCTGTCTGCTCTGACCCCCGCGCTGCCTCACACTGCTCATCTGTTAGCAAAACTCACAGCCGTGGCTTAAAGCTGGCTCAGACATCTGCACATCCTGCAGCAACTGCATTGGAGTTATATTTCCAAGAGATTCTTGAAAGCGGAGCATGACCCAGTAGCTATTTGAGGTCCCCTTGTGCTAGGTTCTATATAGTACAAACTATCAGAGCTTCTACTGTCTCCTATAGCAAAATTTATATTATTTTTACAGACTGATTCTTTTTGTTTGCGAGGAGGAAGGAATCTTTCTTGACATGAAAGACTGCAACAACCTGGTCTAGGGGAGGATGTCCCTGCCCATGGCAGGGGAGTTGGAACTAAGTGATCTTTAAGGTCCATTTCAACCCAAACCATTCTGTGATTCTATGAACATGTAGTTGAGAGGATGGGAACAAGAGCTCCCTGGGGTACCCATATTGTGCTGCAGCTCTTGTATTTTCCAAGTTGTCTGCTGAGACAGAGGGAGAAAAAAAGAAATTAAAAAACTTTGAGACTAGAAAGTTTCCCTGGATAGGTCTCCTCTGCAAGACAGGCTAGGAAATAGCTGTGCCAGGCTAGAGAGTCAGGGGTCAGCATTTTATGTGTGACTAAAACTCATGTAAGTCCTTATACTATAACACTGTTTTTACTGCCTTCTTCCTCATTTCTTCGCTCCTCAGAGAGGAATGAAGTGGAAAAGAGCGTGTTCATTTGTACTGGAGCATTGCCATCCACCCGATAAGTATACTCTGGGGAAACCTAACTCCATAAACAGCACTTGGTCCCACAGCTAGGGCCAAGTTGAGCAGCAGCACCTTGCTGAACACAGACTCCTTTTATAGCACCAGGATGTGGCTGCACTACAGTCTGGATGAAGCCTTAATATTCTCAAACCAAAAGCAAAATACCTAATTAAAGAGCTTGCAGGGTTGTATGGCAGGTCTGGCTGGGGGATCTTTGACTTTCCTCATGGGAAACTTCCATCCTCCACACAACTGATTTCACCTTAGAATACTTCACCACAGCTGCAAGTTTCATGGTGGTCAGGGTATGAAGACACTATATTAATTTACAGGTGTCTTCTGAATACTGCTTTCACAGCTGAAATTGAACATCTTGATTCAGATGCAAAGTGACATGCACAAGCTGATCTAAGTCAGGGCAACTCTGCTGGCTTGACATGGTTGGCAAGTGTGTCCTTACCTCACCCCAACTATAGATCTGTTCCACACCTCAGAAGGGAGAAAAGGATCCAAGTTAGGATAGCCTTGATTAAAATTCAGTTTTATTGTCTTGGTTCCTATTTTCCCTTACTTTTCTTCTGGGTTGAGAGAGGCATAAACAAGCTTCTACCCAGAAATAGTCCTTGTGGCAAGGGTCATCTCCAGGGAGTGTAAAAGTGCTACTTCAGCTCCAATCCTCCTTGCATTTGCAGCCCATGGTACAGGAGATTTTGGGGTGGAGCAGCTGTAAGAAATAGGGCACAGCTGAGGTAACACAAGTCATCAGCTCTCTACCAGCAAGGTGCAGATCAGAGATACCCCATGATTTACTCTGTTTAGGCCAGGGCAAGCATTTCATCTCAGGTGGCTTCAGAGCCTGGGGGCTGCAAGGCTGCAAAGCTAATCCTCTGACCTTTTGACTCCCCTGAACAACTACTTAAAAATAGGGTTGCTTCACTTCCTAAAAACCTCTGTGTTCCACTTCAGAGCTGCTCCAAGGAGTTCACTCCAGCTACCTCCTCAACTTCATCTCCCAAATGACTGTTTACAGATTGAATGATTATGAAAGCCCAATATGTAGCACTCTTTGTTCAGTCCTCTGAATAAACAGTCCTAGAAGTGCCAAGGCTAGCTTTGAGGTCCTCAAAAATCTGAAGCATTGTAAGATACGTAACTAATAAGGCTCTTACAAATCCCATCTGGTAGTAGAAGAGGGATGTAAGGGCTTTGAATTGCAGGCATGAGATCAGCATGTTAACATCTAGAGAAGATTTCCATGAGTGCTCAGAGGAAGTGCTTCAAAACTAGGCCATTTAAAGTTTACATAGTTTGAGTGTTTTCTACAAATGATTTCTTCCCTTGCATTCAACCCATAAGCTTCTACTTTGTTTTAGAGTTATCAGGTAAAGCACAGCACCAATCATACCTAATAATTGCTAGTTAACTTTCCACAGATGTGTCACCAAGGGGAGAGAAAAAAAATATTTGTGAGACTGTAATGGAACAACTAACAGACATGTGTGTCCACAAAAAAGGCAGCTGTAATGTTTAATGGCATTTAATAGTGCTCTAAAGATACAAACAAAATATTTGGTCTGCCTGCATTGTAATAAGTCCTCAAGATGTTTGGCAGCTGCCAGTAAACAAAGTACAATGCCATATCTAATCAATTAGTACTTTATCCTTTCCTATCTGAGGACATCACATCCTTTTTCCTCCGAGAGTTAGGCATGCAGGAGGCTGCACAGCAAGTCCTGTTAAACACTTCCCCCCCACTTCCCCAACTGAAATTAAAAGATGCAGTTTGGGTAAGCAGTAGGTAATCCCCACATTCCCATCATCAAAGAACAATCAAGTTCTTGTTGGATGCATCTGATCTTTTTGCTAGTAAGCAAATACAAATGGGAGTAGGAATCCTCTCTTTCCAAAGCAAAGTTTCTATATCGTTTTGACTCCAAGTGTAGTCATTTCTGAGGCCTCAGGTCTTGTCATACATTACCACAAATACTCAGAACTCAGGCTTTGGACATCTCCAAAAGATGGCGTTTCATAAAGCATTAGTGGCAAGAGAGGACACGGATTCAGGCAGCCTAGCTATAGGAAATAGGGGTGGCCCAGGGAGCACATCTCTTCCCAGCAGCAGCAAGAAGACTCGCTCAATTGCTCCATCTGTTAAGACTAAGAGCAAATGGCATATTGCAGTGACAAAACTCCTCCTGACTACAGCTTTGTTAAATATGTCCTGAGAAGTGTCTACTTCCCTAGAATCTGATGGCAAAGCAGAAAATCAATCGTTTACTCTAGCAGTAACAGCTGTGCATCAAATAATACTGTGTTTTATGAAAGTTTGACTGTATCAGAAAAACACTCCTAAGTAGTTTGAGATGTGCAAGACTGGACGACCCTTCAATCCTAACAAAATATCCACTACAAGGTGCCAGAGAGGTGGCCTCCCAAATTATATTGGTTCTCTGAGAACCAATTGGTTCTCTGGAGAAGATATTCAAGGATGCAGAGTTGTGAGGGGATATCATCAGAAATTTCGGCTCACACACATCTTGATTTTTGATATTGCTGGAACAATATGGCACATCTGTGTGCCCTTTCTACTCCAAAGCATGTCATGTGCCTAACTAGCAGTTTGCTGCTGTACAACACACATACTTAACAGCATTTCCAAAATCAGCAGCACAGACCTAATTACTGTAATGCTCCCATACATTCCTGGATTTCCAAAGAATAGTTATCTAGGTGATGCATCCAGCCAAGAGCCTGAAGGATGCCAAACCTGATGTGCCACAGACACCTGCTACTGTGCAGAAGAGCTTGTATCTTTGTTATGGCACTGTAGAGACCGAACCAGTTCCTCTGGCTCCCTAGATCTACTAGATGACAACCAGTGGAGCTGCAGCCTGTTCAGCCCTTGCAGAAGGAGCTAATGAGCCTGGATCATCCTAGGGAAAAAACCTTGATGTGAGATGCCATCAGAAGGGATTTCACAGGGTGTTAGACAACAGAAAGGAAAAAAGCTGGCATTCAAGGGAGGTAAGTATGTGTGCTGGGAGCAGGGAGATACCGCACGAGGGGTGCTTCAGCTAAAGCGCTGTCAAGACTTCTCAGCAACACTAGAGAAGCTAAATGTTGCTGTTTTGGAAAGGAAAGGGCTCAGTCACCCCTGCCACTATAGAACAAAGGGGAGGAGGAAGATACGGGAAGAGGTAAAGTAAGATTTCCTCCATCTTCTACCACTCTCTCCCCAAACAGCAGCTGCCAATCCTTCTACCTTGGTGGCTGCTGCGTTCTCAGACTCTAGCTACTCCTTGCAGACCAGTGCCCTAGGCAGCTGCCCCCCCCGTGCAGAAAGGAGGCTGCTGTTTGCATAGAATCACAGATTGGTGGGGGTTGGAAGGGACCTCTGGAGATCATCTAGTCCAACCCCCCTGCTAGAGCAGGATCTCCTAGAGCAGGTTGCACAGGATCGCGTCCAGGAGGGTTTTGAATCTCTCCAGAGAAGGAGACTCCACAGCCTCTCTGGGCAGCCTGTCCCAGTGCTCGGTCACCCTCACAGTGAAGAAGTTTTTCCCCCATGTTGAGATGGAACTTCCTGTGTTCCAGTTTGTGCCCATTGCCCCTTGTCCTGTCACTGGGCACCACTGAGAAGAGCCTGGCCCCATCCTCTTGACACCTGCCCTGTAGATATTTATTAGTATTGATGAGATCCCCTCTCAGTCTTCTCCTCTGCAGAACCAGGGACTCAATGCAGAGCCCCATGATGCAGGACTAAACCCCTACAAAGTTTCAGGTGATTTTTGCTTTAGATCAGCTCATTGATTGCAAAGATGTTTGACTGTACCTATCATTCCTGAGGCTGATAATCTAATCCGCTCACAAAGCTTACCTCCTCAGTGAGGAAAGGTAAGGCCTAGAGACCAAACTGTAGGTCAGTGCAACGCACTGCTGAATTTGCAAGCCTTATTTGGGATGTGCATTTCACACCCTCAACTTCCAGTTTGGGGCTAGTTGAAAACACACTGTAAAACTAAGTTTACCTAAATTTTCACAGGGGGTTTCCTGTATTGAAAGTGTAGAACCACAGAGATGTCAGCCTGATCTTTCACAGCATGAAATCTTGTGGTTTTGCACAAGCTGCTCCTCTTTCTTTTCAAGTCATTACTTACTGACATGCTTAAAACAGCGTAAACATGTATAAGTTCTGTTCAGCATCCCTGATACTGAGAAAGGTTAAGTTTGGTGGACTCTTGATTGCAGAAAAGATGACAGCAGCTACCTATGCACTGCTCTCCTAGGGTGGGGGTAGCCTGCCTAGCTAGCCAGCAAGTTGCTTTTATAGCAGAGTTGCACAAAGTTGACCCAGTGAGTGGTTGCTAAGGTACTTTGTTTGGGCCCAGGGCCATATCTAAAGTGACCTCCATCACAACCCTCAACATGTCCATATTGTCCACTACCAAGTGACCATCAGATGCTATTACAACACAAGACATCTGGGTAGCATTCATAAGCTTGACATCATCTGATTGCTTTCGGATATTAATTCTCCTGCTTACTTTTGGCTATGTCCTGCTTTCAAAGGACAAATGTTATGCTTTCTGATATAGTAACTGGTGAAAGGGTTACACAGCTACAGCTGAAGTAAGCTCCCTTTGAGGAAGTGAGACAATTCACTACCAGAGCTCCATTATCACTGAACTATATCACCTTAGAAAATCAAACTAAAGACCACTTGAAAACAAGCAAATTTTGGGACTTATTTCCCCCACATAGTTCTTGGGAGCTATTGTAAATTTGCATAGCGGGTTGTCATCTTTGTTAAGTTCAAAGAATAACTTATCTTTTCCGTTCTCTCACAATCCAGAAAGATCAGTATCAGCCAATTGTATGAAGATGCAATTAACAGTTCACAACCTGTTTTCTTGAGAAAAGTAAGGCTTGTATGATCCAGCAAAGCATCTGCCTAACTCTTCCCTCTTCTCCCCAACATCCCTTGTAACCCTTTGACAAATCTTTCAAAAACAAGCAAAAAACCCAACAAAAACACAAACCCAGAGGGGATTCTGTTAGCACTGTTCTCAAGGCAAGAGAAAAGACAAAACCGAGACAGCTCTGTGAAGTCATCTCTTGTAAGAGTCCAGAGAATTTGTGTTAGAGAGCAAAAGCATTAACAGCAGGAGACTTCCAAGGATCCATGCCAGAATTCATTTGCTGGTTTCACATACTTTTATGCAGTTTTCTTCCAGCAGTTATGCAACAACAGTTAGTCTTCCCTTGACACAGCCATTCTACTGGAGAATACAATATCCAACACAAAGCATTTCCAACTTGGCTCCTGGTAGCTCTCTGTTCCTCAGGCATCCTTTGTAATACCACCTGTATTGCTATTGTAGTAACATCAGTTGGACTTCCTAGTCTCTTTGTCCTAGATATTTCTTTCCTCACATTTAAAACAAACCTGAGGAGTTCCACTCTGCAGCTTTTGCCCAAATAAGAAGTGTCATGCTGGATCATACACATCTAATCTAGTTCTTCATCTCCAGCAGTAGCAACAGGAAACACTCTTGAGGGATAGCATGGGTATCTCAGATACTGCCCACGCTTACATTGCTGCACTTGTACTCCCCCAGCATCTACAACTCACGTAGTCCTGCAGAAAGTAAAGTTTTAGTGCCTACATGAGCTAATCAAAGGCAGAGCAGGGACACAAACATTGCACAAGTCATAATAGCAATTAGCCCTTGCTAACTTTAAGGATCAGAGGTGAGAGGGGTACATAAGTTAAATATACCTGTTTTTCAGAATCACCTCCTATAACTCCACCTCAGGCCTTTCCTAGCACTGGGTTGCCATTGCAGACTAGCCCAGTTCATCCTTAGCTACATCTCATATACTTCCGGAGTTTTGTCCCATTGCATTGCCTCAACTCCATCACCACATTGCATGGCTAAATCACATCACCATCTCTGACACTACAGTCACCTCTGTGCTACAAGGGAGAAGAGGAACCGTGTGGTCTGGCCCAACAATTGAGAAGTGGTTTCTCCAGATTTTCCTAGGCTTGGGACAGTGGTTTCTGCTGGCTTTTGCCTCTAACAGCTCCAAATTTGTCTGAAGCAACATTGCTGCTCCAAAGCACACCAGAAATTGGATCCAACAGAGTTTGGGTCCAAAAACTTAAGCTTGTTTTCTCACTGACTCAGTGGTGATAGAGCTTATAGAGTCACTGTTGAGAAGTGCATGAAGTCTAACTCATTATCAGTTAAAAATATGTTAGTGCATAAGCCAGCAGCCAGACAACCCATGGAACAGAATATCAAAAGGAGAAAAAGTGGGGAAAAAAAAGAGATAAATTGTATCCTGTGGAGATTAGGGCTTTTAAGGCTGACAGTGTGGATTTGCAATAGGAAAATGAAGTCACAGAAAGACACTGCAGTAAGAAATGTGAAAGAAATTGTGGCTTCCACCTTACACTGTTCCATTGCTTTCTTCCAGGGGAAAAGACCCTTCTGTAACGTAGTCCACTAGGAGAAGGGGGAAAGAAGGAATGGAGGAAGTGATTTGGACTTTTTTTTTTTTTATAAAAAGGACCCAAAACACAGCACCAAAAAAAACCCCAAATGTAAGACAAACAGAGCTGAGAGTCATCTTCCAGTTCTAGAAGAGCAGCACTTCAGCCAAGTACAGCGCTCACCTAAAAATCATTCAAGAAGAACCTGTTGATGTCCTACAGTTTCCAACAGGAAAGTCAAGACACTGAGCCACCACAGAAAAAGGAAAACAAACACACACCTCCAACCAACAAGACACACACACAGTTAATGACAATGAAACAACTTGCAGTAGGTTCCCCACATATACCAAAAGGAGAAAGCAGGTGATCTTTGAAAATTAATTGCACACACACAGAGCCATATGAAGAATAGGGTACTGTTGTCGGAAAAGGGTAAGGGGGAGGAGGCCACCTCTTTCTTGTGCCATGGTTCTGAATAGAAACACATCTATAGAAAGCAAACACAAGTGGTCTTTCAGAGTGGTTTGAAAGAAAGACCTTGCTTTCTTTGCTTCCATACCCCAAGCTTGTTACTTTGAAAAGAAACCCTCCCTGTGTGGTCATGATTATAATTGCAGCTAAAAACAAACAAAAAGCAACATTATTGCACTGATAACAGAAAAAGCACTTTTGCTGGTGGGACAAGAATGAGATAAGATCTGACAGTGCTTACAATGCTTGAGCTAGGCACTCCAGATTGTGAAAAAGATTTGGCTGAACTAGATCTGAACCAAGCATTAACAACAAAATCTGAAAGCTTTAAGAAAATTGAGAAAGATTCCAGAGTAGAGGGCCTGCAGGAAGTGCTTATGATTCCCACTTTTCTTCTTCCTACACACAAATTGATTGTTCAAGATATTTTCTTCAGACAATAAATACATCTTACCTCAGTTATCAAGCCAATAGTCTGCAGTTCTCCAACACCTGAGCAAAATAACTTGGGCATCCCAACACAAGTCTATGTTGTATATTGTACATACATCCCAGTAACTCTATGTGCAACTGTTCTCCACTTGGAACAATTATTTATAGCTTAGCAAAACAAGCATGAAGTGCTTATAGGCACTTTTAGGGGCCCCTATTTGCATCCATCTCTGATGAACTGAAGTTAATTGGACATTAACATGCTCATGCTTGTAACACAGCTATACAACTAGAAACTTTCTGATCTGATACTAGAGCAGCTAGGTTTAAAAGATGTGTAGGCTCCAGCTTTTTCAATATTTTCAAAAAGCAGGGGTTGGGAACAAAATTTCATTGGGAGAAGGGGGGCAGGTTTAAGCCTGCAGTATTTGGCAACCATCAGCCTTATTTCTGTCACTGGTTCAAGAATCCTTGAACAATTAGGACTTAATCTTTTTACTGGTGCAAAGTATTCCATGAGTACTTTGTGCTTTTCACTGGGTAACTATGGAGAAGGCCAAGATGGGCTCCTGGAAGAGGGAACAGCTCTTTCCTTCCTTGGTCATTTACATTCACTGCACTTAATCTGTTTGTCCTTGCATAAGAAAAGGTGCCACCAGAAAATGCAGGAAATGCAGAGATACTTTGTTAGGACACAGGGGGTACTGGGTGCATGCTGTGAATTACTCTTGGGGAAAGTTGTTATAGAAACAGTTCCTCCCTCCTCAAAAAGTTCTCACAAACTGCAGCTGCAGGTTTGTTTCAAACAATTAAGAGAAAACAAACCACAAATAAACCCCAGACACCTTCACTTTTGTTTTAACAGAACAATGCTCCTAGAGAGACCAGCTCAGGCAGAGACTAGCTCCTTTCGGTTCAGTAGCTCTGATACCAGTGAGTTAATTAATACCACTGACTGACCCCAGGATTTGTTCCAGGGCTATAAAGTCTTTATGATGAACAGTTGCTTATAAGCATGTTCAAACAACTGCATTTTACAGCTTAGTGGAAAAAGTCAGGATGTGATTCATGTGGTTCCTCTCGCTCAGAGGAGCCATTGCTGTAGAGTTTGTCTTCTAGGTGTACAAACTCTCAGCGAGGTGCCCGGCTCGCTCAGCTCAGTCACAAATTAACATCATTCTCTGGGGAAGAGCCAAGACATGTTACACAAACCTTGTTTAACCTCAGTTTCTTTTTCTCCTCTCACCTGGCATCCTGAGCTTCCATTTTCAGACCCACCATTCCCAGTGTTTCCGTGTCCAATGCAGCAGCTACAACAGTGTTGGCTACTAATTAGCCTCATTTACCTGTGCAGCTCACCACTTTGTTGATGAATACTTAACACCTTCCTAGAGGACAATAATAAATATTTTCTGAACTTCACTTGTCAGAAAATATGGATCCAACCTACTGTAGGGTTACAAGTCAGGGAGGAGGTATATTGTCTAGTAACAGATCTGACAGAAAAAATAAACTGACTATTGTATCTTTGTGGAATTATGTACGTGTGTCAGTAACAACATCATCTTGTCCTGAAGGAAACTGGTTTCTACAATATGCAAATTAAAAATAGCTAAGAGGAGAGAGGACTCATGATCCAGAAAAGCAACCTGTAGTCCTTGAGGCTGTTGCTGGCAACAGCTGCCAGCAAAAATAAGCGTCTGCAAGTCAGGATTTTCCCTGCTTTCTCAGTATTGAGCTAGAAAGTAATTTTGGAGAATGGAAATTCTCTGGCATTAGTATGTTATATTTCCTCCTAGATGAGGCATTGAGCAAAAGTAATAAAGACATTTTATTGACTATCCCATCAGTTCAAAGCAGTATCTTGAGCTCAAAATAGTTTCCCTTCTGCTTCCTAGGAAAGTCCCCCAGAATTACCCTTTCTCCTTCTCCCTTGTGACCAGGCTTTATCCATTACATGAATTTGAAAGTTCAAAGGGAGGGAGTTTTCCTCTTTCTTTCTTTGGACTGATGACATTTACCGAGGGGGTTTTATACTCCTGCCTTGGTGTGAAAGATAACTGCTAACTGAAGAGAAAATGCACACTTGTAAAATGAATAATATATTGAGCAAGACACAGCTAAAGCCATCACCACAAACATTTATGAAATTATTACGCTAAATGCTGTTTGTCAGTTTAAAAAAAAAAAAAGTGGGTTTTTTTTGCATTGGAGCCTTACAATATAAACAGCTCGATAGTGTTCTTACTTTGTGTTCAGTAACTCAATTATTGTTGAGTTATATCCTCCCTAAGTTTTATGACCCTTCAGCTGCACTCTTGTCAAGACACTGTATAGATGGGATAGAGAACAAAGATAAAAGCAATGGCATTCATGACCTTTTAGAGGCTTACCAGCTGTAAGCAGTGGAAGACATCAGAGACTGCTGAGATAACCTAGGTGCTCGGCAGAGCGCTGAGCTCAGACCACATGCCTGCTTCAGCGTTTGCAGGACAGCAGGCCCAGCTTGAGGTGCAAGAAAAACCCGCTCTCCCTTAAATCACTGAGGTCACTCCTGCAGCAGAGGGCTGGTGGCTGGCCAGAGCTCAGAAGCACGAGGCAGCTGCTGCTCCTGCGATGCCCATTCCTCCGTAGCCGGAGGTGGCACCCCGTGTCATCCGTCTCTTTCCCAACCCCCAGCCCTGCCCTGGCCATGATTTCTAGCAGCAACACCCTCTTTAGCCCGCTTTTCCATGAAGCCTGAACCAGCGCAGCACACGTGCAGCTGTGCATGTACCGGGGAGTCCTTGTCCCTGCGCAGGGTCTTAGTAATAGAGGAAGAATTCAAATAATCATGAGATTTCCAACATAGATGCAAGTTGAGGAGCTTAGCAATGGAGCTGCAAACTCTGCAGAAATTTAATCTAGGCAGAGATATTTCAGAGTAGGGATGTTTCTGCAAGTAACAGATTTAACAAGTGTTCAATGATCCAGTCGTTTAATGAGAAAGAATTATTTCACACAAGGAATCTCTAATCCAGATTGCACAAAACCCTTTAAAGCAAAATATAACTACAGTGGGAAGGAAAGGCCACAAGACAGACATAGAAGAGCAGGGAGAAATACCTGTCAGCCACACCCATAATATGCAAGAATTTGCCATGTATTTCAATCCATTTTGGTTCTTCTTGCTGGTATCTGGTTTATGAGGAGCTATCTACGGGGATTCATATCACTTAACATACTGGCTAAAGAAAAAAATTAAAAATGTTTAGGTACTTGAAAGGACCAGAGGAATAGCAATGAGGTATCTTTATTCCACCCATCTTCTCTCAAAAAAAAAAAAAAAAAAAAAAACACACCAAAACCCAACACCAAAAATAAAAACAAACCAAAACCCCACCACAATATTGATTCAGCTGAAGGAACCTTTGCCTCTTTTTGTATTGTCACTTGTGATCTACTTCTTTAAGGCTATGGTCTTGAAAAGGCAAAACAAGAAACTCATACACCTACACCTCTTTCATGTATCTGCAATCTCTTGAAAGAGCAGCTCTTTAACCTTGAGAGGAATTTATTCATCAAGAGAGAAAAAACATTTTGTGTGAATTAGCAGAATAAGAGCAGTGGAAACTCTCAGAAGAACAAAAAGGAATTGAGAAAAAGAAGAACTTTGGGAAGAGCTGTCAGAAAGACATTACAAAAAGGAACAATGACTTTTTGGTTTCTCTTCAGAAGTTTCATAAAAGGGCATGAGACCACCACACACCGCTAGTCACAGGGAGTAAGTCTCACCCGACAAGCACAAGGTCGGGCAAAGGGTGAGATACACCGTCCGCTGCTTAGGCTGTGCTTCCACCCAGACAGTGTCAAATCTGCAGCACTCAGAAACAAAGGAACACTTCGGATGTGCACGGCAGGGACAGGTGGGGCTGGGAATACTTGCTAGGGATTGAGAGGGCAGAAATTGCTTCCTAAAGTCAAGGGCCTTTCCAACAAAAAGCAGACAAATGAAAGGTGCTGCCCTGCCATTCTATCCAGCAGTGGTGTTGTCTTGAACGCTCTTGAGCATTAAATGTTCTCTGTCTGCTAAATCTAGCACTGAAGTCACCTTACATAGAAGATAAAGCACGTTTCAAGAGAACGGGATGAGAACGCGCTACTGAAAGTTACAGACAGTTGTCATGCAAAACTGCCTAACATGGACCGCACAGGCAGCGGTGACACAGTGTCCCTCTGGCACCTCTGCACAGCCAGCCTCACAGGCTCCGGATTCACCTTCACCCAAGGGAATCAAGCTGATAACAAATACAAGATGCCTCAGAAATGACAGCTGGAAACACGGATGGCATGGATCCTCATGGCCTGAGAATTCAATCAGGTGGAACATAACATGAAACCACCGAATACCCACAAGACTGTAGCTTCATTTGATCAGTGTCAAGTTCTGCTCACTTGCATACCAAGAGCATGCTGCTTTCCTTCCAAAACTTGAAATGAAATGTGCTACATTTAGTATCAGTCCCCTGAGACACCCAACCCCTTCTCCTTTTGCAAAGCCACAAACAACCTTAGTTTAGTCTGAAAGCTATTAGAAAGGTTATTCTGAACTCAAGAATAAAGTCCAATTTCCTGAGCATTCCAGTTTAGCAAGCGTGCTAGCTCGTACACACTCCAGTTTTGGCCACAAAACACAGTCAGAGTTTTGCTGTTTTCCTCCAAACCTTTGTGAGGGTGTTTATGTGTTTGATTCCTGGAAACTCTGATAAGATAAAAACTGTAATTTCTGCTTCACATACATGTTTTATTTCTATATGCATGGACAAATTCCTCCTTACCAAAACTATTTCTTCAAATTCAGGGGAAGGCATGGAAGTTCCTGCTGCAGTACTCTGCATGGGGTTCAGCTTTCCACTGGGAGCAAGTCATGCACCATCACTCATTCATTATCCCTGAGAAGGAATAACTTTTCCCATTAGATATGCATTTGATAACAGTCTTTCAGTCTCCAGAGCCCGACTGTGGCCTATGATAAGCCTTGAATAGGCAAGGGGGAAATTCCAGCAGCATGGGGAAACATAATCGAGCCCAAAGCCAGCACTCCACCCACCCCACGCCACCTGCACAGCATCAGTGGTGTGACTGGAGCACAGGGAAGGAAGAGAGGGAGCATGGACAGAGTACACAGCAGATAAGTACAAGTTCAGAGAGTTTTAAACAGCTATAAGCCATGCCAAAACAAACAAACATGAAAACCAGACCAGCCACCCTCACAAGTGCATGATGTTTGCTACAGTGCACCTGAAGATAAGGATCCCAATCCGAGACTCGACTGCCACTAGAGCACGTTTTGCAGCCTGGAGCTCCAGACATTCACCAAGGAGGCAAAGGACGCTTCTTCCCACTGCCTTGAGCCAAAAGGATGAATCACATCTTGGTTAGCTACATAAACACTACATGCCGTGCTCACAAATCCCCTGAAAATTGCTTTCAAATTAGGGTAATTTCAAAAGTTAAAACTCTCAAAAAGAAAGTTACTGTCATTTTTGGATACATGCCAACACTTCCCTCACTGAGAGCTCCTAAACATCTTTCCTTGAACTAACTACAGGACAGGTCTCCAAATGATGCCTGATTTTGGTTGCAGCTTGCTTTCAGATAAGATCAGAAGTAATCACTCAGTTTCGGTACAGCCTGTTGCATTGTAAAAACTTTCTCTAAGAAGCCAGGCTGTGATTTCCGCTTGCGAGCTCACTCATTAGCTTTCTACTAGCTATTAGCTTTTACCTAAAGGTAAAAGGACTACATGGTTACATGAGCAGAAAGCATTTAAAGAAATGACAGAAAATTGCCTTGATGTGGATAAGGAATAGTAAGGCAACATTTCTCTGCCTAGGGTGCTCCCAGGATTTCACAAAGTCAGAGAGAAAGGTCCCCCAGTCCTCCTGCATCAGTAACAACAATAAGCTATCATAAATCTGTTCTCAAAAGCCAAAGGCATTTGGAGGAGGGGGATGGGACAACGCCACCACCACTTGAAGAAGCTATGGGTGACTAAGCTACAAAGCTTGGCCAGGTGTGTAATGAGCAGTTTCCTTCTTGACAGCCGCCTTCATTCATCTGCTAGATGATTTTGGCTCATCCTTTCAGAATTACTGGTACTTCTCCAGCCAGTGCCTGTTCCGACTTGTATCACCATTCATTCAGTGCCCAGCTGCATTACCTACATTACTCAGCCAGTACCGGAGGTTGGCAAATGAAATGGAAGAGCTGACAAGCAAATCAGTTCCTTCAGTGTAACGTCCAAGTTGTCACATCCTGTTTTTCAGCTGGGATAGAGTTAGTTTTCACAAGAAGCAGGGAGGGGACACAGCCAGGACAGGTGACCCAAACCAGGCAAAGGGGTATTCCATAGCATATGACGTCATGCTCAGCATATAAAGGGGGCCGGCTGGGGAGAAACAGCAGCTGGGGACAGGCTGGTGTCCAGTCAGGTGAGCAAATTGCATTGTGTATTACAGAATATACAAAGCAGGTGATAAGTACTGTTGTTATTGTCCTCTCCCTTTCCTGTCCCCTTAAACTGTCCTTATCTCAAGCCATGAGCTTTACCTTTTTCTTTCGATTCTCCTCCCCATCCCAGTGGCGGGTGGAGTAAGCAAGCAGCTGCATGGTGCTGGCTGGGCTGAACCACAACACACATCCACTTAGTTCACAACAGCTTTTGAATCAGAGTCACACTTGGTGGTCAGCCCACAGAGGTACCTCCTCCATGTCAAAAAGGTTCCAGCTCAGCATCTCCCTCCCTGCCCTGGCCAGCACCCTACTTCAACTCATCCTCCTGTAACAGCCTCTTATGATCCTTCTCTAGACTTTCAGTTCCTGGGTCCTTTCTGATCTAGATCCCAAACTGGTCATTCTTCGCAGTGAAAGTATAGATGTGCGTGGTGGCTATAAGCCATTGCTGGGCTGATCACTCAAACCAGCTGTTTTTCTGGTACTGTAACCTGGCTGCTCAGCCACCAGAACTGCTGCCCACTGTATGATCCCACGTGCGTCAGGCTCCAGCTGTGCAATTGCTGATGATCAAACAGCTACCTGCAGAACTCAGCGCAAAATTTAAGGCTCTAGAAAAAAAGCCATCTGCACACAACATGGTTCCCCGACTAATGCACGGCACCTCTATGCAAGGCATTTTCACCTCCTGCCACCCAGCTGTCCTGACTAGAAGACCTGTTTGAAGGGGAATGTCCACAGCAACACTATTTCCAAGATTAACAGAGGGCTCATGGAAAATACCATTTTCTTAACTTATTTTAAAGGAAGCATTTGAGCACTCCAAGAGCATAGAGCTTTCAACAGCAGCATGTTGACCCTTTCTCATCCCCACCCATCCGGCATTGGAAAGAGACAACTTGAATCAACTTACTTTGGGACAAAGCTCTGCTATTCTACAGACACTGGGAACATTTGGTTACTTGACTACTTAATTTTACTGTAGGCTGAGCCAACATGTTCAATAAATGACCCTGGACCCATGACACAGAAGTTGTATGACATTGCTAAGAAGTTCAGAGTTTTGCAGTTTAATCATATGCTTTAATTGTATCATGTGCCATAGTTATTTCAGGTAGGTTAATGTGTCAAGAAGTTAATTAGTATTTTAATGCTTCAGGAAGTGATTCTTCATTGCAAAGTCTTATTTAGTTAATTGTTTTATCCTCTGAAGAGTAAGTCCTAAATAATTCCTTTGTTAGATTAAAATGATCGGTAAATGGATCAATTTTTAAATTTGAAAAAATTACAAAGAAAAAAATATTTGTTAGTTTACTAAACTTCCATTTTATTTAACTCAGCACTTTAAAAAAAGTGAAATACCAAATAGAAAGTAATTATTTTAAGTGCCAGTCCATGCGGTGATTGAAACATCTTACACCAGCTGAGCTGCACAGACAGGAACACATCTCTCCTTTAGTGTAGTCTTGTTGATGAGAGCAATCCCTCTGGAGATTCAGTGTAAACATTTCTGTTCCAAGCAGAGTTGGCTCATTGCAGACACAAACATTATTTCAACTAAACAGCACTAGATTAAGCTAAAATGAAGGGTCAAGTGCTCCATCTAGACCAGTCTGACGTATTCCAACTTCCTAAAACAAGACCTGCCTCCCTCCTTTATGCACAAGCTTAAGTTTCAACAGGGAAGTAACAAAAGTACATGGGTGGCCAGAGCTCCAACATTCACATGCAATTCAGATACAATTTGGTATTTCAGGTCTGATCCCACTTCCCCCACAGTCCAAGACTTTTGTACAGGCATTTGCAAGAACCAGAAACCCCACAAGGACTCCGTGGGAGTGAACCAGCCAAAGCCGGAGACGCGAACAAGCTGGCTGGGCCAACCACTTTCACGCAGTTCTTGAGTCAGAATCAAAACTGCTAGAAAATGACTCTTCAGAAGAATGACATCACTTTGTAGGAGCTCTGATTTTTGGGTCATTCCTGTTTGCTGCTATTGCTCCTTTATGCAGACCTGTTAGCTGGTTGCACATGCTAAATTTTGAGTCTTTTCTGTGTTGGAAGATATAAGGACCCCCTTTACCTATGGGGAGAATGGGCACGGCCACAGCACGGCTACAGAGGGCCAGTTGCTAGGGCTGCCCTCCCTCAGCCTGGCACAGACCTCGCTGCTGCTGCTGCCTATCAGCGAGTTGGTGTACAGCCCCCTGCAGAGCCACCTTGTTCTCGTCCCACTGCCAGGCCTGAGCACAGGATAAGTTTTTTCCTGGTATTTTTTGCAGAGCAGCCTTATGTGGAGTGGAACAACTGTACAAAGCAGAGAGGGAGGATAAACTTGGTGGAGCACCACAAAGAACTAGCCAGGCAGGTAAGAGTGGCCATCAGTGACTCGATTTCATTTACAAAAGGCAGGCAGGAAGGAAACACATATGGAATAAGTTCACTTTGTATAAATTTCTACCCTTGCTTGAAACAATAACCGTTACAATGGGAAGGGAAGCAACCACAGGAGAAGTTTATCAAAAACATGCAGGACACACTGGTTTTAATGTCAAAAAAGCCAAAGATGGCAGATGGCTTGCACCGAGTATCAGGAAGGGGCTGGTAAATGAAGCATAACCAGGGCCTGGCAATCAGGAGAGAGGGAGAAACACATAAATCCAGCTCTTGGGCCTTGCTCACCCCAGGAGGCACCACTGCACCAGGAGCAATAGGCAGCAGAACACCACCAGCACCTTCCCAGGCAGAACTGCCTCGGCCGGAAGAGAACAGGACCTTGGCTAAACCACAACTTCCACCATCAGTATTATCTCTGGAGCAGACCGGCAAGGAAAGACCTCTCAGATGTTTGTACCCCTTAGCCTACGAGATGCTATGAGGACAGGGAGAGGAAGCCCAAAACCCCCATTCTTCCTCACCCCATGGCTCTGGGGTTTTTTTCCCCTCTTTGAGAAAGAGCTCAATTTAACAGCCTCCTCCAAGCAGCTCCTTTAAGCAGCATTTTAGTTATAGGCTTATTAGCTGGGTCTGTCTTTTGTTGGTAGATATACAGCTTGGGTGGTATTTGGTAGTCTGAGGGATGCTGTCTACACCTCTGTGATAAATACAATACTCATGAGGTTTCACCACCTTCTTTGATCTCAGCTGGCTTTAGAACAAGAATCCCTTCACTGGGTTGAAAGCTCGGGGCTAGTGAATGCATGGCTTGTGATTCACATCCAGCCTACATGTGAAAATAAATACGTTCTGTGTATTGTAAGAGCATATTCAGAGTGTAAATACACACTGTTGTATATACTCTTTATTATATACACCGAGTGTATATAATAATACACTGTATTATATACACAGCCTGAACCACAGCAAACCAAGTGCTGGTAAATAATCTATCTCCTTCTGGAGGAATGCTTATGGCAACAAAAATCAAGAGCCTGCCACTCCTTTGCAGGGACCCAAGTAGCAGCTGAAGTGCCTCAGCAGGTGAAGCTCACGACAGGGACGGATTCCTAAGGGCTGGAAAGGCACCAAAATGAAACGGTAAGTTGTGCTTTTCTTGTGCTGCAAAGCATCTGAAGATTGGGAGCAGGGGGAAATCTGTTTAATTACCAATAGAAATAATCTCAAAAGAAAACTATGACTACATATATGCAATTAACTTTGTCCACATGAAAACACAAGCGGAAAACATGGGGCCGGTGTTTGCAACTGAAGCCCCTTCCTATTACAACTACTGAGAAACCTCAGATCTACAGGCAGGCAATGTGATCCACACCAAAACAAGACAGGGATTCTAACTCGTCCAGCTTTGGATCCAAATTCTCTTTGCAGATGAGGGAGTTGTGAAACAGGCCATAAATTATGCCAGAGGAAGGGTCTTTCATTTCTGCTGCAGTGTTCTAACAAAGCATTTGGCATTTCTCTCTCTCACTTTATTAGGGAGACTGCTCTCTGGATGGTTGCCTGCTTACTGTTTGCATCTCTACCCCGAGGTAAATATAGTATAATACATGAGGAATTTGTGGAAGCATTTGTATGGGAATACACAAACTGCCAACTGAGAATCTTGGAGCAAAACAAAACAAGTACATGCTTTGCTTTGAATGTATTTTATCGCAGTCCAAAGATGCAAGTAATAACCTTTAGATAAACCTCCATATCTGAAATAAGCAGTGTTAAGCTATTTCAAGCCCACAAATCTCTACCTATAAAGTTTATCCTGCCCACATCCTTAAAAATACCCTAGCATTTCCATAGCGTTAAGGATGGCTTGGAATCTCATCCTTTACAACCCCCAACTGCCTTGCATCTGGTTTTGTATTTAAACTCACCAAGTTGCTGGGCTCGCCCCAGGCACAGCCAGGTAAGTGAGAGGAGCGGAGCCCAGCAGCAGTCCCCCTCGCCCGGAACTTTTGCACATGCTCTGCCAAGTTATAGCAAAGTTGGGTTTCTGACATTATATAGATTAGATACAAACTTCCCTGTGAAAGAGATACACTAGCACATGCCGGTGAGGGAGTTTTCTACAAGCTGCAGGGACAACTCCCTGTGATTTCCTTATCTGAGGCTTAAATTCAGCAATATTAAGATCTGTGTATGTGGTCAAGACTCTTCTCTCTGCCCAGAAGCGCCTCGCTTTTACCAGGCACTGTGGTGGTTCAGGAGGCTACACTTCATCTGGAACTAGTCTCCCTTTCTTTTCTGGAAGCACAACTGGCATTTTTAGGGAAAACTTTGATGTGTCTCCACAGAGCAGCGTGAAAAGTCTCTTGCTGCTCAAGTTGTGCTCTTTCAGTAGCTGGGTGCACCTGCAGGCATGCAGAGCCATCTACGTGACTACCCTTTGACTTCTTT
The DNA here is from genome assembly GCA_013400195.1 of Aramus guarauna. NCBI lineage: Eukaryota > Metazoa > Chordata > Aves > Gruiformes > Aramidae > Aramus > Aramus guarauna. The sequence continues at coordinate 184,415 of VXBL01002124.1, read as the reverse complement.
TCTTTCCTCCCCCACCTCAAATAAAGAGATTCAAGTTCAGTGTTTCTGAGAAAGCAACTGGGATTGCAGACAGCCCCCTACCCTCCACAAAATACTTTTGCATGTGGGTGAGACATGAGCCTGTAAAGAATCATACATTACCTCATCAGGGTAACACATTTCAGTTTGAGCTCATCAGTATTCAGAAACACAAGAAATTCCCTGTTGCATTGCTTATAACACTGAAATATTTTTCTGCCTAGCCCATTACTTCCACTATTAAACTACTTTGTCTGCCGTCAGAACTGTGCTAATATCACCCAAGCGAACCTGAGAGACACACTCCAGAGCTTTCCACTTCCAGGCCCTTTTCCACAAGGCATAAACTTTAGTTCACCTACTGGCATTCCAGATTCCTCTGGTACAAGCAATGTATAATTAATAGACAAAGACAATTACCTCAGATCATCTTTGGGGGTGGAGGAAAGGAGGGAGGAACAAAGAAGCCCAGCCTTTATGAGCTTCCCTGCATCACACTTTCAATACTGAAGGAGCAATGGCTTTTCACTACAGAGATCTTACAGATTGGTTAAATGAGCACACTCAACTTCACCTTGATAGCCTTAAACATTTGAGCAATATTCGAAATGCACAATTAAAAAAAAAAAAAGAAAAACAAAAAAAACCCCACAAAATAAACTCATTTCACCTTACATTTCAGTCTTACAATTGCAAGTGAAAGCTGTGTGCCAACACACATTTTTTCCAAGGTAGAGAACTGCACCTTCCACACACAAAGCTTACCAGGTAGATCAGATGAGCACTACTCACCCTGCTTCGCACACCCAGCAGCAGATGCCACCATCCCCACTGCTCACTGTACAGCCACTTTGGTCTTCTGGCCAGGAAGGTCTCTGCTTCCACACCTCCTGGTGCATCAGTAGCCTCAGCAAGACACTTAACACAGCATCACCTATCTTCAGCATGACTTTGCTCTTCTTCTGAAGGCCAGCTTTCATAACAGCACTTATTTGACTTGTACCCAGAAGTCTGTTCTTTCCATCCACAAAAGGCCTCATGCAGCTGTAGGTTCTGCTAAATATCTTGTTACAGCCAGATTTCAGTCACCTGTTCTTGTTCCAGGCAACTCCAGCAAAGCCTCCCTTTTTTGCCTCCTGCTGCCCTGGTTTTACCAGCTGAAAGCAGCATAGGGCAGGGTGGGTTGAACCCCTATAGAGTCATGACAAGTGTTAGAAGGTTTCTACGCCGCACCATGCAGGAAAGGAACAGTGATGCTAGGCTCAGATATGCTGGGCACTGCTGTTCTCCATCTTCGGAAAAAGAAGAAAGAGGCAAAAAGCAAATAGATGCACTTCTAAAACCAGTATCAAATGTAGAAATGACTGCAATCAGGATATAGGACCAACACTCTTTCTCCATCTTTTGCTCATTAAACAAATTCTTATTGTTCATCTTTCTGAACACAGCTACAAGTTTTGTTGATTTCAGGATTATCTCTTCTTCCTAAGTTGCAAGCACTCTGTCTCCTTCTGGCATCCTGTGGACAGGACTCATCCCACCAGAAAGCTCTTCTGGAGGCTCACTTCTTCCAGGGCTTACAAAACACCTGCAGCAGCCTCAGGCATGTTCACCTCCCCCTGTGCTTAGTTGACCACGGTCAGCCATAACCGCAGTCTGCTTTCAGGCATGACTTTACCTTGGAGGGACTCTCTTGAGCATTGCCTCATCAGCTGTCCAAGCCCAAATAGATCAGGGATGGGTCTCAGGCTGCTCCCTCTCCTCCTCTCCCTTCCTCAGCTGGTAGTGGCCCTTTGAGGTGCCCTGGGTACAGCTAATGGCACTGCCTGGGTACGTCACTCATTGCAGGGCTGAGGCAACTTCCTTTGGGAGTAGAGGGTCATATGTACTACAGCAGTATGGGTAGAGTACAGTGGAGGCTGAGCTTTATTATAAATAAAATAAGAACCTTGTTGGGATGCTGTTGTAATCCAGGTTCCCCTTGAGAAGCAAAATCTGGTCAGCGAGTGATACAGTCTGAAAAAGGCTGAGCTCTCCATACAGTAAGGGGAGTCTCCTTCCGCTGACAACCAGAAATAGCACTGGGAATATGTATTTTTTTCAGCTAAAAGTTTGAATTGTTGGGCAAAAGTGGACTGGGATTTTCAGCTGAAAAATCTGAAAACCTATGGAAAGGTGATGTTTGGCAATAGAATTGTAATTCAGGACACATGCTTGGTTCTGTGATTTAGCTCTCTGAATTACACTTTTCCTTCTGCTTTTATGTCTGTCTAGAAGGACACAATGTGACACCTAAAAGCCTCAAAACAGACACTGATTAATATGGAAACAGAGACTCGAGCATTTAACAAGCTGAGCCCCGTCTTACGTCAGTGACTTCAAGGGGGAACTGGGACTCTCTCTGGTCTTTAGCTCGCTATACACACAGAGCTGGTGCAGGCCTAGAACACAGGAATGACCACACGGCGACCAAGAACATTTATTTCTATGTTAAGTCTGATTACTTACCCCTGATGCTTCACAGAACTTTGGCCATGAAAACAGATTGAGTTGTTCCACAGGGAATTTCAGCCTTTCTTCTCGGCACAATCACAGACTCATGCTGCTTTTATTCTGCTCCCTGCTGGGGATGAAATTTTCTCATCCAAATTAATTCATCTGCCTTTTAATTTATAAAATAATTTTATAATTATATTCAGCACAGAATGTGCTGAAAATACCTAGTTGTTTATTCTTTATAAATGCATAGAAACCTTCTTCCATATCCTAGTCTTCCCCCAGAAAAAGTAACACCACAATGTAGTCAGAGTTGTCCCACATGATAGTGGCAGACTCCTCCATTGGTGCAAGTTTTAGTATACTTTCAAATAACTTGGAAGAACTTATAAAAATATTTAGTATCAAAGTTATTAAATGAACAGTGTGTATAAATGAGATGCATCTGGCTTCCTGCCCTGCCTGTCCTCCTGTCTGTTCACCAGCAGGCTACCTGAACCCAGGTCCTTGCATGTGCTGGAATTGGTTGGTACCATATCTGCCCGATGCCCTGGCCATCCCCTACCCAGTATGTCTCCCCAAGGCATTGGAAAAGTCATTTACCTGAAGTGGGAATGGCAAACCTTCTTTCTCGGGTACTGGGACAGGTGTTAGCAAGAACGTTGAGTGCACCCAGACAGACCAGAAGAAAAAGGCTGTTTTGGTCAGACCCTCTGCAAGATGCTGCAGAGGAAAGGAGATGGGGCCTCTGGCACGTTACGTACAAATCGGGAGCCACGATCTAATCGGTGAGCAACAGGAGTTGGGGGAGACCAAACCCATCCAGGACTTTTGCCGATCCTTTTCACGCTTCTCCTTTTTTCAGCCAGACTTCCTACCAAACCAAGACTTGCTTAATCATGTCTGCTAATCTTCACTTCCGTCCCTTCTCCCCTTGTGAACTGACAGATTAATTAAAGTCTAATCTGACACCTGATCTCAAAGACTAAGATCCCCAGGAGCTGGGAGAAAAATCACCAGCTAGGGAGACAAGTTTGAGCAGCACCCACATTGGCAAAGCGAAGGTAACTTGCACATGGCAACATCTGTCCTGCTGCACAGCTGGCTGGGCACTGAGCACCCAGGGCCCTCAGTCCTGGCACAGCACGTGCTGCCGCCTGCCTGGTTGGGAGCAGGAGGACACAGGCAGAAAAAGGGGGAGGAAGAGATGCAACGATGGTGTAGTGAAGCCAAATTATGTGAAACCTGGTGTCCCTAGCTCTGCTGGGCACTGAGAAAGTTGTCTGTTTTTTATTCCAGGTCAACCAGACACAACATGCCATGCATTTGTTGGAGAAACTGTCATTTTGCCTTGTACCACCACCTCTCCTGGAGAGCTGGCCCTTTCCCATTCAATGCTCTACTGGCAAATAGGGTCTCTCTTAGTGCACTTTTTTCACAACGGGCAGGATTCACTGACGTTCCAGGACAAACGTTACCATGGCAGAACTAGTCTTTTTCTGGACCAGATGAAGCATGGCAACTTTTCCTTAAAGCTCTCCAACATCCAATTACCGGACGCAGCTGTATATGCTTGCATCTACAAACAGGCTTCCAGCAAAACACAGAAATCTAAAATTAAACTCATTGTATCAGGTAAGTTTTGTTTTGGTTTTTTGTTTGGTTTTTTTTTAGTTCAGACAGAGTGAGTTGAGGGGAAGCATTTCTTGTTGACAAGTTGTATATGGCCATCGACTGGGATGATTTCAATTTTTTTCAGCAAATCTTCACTCAGCTTCATTCTGCTCCTTGCTTTTGTTGGGAGCATAAGTGAGAATGAAAAAACCCCACATCTTTGTTAAGCTTCAGTGCAGCATATCCACAGAAGCAGCAGGACACCTGAAGGCAAGCCGCCTGCCTCTTCACTCTTCCTTCAGAGGAGACATTAATGAATAATGAGGTCTCCTCGATTTTTAAGCATTTGGTTATTTATGGTATTGTGCTGTCCTGGATCCACCTTGTCCCAGAGAAATGGAAGAGTTTATCTCACTGTTTGCACTTGGGTCTGTGAAGCAGGATCAGATCCAAAGTCCAGGCCATATACCCCTTCAGATGTAAGGCGGGAAGTTGCTAATTACCTTTTCCCTTGAAGCTGGAAGATCTGGTGGTAAGGTTGGGCACATGGAACAAGATACTATTATTTTTCTTCCTTAGGAAAATGAGTGAGACCATAACACATGCTTGAGTAATGCCAAACAACTGAGCTAACATGTTTGAACTACCCACAAGCATGCCCAGCAGAGTGATGGGGCACTGAGTTTGACCAGCAGACCAACTGAAAAAGCAAATAAATAAAAAAATGGGATACATCACATCAAAACAAATCGCAGTTCTTTAAGGTGTCTTGCTCGAATAAATCAGCTGGAAACTTTCATTATAGCCAACCACGCACATTTAATTCTGCTTAAAAGAGAAAACTTCTGTTTTCAAGTAATATAAACCCTTTAATATCTTTGTTTTAATGCACATGATTCTCAAGAGAAAAATGTACTTTTTAAAATGTAAAGTGAAATACTTTTGTTCAGAAAATTTCAAAGTGAAATGTTTTGCAGTTTTCAAAATGAAAAAAAGTGTTTTGAAATTGCAGAATCAAAATGTTTTCATAATTTGATTTTTGGGAGCAGGAGGGTATCTTTTACTCTGATTTAGTTCTGTGATCATATTTAAACTTTCCATTTGTTTGACAAATGCATTCTTTCTCAGAAAAAAACACTAAACCTTAGATCAATTATCAGAACCCTTTTTCTGACCTAGGCTCGAACAACTAACTTAGATTATTGTGTTTTTTTCCAGTTCCATCTAGCACTGAGGATGCACCTTCCCCTTCTAGTAAGGCAATACTCCAATAACTTGCTAAGTGTCTAAGTGATTATCCAGTGCTTTAATTTGAATTTGCATGATTGGTAAAATGTGCTGAATAGAGGCTTCTGGTGCTTGTTCTCTCTTATGAAGTCCAGCAAAATACAGCTGTCCCAGACAGGGAAAACTATCTCTGCCATTAAGACAGGTCTGGACTGCAGGAAGAAGAACATTGAAGTGCCAGCGGTCACTAGTCCATAAAGTTACTCACCGCTATGGGCATCGTAAAAAAATCAGTAAAAAACAAGTAACATGGAAGCCATTCGGTCCTGGGAGTCAAGGCCTCTGTAAATTACCTTGGTATGAATGAACTATCAGATCAAGAGATTTATTACCTCCTGGGTAAATAAGGTAATAAATATTCTAAAAATACATGATTAATGACTCCACGTTAAGCTCTTCTGGGAAAATTAAAGTAGATCTCGTCCAGAGGCAATTCTGAAGAATAGTGCAGATGCTAATGTCTAGGTTTAATCTTTACAGAGAAGTAATACATTAGGGTCATTTGTAAACATGCCATCCTTGGTAAATTCTCCTGCAAAAATCCTGCTTGTAAGCCATATTACTCTTATTAGCTCTACAAAATCTTAAATTGGTATCAAACCTGTAATATTTTGTCAAATAAAAATCAATAGCTGCAATTAGTATTTTACTCAGTGTAGCTGAAAGATATAGTCCATTACATAGCAATAATTATATTACAGTTAACGTAATCAGGTCAGCCACAATACCATGTTACAGCCAGATAAAGCAGCAATAAACTCAAATAAAAACTAAGGAAGAGAAATGTTCCAATGTTTTATCTCATGACCACACAGAAAAAAAAATCAGCTCTGTACTTCGTGAGTAATAAACAACTTGAAAAATCACAGGAATATCCTCTTTAGACCTAAGACAGCTCCTCTAGCTGGCTTAAAGGTCTTTAAAAGACATGAAGTTAAATTCAAGATGGTATCATGTGCCTTCAGTGACAGCACCACATTATAACATTATAAAAGCAAACAGAACAGGAGCTGGAATATCTCTTGCTGCTACCTTCCACAAGAAATAAGAAATATCAAGGGTCAAACTTTTTAATGCAGTAGCAGTGGAAGTTTCTCAAAACCAAAACGCAGGCTGTATTTAAAGGAGATAGTTGTATACATGTTTGACTCAGCCAAAAACTTCCTGACATCTTTTCCTCAATTTAAACTATTTCTTACCATGAAAACGTATTTTCATTGGGGGGAAAAAAAAAAAAAAAAAAGTGATTGGGACAAGGGAGAGTGTTTCAGGTTTGCTATATGATAACAAACTGAATCATGCACTTTAGACACCTGAAGGTTCTTTTACTGCTGGATTTTTGGGGGACTCGGGGAGGTAGGAAAGAACAAAAGCCTAACTTTTGAAACATAATTTTTTGCAAAAAGGAAAAAAATATTTCCTGTGGTTAACTTCTTTTAAAGCAAATCATCAGCCACAGCTCCCATTTTTTTAATTTTCAGCGATTTCTTAAGAAAGGAAGGACGAGAATCTGTTTTGTATTAGTTGTTATTCTGGAAGGGACTTGGAAAAGTTAAATGACCTGCTGAGAACAAAGACATTCTATGCAGAAATAGTTCTCACACTTTGCAGTCATCATAACCAGATGAGCAGACATTTATTATTTTTCTAGAAAACAGAAATGGTTTTGATGTTTCACTTATGCTTCATTTCTGCTTATTTGCTGGATTGATTATTTTTCCTAATTATTTTAAAGACCCTAATTTTACTGTCACTCTGGGTTTCTTGAGAGATTCCTTCTGAGTCAATCAAACTGGGTTTAATTTTTTTTCTGGGAAAAATCAAAGTGCCTGGAAGAGGTGCCTGCTATAATCCTACATTTATTTCAAAGCATTACTGAGGACTACCTGATGTTTACTTGCTCTTTACACATCAATACTCCTTCTAGGAAGAGGGGGAGGAAGCACCCCTACTAGCGATACCTTAACAGTAGCAACAGGAGCAGCCTGAGAATTGGTACAGAAAACAATACACAGCCTGATTTTCCCAGAAAAGGACTTGGACCTAAACACTTACAGGAAAATTTCTCTACTGCTTAATCCAGGGGTTCAAAATCTTTTTTTACTTGTGTACTACATCCAGCATGGGTTACAGGTACCATCTGTGCTAAGGATCATCTGTGCCCTGTGTCCACGCTGTGGCTTACGTACCAGTAGATGTACACAGCGCTGCTACCACCTAAGCGTCTGTGGCCCAGACTTTTTAATACTTATTACCATTATTTATGGACTCTTAATCACGCCTACCCCAAGCCCTGAGTAGGTAGAATGATAACTTATTTCATACTCTTTACTTGTTAGTTTTAGTGTTCTTAGTCATCCAGATAAGGAGGCTGTGTTAATTGTTGCTGAGTGTCTGTGCCTTTTCTACGAAGGAGAAAAAATGATTTGTCACAGGACCTTGAGACTGTTTTTTCTAGATGGTACGCACACACACAAAAAGGAGAATTTTGAAAATGAGCCAAAATCCACATGCTTTTACAAACAATCTTCCATCAATGCATTCATGTAAAATATGTCGCGCAAACTTCAAATACACTTCTTGTCAACCCACCAGCTACATGCTGACTTTCTCTTTTTTTTAATTTTTCAGGACACAGTCAGATTTCCTCCAGAAGCCCTGCTGATGTGCCGTGTCTGGCTGTGCTTCCCCTCTCTTTCCACCTCCTGGTCACACTGGGAGTTTGGCACTTGTAACTGGTAGAGCCAACCCTCTCTTTGGGAAGTTCTCCTCACCAGAGGACCTTGCTGGGCAGAATGGCTCTGTAGGTTCAGTGTGACAACTGTTCCAGAGCCACATGAAAGAAACACCAATAGCTGAAAACAGACCTAGCACTAGGTGTTTATGTCCTGCATTTTGGTGTTCCACAAAACCAAAGGCAGCAAAACTCAGAGGTGGCAAGTCTGCTTTTTCATTCGTTTCTTGGAGCCCAGTTTTAGTGCTGCCAGTATGAATATTTTATTTTGGATTCTGTGGTTTTGCTTTAACGACAAGATAAAAGCCTCACAAAACTACAAGGTCACATTATAATTGACCCTAGTGAGATCTTTTGCTAAAAACTCATCTGCTGTCCTTCAAGAGAATTGAAAGGACGTGACGGGGTAATTATCCTCTGTGTCAGATAAAAACTGGAAGTAGAAAGACGCTTGCATTTTGTGAAACGTAAGGATGGAAACCTTGTGAAACTTGAGCCTGTGGGATTTTAGCTTCTATTTTTACTCTTAAGCATCATGGGCTATCAGTAACAACTTTTTTTCCACAATTGTAGTATTTCTTCAGCGGAAGGGTGAAGCTGACCAAGAAAGATGATGGAAGTTCATAAAACATGAGCATAGAGGAAGGAAGTGATGTATTATTACAAAATCCACTTCTAAAAAAGCCAAAAGCTTTAGAAGGCTGAATTCAGTATTTTCTTTTTTTGTCATGAAACACAGCAAGGTAAATGTGATTATCGTGCAAAAGCTGGATTCTTAAGCTATAACTGTGTGATAAGAAATGGTTGCTGTGACATTACTTCTTTAAAAATGGTACCTTTGAAGGAAAAAAGAATTAAAAACTGGTCAGAATAATTGTAACTGATGCCTGTGCAAATTAAATGGGTATAGTTCGATTCAGGTAGCATAGATGTCCTGTGTAAAACTAAGATCAAAAAGCTCCTGTATACAAACGATATCAGGAAAGCACAGAAGTTTTGTTTCAGGCCAGAGCTGCTGCAACCACCCAATTACAGAACTGAAAAGCGTCCAGAGAACTACTCACCCGGGCTGGTGAAGAGCGGTGTGTAACACACTCCTTCTGGCTGAACCCTCAAGCAGAGGGAAGTGACTCATAAGGATGCACATAAAGTCAATTTGATTTGGAACAGTTCCACCTTCTTTCCACAGGAAAGACAGGATTGTTTTTGCAAGGAAGGGAACAGAATAAAATAGAGGTTTAGATGATATCCATTGAGGTAAAGGAGATAGTTACCGTTGACTTTCTTAACAAAGGGCCCTTTCCCCACGGTGGGGAACAAAGACAAAATCCCGTGCCCAGCCGGTGCTGCTGCTGCAGTGAAGCTCAGTTGGTACTTAGCCTACCCTGGGTACAGAGCAGCTTAGCCTAACAGCTAAGCAGAAAGATTTGAATGTAAGAATTGTACATACTGTAATTGTCTTTTTGTGTCCTACCCTCCAAGTGTTTGTCTCAGATTCCATGTATTTTTCAAAACAAGAGTTGATTAAAAATAAAAACCTAAAAAAACCCCAAACAAACAAACCCTGATGAAAGCAATTGCTTAGTCTCTGAGTTCATTATTTGTATTCCAGCTGTACAGTTAGCTAGGCTCCCTGTGCAATCATAAAGTCCAAAAGGTAGCATCTGTACAGGTCTGTTGGTCCCAGAAGTCTGAACTGCTTACCCTCATCTCAAGGACCGTATCACTTCTAACATCTAATAGCCACTTAGGCAGCCCTCCACTTTTGAAAATGTCTTGAGGCGCACGAACAAGATGAGCACCTCCAATCACAAGTGCAAGCTGTGTGACTACATAGCTGCATTTCTTGGGCAAGCAAATGAATCATTACTTAAATACCTTTATACGGGCACGCAGGGCTAGAACAGAGCCTCACTGCTGCAGAGAGGGACAGCCTAGCTGTACGTTTAAGAGCACGCACCGTGCTGGCTGGTGCCTACGGGGAATGCCCGATTCCCTCAGCCGTCTGCCTCTCTCACCCTCAGAAGGGATTCACAGTAAGCACATGAGCAGATGAAGGTAGGACAAATGAAGGGTGGGGGGAAGACAACTGGATGACCTCGAAATGTTGCTTACAACCCTATTTTTTTATGACTCAGATTTGCAGCAGCACTTGGGATGTTTAAACATCCCTGTTTATTGTATTTTCCCAGAGCTGTAGTTAATGCCATTCCCAGTAATAACATACATCCACCATTCTAATTTCCGGGGAGACTGCAAGGGAAGGTTTGAATGACTAGCAGGGCTTGATTTGTCCTTCCTTGCCTGGGTGATGACACAGCGAGTGTCTGTCTTAAAAGTTCACTCAGTGTGCAGAACATGAGCAGCACATACTTCTTGTGTTTTCCAGAGTTTCATCGTGAATGAAAGAGATAGCTTTGAAAACTAAAGAGCACAATTTACACATTTAAGGAGGAATCTCCACTTTCTCTCTTCGAGTACTTGTAGGTGGCCCACAGCTACGTATTTCATACGGCAAGAGCAAAGGCTGATAATCTGCTACATTAAGGAAATTCTTAAGAGATCCTTGCACATTATTCTTGCAAGAGAATAATGACAATGACACTGGTAAGAGACAAAAAGGAGTTAGTTGGCTCATCTTGTAGTTTATCTAAGTTTACAGTGAGGCCAGTTTAAGCGATTAATGCTATCCACTGAGCTCCTCTCAGTTCCATGTGATGTGGGAGAAATGGCCAATATAGATCATCAGCAAGAAATGAACATGATACATTTGATACAGAATTTTCACCGTTATTTCAGCAAAACCTGAGGGCAGTCACACTCACATAGCATGATACTCGGCAGCTGTACAAAGGTACTGAGAAGTACTGAAAATAAGCATGGAAGTTGAGTATTTTTAAATGTGCAGCAGGAAACCACATTGCTATGGGTAATGCAATCCTTGTTGCAACTTCTGTTCAATTTCTGGGACTGTCCAAGTTTAGTCCCTTTCTCCTCCCCTCTTTATCTCTTTTCACAGAGATTCTGACCACCACTGAAATCACCTTGGAAAAGATAACCAAATACCAGTTTCCTAATTTTTCTGAGGGCTAAGGCTGATCCATACAACAAGCAAGCTTCCCCTCAGCCACTGCAAGCCACGGGAAGGAGGAAGAAAAGCAGCTCAAACAAAAGACTCAAGCCCTGGAATGCAGGCAATTATTTGCAGATGGAGGATTATCTAAGCTCCCACTCTGAAAAAATAAAAAACAATATATGTATACACACACATATAAGATACCACTTGCTAGCCTGCAAAGACACAGACCCTTGAAGAATCAGTGTTTCCTTCCAGGAGTATTTCTTAGCCTGATAAAAGTCTCTCCCTACCAGCCTTGGTTTTAGGTCATCTTGGCTACAATAGCATTAATATAAAAAAAACCCCAACACCTCCCAAAAAAAGCCCAAAACAAAAAGCAGAAACCAAACCCCCCAAAAAACACCACCACCAACCCCCCCACTGTGTACTTCTACAACTTTGTACTACACTTTTCTTCATTCTTCAATGACAATTATATCACAGAAAGGCTTTAGAGCTTCATGTAAGTGTGCTTGACATTATACTTTCAGGGGGATAAATAAGAAGTCGTGTTGAAAAAATGAGTCTTAACAAGACAAGAAATGAGTCTTAACAAAGGCATTCATTGGATTTCCTATTTATTTTTGTTAAACAAATAAGGAAGCGGTATTTGTTCGATTCCCTCTATGCCAACACAGAAAATGTCATACAGAAAACAACAGCTGGAATATTGTGCCCAGCTAAGTGAAAGTCTGCAGAGAACTCTGTTCACAAAGTGCCCTCTGCTGGCATCTTACTCATCCAAAACGTGTCGATTGCAGCCACAAACCCAAGAGTGAAAACGAAAAGTCCATCTCAACCCCTAACTCTCATTTCTGCTTTTTTTTTGTCAACACTGCAACAATCTGCAGAGAAACATTTCGTAAAATGTTTTTTGTGTGTAAGCATCAATGAGGGCAAAATGGGGCAGGCAGAAACACAACCGAGAGGTAACAACAACTCCCCATACCCCACAAGTTAACCCCATCACATCACTAGAAAAACAGCACAAGCAGAAAGGCCATTTATTACCGCTCCCTTCAGTAGGACAAAGTTCTTACATGCTTTCTGAAGATGAAAAATGGCAGGATCCATAAGCCAGATATTGCATGCCTCCTTGTGGAGGCCTGAAGAAGATACATTCTTTTACCGCTTAGTTGTAACAGCATTTAACAAAACATATTAATCATAAACTTTCATCCACCTGGCTGAAACCAGCAAACTCCTCAGCAGCTCCGAACAGCCCTATGGAAGGAAAGGAAAAACCCAGTTTGGCAGACAGATGTCTTGATTAATCTCTAAATGCAAACGGAATTTCCCTCCAAATTTACACTGGCTGAAAGCCAAGATGACAATATTACATCTTCCCCCAAAATTAAATGATCTTCTATTAATAAAAAAACTTCAAAAATGTGTGTATCAAAGGTTTGTACTCTGCACATTACTGTGAAATTAGAGAGAATTAAAAAGAAAAATAAAAGGCAATTCTGCTGCATGATACTTTTTCCCTTACAAAACATGATCTCTGAATGATGGGGGGATAAAAAGGGTAAAAAGATACTCTAAAACGTGATTATTTCTGAAAATAAAATTTTGTCTTTGATTTCCCCAGTGCATATCTGTTTGTCCCATCCGTCCTCACCAAATGTCCAAAGTTCCAGCGCTGACAATGCAGGATGGGGAGACTTTTTCTAACTACCTTGGAAAACATTTCAGGCACTAAGGAGGAGCTGGTTCCTTAGACGCTCTCGTTACAACTCACAGCCCTAGCCCTCAGTCAACCATCATTTTGGAATATTGCTGTTATTTAGCAGATGAGATGTCACGTCAAATTAGGTAAGCTTTCCAATTTGCATACTTGATTGTAAACGTGTGCTACTGTGATAATCCAACCTGGAAGTCACCGAGTCAAGGATGAATATGACCAACACTGCACCTACTTAGAAAGGTGTACAGTGGATTATTAGCAGTCTGCGTTATTTGGGTGTCTGGATTCAAGGAAGAATGTCAGACTGTAAAAAGAGGCACCATCTGGATGATTTACCAAACAACTTGCAACAGCTGGTCACTGCACGATAATAGCAATTTCTTCAAAAAATCATCTTTTTCCTCAGGATGCCTGAATCCAAGATGCAGAATCTAAGAAAACTTTATGCCACCACAGCTGCACTTACTAGGAACTGCAAATCTGAGAAACCCTGAATACATACACACAACTCTGCTGTGGTGAGGGAAGCTAATGGAAAGATTTAAGTCACAGTTCCTGATCAGAAGGAAGAGTTGGGCTGAATTTAGATCACACTTAAACAGAGGAAGGTACCGTTAACACAGACAGCAGCTGTTCTCCCTCCACTCCAGGGATTCCAGTACCATCTCTGTTTTGTGACACTTTATTACGTTACCAAATTTCTTTTAAAACTCCTGCAGATGTAGGAAAGACACATTTTTAAATGTCATTACATTTTATATGAACAATAACCTCCCCTCCTCTGCTAAACCTTTGTGCGTAAAATTGGTATTAAACACATCCACTTGCGTACAAGCAAAGCTTATGGAGGAAAGTGTTTGCACTGAATTACATAGTGGCAGTGTTTTAAATTCTATTTCTTACCAACTTGATACTGAAAATTTTATGAAGAATTTGATGAACAAGCAAAAGAGTTTCAGAATATGTCCAAAATCTACTTAATGAACCATGCCTACTACCATGGTGTCTTGGTTTCTGTGTACGATTTCTTTGTAAGTACACTGGAGCTAGCAATCTGCACAAGAAATCTCTATGAAATCCCTCAAGAAAATGGTACCATCTTTAAAGAATAAATTCAGATCTTCTAAATCCAAATGTTTTTAGTGACAAAAAATTAATCACATACTAAGAGGCTCCAGAAGCAAAGATGCTTATTCTGGGAACACTGACTGAGCAAGCTGAGCACTCCCACCTCTCATACTCAAGCTTCATTCCTCCTCTTTGTTCCCCCGATAAAAAAAAAATAATTCCACATCCCTAGGAAATCTTCAGGCACAGACATTATTTACCATAGTCCATCCCAATCTAAGGCTTGTAGATTTTATTTATGAAACACATAATTCTCCTTTAAAAATATGGGTCCCTTCAGCATGTCTGTCATGTAAAAGGAACTTTAATACTAGGTAAGGGGTGTCATTTTGTTTGTTTTAATTTGAGAAATGTTGCTTCCTGCTGAATAGAAAGGTGAAAATTAACTTGGAAGGGGGAAAGGAGACTCTCCTGAATTCTATACGGAAAAAATGTCTCTGACGTGAAGAGAACTGAAAAGCAGAAAACCTACTAGAATATATCAACCAGTGTAAGTTATCAGAGGCAGCTGTCAAACAAAAGTGAAGCGACAAGGATGAGATAAAGGCAGAAATTAATTTATTTATACATCATAATATTTCTTTCGAGAAAGCTTTATTACCCTGAAGCAGGGAAAGTAAGGATAATCTGAGCTTGTTTTTTTCATCCACTGCTAGTTGTGCAACTACTTTAACATAGATATTATCCTTAAAAATTGTGCGTCACACCAGCAGGTACTTTCTCCTTCATTTCAAGACCTTTTTAGCTATAATGGGCCAATGGATGAATTTTTCAAAGTGCTAGTGTTGTGACAGTTAAGATGCATCCTGCTGCTGATTGATATTCAGGACAGCTTCTTTGTGAAAACAGGATTCTTCGAAATGGAAAACCAAAACATTACTCTTTTAATTAATACCAAGCTAAAATTAAGATGTGGAACCTTTCTGTTCCCTTGACAGCTGATCCTGGCTTTTAGTTCACAGACACAGGCCTGAGCACATAAACTTTGAACCACACACTAACTTCTCTCTACTCCCATTCTTTGTCCACTATATACACTGCCACTGCATCTGCTATATCCCCACATCTGCCTTCAGCTTCTGAAAGGGCCTTTAGTCTCTTTTTGCCCCCCCACCCCCAAAACGAGTTGACACTGATGCATCAGGACTAGTTTCAGAATATGGCTGAACAGCTTTCTCCAGCTGAAAAAGCTCAAGAAAACGCTGTGTGACTCAGGTCAGACTGCTTGTACTCTGTAAGTCCTTCTGCAGGCCCCTCTCAGAAAGGGAATGGAAAACCCCACAGCTGGGAAGCAATCGGCTTCATATCAGCATTCACTATAGAGTGTGAACAGGACAAGCACATGAAAGTGTTTCCATTGGTCCATATGATATTTGATACTACATCCTAAATTTAAACATTCCTGATTTATTTATTTATTTGCCAGTTAATTTTAGCACATTCTTTACCATGGCCCCAATGCCATCGAAGATATTATGTAATTCTGTTTCACACATAAATGCTGGGGTAGTGACCACCTTGTTTTTTGTATCCACATGAGCTTCGTAAAAGGCAGTTAAGGAAAACACAGCCTATGTCTCACTTGCAGATGCTGTCTGCAGAATAAACCATCGATAAAACCCCACAACTCCACTGTCCTATAAAAAAGCACCTCCAAACATATTATACCATCCAGCTGTAAAGACAGCTGCAACCTATAATCCAAGATACTAGAAGCTGCTTTTGCCAGAAATACAAACACTGCAAGAGCAATCTCTGGGAACGCTCAGAAACACAAAGAAAAATCATGAAATTTACTGACTGCAATAAAATGTCTCTGAGTACAGTTTGATTATGACATTAGCCTTCAGGAAAAGAAAAAAAATCTCAAAGAGAACTGACCAATTGTGACTCATGCCAGTTTTATGTGCAAATTCACTCAGCATTTACTGCATTACGGAGTTCTATGGCAATGACTGAGAATGACTTCTAACTGCACAGCTGTGTACTGAAGACAACGCTTCTAATTGTGCACCGTCTTTCAAGCAATCTGCTATACACTGTATATTCCCACTAAACTGTAAGTGGAAAAGCACAGATCCTGCATGTATTCCTTACTGTAACAGCACATTACTAAACTGTCTCTCAACATGGAAATTAACAGGAAAGGATATAGTTACTTCTTTCACACAGTGCTTTCCTCCCAGTTCTTTAATGGCTCCTGCAGTCCCAGCATAAGGCCATTTGCCACCTTCCTCTTCTTCGTGGCCCACAGTTACTTCAGCACCAGAGAGAACCTTTGCTGCCAACACTGGTGAAATGCAGCAAAGACTGTAACAAAAGGAATTATAAGAGCAATTCTACAACAGCACTCTTTAAAAACTTAGTCATAATTGAAAAGATTCAAATGGACATGGTCTTACAAATCTGAAAGACATCACAAGGCAACTTCCACTCACATTTTCTTAGCTGCTGCTTTGACACAAACACCTGCACATGCATACATCTTGAAAAATACATTTAAAAGCTACAAATTATATAAACCAGAAGATGCTTTCTCTAGTTCCAACAATAACAGCTGCACATTTCAACAGAACATACGTTGTCTCCACGCTCACACTATCAAACAAATGCCCCTCCAACTGACATACGTACCCAATAGGTTTGCCTGCTTTGTGGAAGTCTTTCAAGACACGTTCAACTTCTCTGTTCACCTTGCAATCTTTCCCATCAACAGCAAAGGTAGATCTGACACAACAAGAAACTTTATACGTATCTCAGTATAAACCTGCAAATACAGATGCCTGTCTGCCCTGACACTGGCTCTCAAGGGTCATCACAAATTTAATAGCTTCAAAAAGGTGGCTGAAAAGCCTGCAGTTGACCATCAATGTTTTAGCCAAAATGACTCACTTCTAAGGCTTTGGTATGTCAGAAAGTTCCTTACTCGATATAAACACCTAGAAATAAGAGTTATCAAATCAGCTTTCTAGGATTACTCAGAAGTGGAACAACAATATTTTCAAGGGAGAAAAATACATAAGAAGAAAAGGAAAATAACATTCAGGTTTCTCCAAGCCAGCAAAATTCAAGGTCAATAACACATTAATCAATGGCTAACACTTTTTTTTTTTTTTTTTTTTTTTGAGCTAGCTCTTGTTTTATTGTTACAAATGCAAGAGGGGACTTTTTGGTAGAGCAGACACGAAGAAATAGAATGACAACACTAGGAACACCTGAAACTATTGAAGTTTTACCCCACAAGGGTGGGGGAAAACAGACTTCTTGTGCATTATCTAAAGTCGAGAATTCTCACCAACATTGTTCGGAAAATTTAAAACGTGACAATGCCAGTAAGAATTACAACTGGAAACCATCATGAACAGCACAATTTAACTCCAACACTTTGAAAGAGCTTTCCTTACTAAGTAGTGGTTACATATGTAGTAAAGGAGGCCATTTACTGCTTCCTGATTTTACTTTGTGAATCATAGTTGATGATGAATAGTGGATCATGAGTATTTAGTTGAGGACTCTAAATGCTTAGTTGGCACTCACAAGTTTTTAGCAGCACCAAATCCACCGGGGAATATCACAGCATCATGGTCTGCTGTAGTAAGCTTAGTCAGGCTTGCAATTTTACCACGAGCAATCCTTGCAGATTCCACTAAAACATTCCTTGAAGAACCAGAAATAAAACAACTAGATTAGTTAATCATTTGTGCACAGAACAGCACAAAGAAAGTTTTGGCAGAGGAAGGGGAGGAAGGGAAAAGAACAGTGGTACTCAGTAACTGAAGTTGTCGATGCTTCTGAAATACTACTACTGGGAAACACAGGCATTGAGAAACCGTATATAATCAAGTCCAGAAAATTTGTTTAATATTTTCTCTCCAATCAAAATACCAGCTAGCATAAAGCTACTAAAGCCAGTCAGTAAAGAGCTGCAAGTGCAGTTACAGGCTGCTATGTCTGAAGAATGCCGAAGAGATGGAGGTTCAGCAGTCATGGAAAACACATTAAACACAGACTTTACCTTGACTCAGCTTCAGCTGGTTGCCCTTTACTGTGGTCAATGACATGCATCTGAGGAACATCTGGAGCATACATCTGAACCTCGGCTCCCCCGCGACTAAGGTGTACCAGTATGCTAGAAAAATGGAGATAAAACGTGCTGAAAACCTTGTAACAGAGCCTTTATCCGGCCCCTAAGTTTTGCTACAAATATTCCACCAACTGATTTTGAAAGAAGAGGAGAAACACACATCCTACCAAAGCACACTGAGCAGGTAGCAGCAAAATCCCTGTACGTGATATCAAAGTGCAAAGCAGAATGGAAAGTCAGTTTGGAGGCAGGGTCAGGTAAACTGGAGACAAGTTTCTTTGTTCAGTGCTCTTATTCAGGCAACCAGGAACAATAAAAACTTCCTTTCTCATTGCAAGTCCCCAGGTGTTACAGCAGAGTCCCACAATAACCATACCTATGTGTAGCTTTAATCTAAGGTGAAACATCTCTTAGCAATTAACACTAAGAGTTAATAATTCAACCGGAGAATTAAAAATTCTAGTGTTAGATTTAGCTCCAGGAACACAAACTCAAAGCGATTATGAAATGAAGTCTTTACTTAACTCTCTTGAGATTGATTCTGGAACTCTGAATTTCTGTTTCTGAAGGAAAGACAGTCTCTCTCAAACTCACTGCTCTGGCATCACATGCACTGCGCTGTATCTTTGGACAATCACTGAGTCCTGCAAGAATGTGTCCTGAGCTCCCAATCATCCAGTGAAAAAACTGTGAAGCTTCACCATACATCTTTCAAGGCAATTTTGATGGCCAGAGAGAGCAAAACTGAATTCAACAGACTGCTGTAATGCAAAGGAGACTTTCTTGGAGCCTAGTTTCATAAAGCAACTTACGCTGAGGCCTCATGGATTTCCGTGCCATCATAGACACCACAACCAGACAGGACCTGTAGTAAGAAAATCAAGAGTATTTCAGGTGATACAAAACTTCCTATAGGATCTTTCACAAGCCTTGTAACTTTAAAAAAACCCCCGAACCAATCAACAACAAACCTTCATTCACCCCCCAAAAATACCAACTTAGCAACAAGCTCTTTACTAAGCCAGTGGAGATCATGCTACTAGCACTGGTGTTGCCATTTGACACACTGCAGAACTGGCATTTCCTATTCATAGCTACCCATCACAGACATGTGTCAGAAATAACTAATACTTATTTATTGGCTTATGCATTTATTCCTCAGAGTTAATAAACTGACATGATATCTTTAGGTATGTTTTTATTGTGCACACAGTGGGTTATTCTGAGTGTCATACGTCTATTTATGAAGTGTCCATATCCGTGTGAAATACCTTCTCATCCAGATGCACATCAAATAGAAGCGGGATAGAAGTGCACTTCAAGGTGGCACTTAGGATAAACTATTTTTCCTGCTGCTGTATGTTGTCTGAGGATTTGCCTCAGAGATCAATAGCTAAAGCACTTTTAATCCAATTATGCTATATTAGCTATATTTTTCCTTATTACCATGATAATAAAACTTCCAGTTTGTTTATACACACTGGAGAATAAGAAGCACAAAGCAACCACCTATCCTTGTGTGAGTGGAGAGAGTCTTTCATAAAGTAGAAGAAAGGAGAAAAAACATGTTTAAAAACCCCAGGAAGAAAGGAATTATAAAAACAAAACAAAACCAAAATAAATCCAAAGGATTATCTAGTTCCTGAAAGTATCTTTATGAACTCCTGTGGGGTTTTTTTGTTTGGTTGTTTGTTTTGAAAGAAAAAAATCCAATTAAAGAAGAGTCCATTTATTAACTTTAGTCTCTTCCCTCCTGGTTTCTGTCTCAGTTTTAGAAGCTTGAAAGTTTTTCATCACAGACACATGAACAGAAACTCAAAACTGAAACGGTCGTAGTTAGAAACATTGGACTCAAAGGGGCTTTCACAGCACCCAGTCCTCTGCTCTCACAGGCATGGCATCCTAACATCCCTTCGCCAAACGAGTAAGATGCATGTTCTTCTGTCCATTAATCCTAACTAAAATTTTGCTGCTCTGATATTTAAGAGCTGTCTTCTACTTTCCAACTTTTTATCTTTCATTTAATTTAGACTGTATAAACATACAGTCAACTATGCTAAAGTTATCTTCTGTAATCAGTACTTTTTAAATGTTTTTGAAACTCACTGAAACTGAAATACTAAACCACTATCCTCTTGTGTTGTTTCAGTACCTGCTTGGTGACAAATCTGTCTTCTCCCACAGTCAGAAATTTATGTAATTAATGCCAACAGTAACCTGTTTTCCACTATTTAAAAAGCTGTGATTTGCTAAGATGACAGCACTCATTTACAGTTACCTTTTAGACATTTGGGCCGGGATTCTGCTCATTCCCAAGCCAACTCTGCCCCAAACAGATTTCCTCACGCAGGTAACGCCTTCTTATTTCTTTACGTTTTATGCTGCCAACACTACACGGAACTCGAGTTTCAAAGACCATCCACCGAGCTCCAAAACCGTGTATCCATTTGGGATGCTATCCGCTGCCTAAATTTTCCTTTGGCATCCTGTAGCTCCTCTGTTTCATCGCTTTCTTTTGTATTCTTAACACGCTCCACTCCTTCCCGCAGAAGAGCATAACCCAGTGTAAGTATTTTCCTGCGTGCTGCCCGTACCTCCCCCAATGGCACCATCAATTATTTCACGTTCGGCTCTTTATAACTCAACTCCAGGCCAATAACAACTACACGGAAGCCAATTTTTACGTGTTTCCCACTCCTGGTCTGGCTTCCTCCGAGTTACTCAATTCTAAACAGCTTTATCTTCTCAATTTCAGTTTCTCCCACGGCTTTCCAGCTGCCGCGGCCATCGGGCGAGTCCCTCCTCGGCCCGACGCCACGCCAAACCCTCCCCCCGCCACCAGCCACCGCCGGAGCGGACCCAGCTGCACAGGCGCCCTTCCGCCGGCACGGGGCTCAGGGTGGATTACAAAACAAAACAAAACAAAACAAAACAAAACAAAACAAAACAAAACACCCCGCCCAAAAAAAAACCCAAAACAAACAAAAAAACAAACAAAAAAACCCCCACCAAAACACCCTTCTCCTCAGAACTGCTGCGCCACCCCCGCCCGCTGCCGCCGGAGCCGTTACCCACCACAGCGACGCGGGCGGCGCGGTGGCGCCGAGCGGAGCAGTGGAAGGAGGCGAGGCCGCCGGGCGCTGCCCGCCGCAGCGCGGTACGCAGGGCCGGTCCGCAGGAAGCCAGCATGGCGGCGCGGCGAGGGCTGAGGGGCGGCGGGGCGGAGAGCCGGCGCGGGGGGCAGCCGGGACCCAGGCAGGCCGCTGGGGGCGGGGCGGGCCGCGCCGCGACAAGGAGGCTACCGCGGCCTTGGCCGACGCCGGGGGTGGCGGCGCCCCCTGGGGGCAGGGAGGGGCAGCGCCCGCCCGCGCTGGGACCTGCGGGCCCTGGTGCCCCTTCCCTCCCCGCATTTAGCAATAGCCCGGAGTAGCAGTAAAGAAAGTCAAACGCGCATGGAAATAAACCTTTGGGCTTTGTTTCGAAGACAAGCCTGGCAGCACCAGGTTGCTTTTGCAAGTGAGGGGGGTAGCCGCAAGGTGTGTGCAGCCCGAGGGCGGCAGAGGGAGCACACCAGCACAAGGGCGGTAAGGGGCTACGGAGACTGTAGCTGTTAATAAAAACAGGATAAGCTAACCAACACACCGGGACAGCTTTATTTCTTACTAGGATCTTGGGAAACAGCATATTGCTTTTAAAAGAGAAAGATGAAACAAACATTTAAACAGTGCCAAGTTTCATCACTGGTAATGGAAAGCCAAGAAAATTTTCATGTGCAGCGTAAAATGTGTCTTGATTACCCACAAAAGTTGATTATTACAGCTCAAGCAAAATGACTAAGGGGCACAGAACATGTCCTTACCTTATATACAAGCACGGGTGCTACACCACCCCTCTTACCTCCTCTCAAGGTTCTTGCACTTTCTAAAACACACTTTTGATACTACGTTGTACATCAGGTAACACGATCATGTTTTTGACGTTAGCTTACGCACATCGGTTTTACAAGGATCCCAAGACGCATTTTCCGTTTTCCTGCACCACCCCTTCCCTACCCACCTACACCCGCCCAGGTTCCCAACCTGGCAGGAGGCGGCAGCAGAGGGGTGGAGAACAACAAGCGATTCCAACACGGCACCACAGAGCATCTTCCGCAAGCATCGCTCCAGCCCAGCCACTCCTTCGCACCTCTGAGACTGAAACATTGGCACGACCATGAAAGTGTTAGCAGGCAAGGGAGCACCAGCAACTGAGGGTATTTTTAAACATTTTACCATAAGAAAAACAAATTACTTTGCTATGTTTTATGTAAGTAGCAAGTGCATCTATTTTACATACTGAAATTCTACAAAGTGACTGTATGCGTCTGCTGTATATTTTGGACTTCACTTTTTCTTCAGCAGTTTTTAATATTCATACCTCTCCTCTCTTCCAAGAGAGGAAAGAGACCAGAAAACAAACAGAACAGAATATAGTGGGGGGGGGGAAGGGGGGCCGCGAGGGAGGGAGGAATTTTCGATATCTTTATTAACAAAGGTCTTTCAACATGTGGCTTGAAAGCATCACAAGCACGGATATAGTTCTTTGTGTTCAGGACCTCACCCTGTTATTAGCAAATTTTCATGCCAATTCACAAAAGCAAAGAAAACCAAAAGTTTCAGGTTTTTATGTTGATAAAAACATTTTACAAATACAAGACAAGAAACAGCTTTCATGAGCAAAAGAAACATCTGGAACATGTTCCCTTACAGTTCAAGTTAGACTACTGAGTTTGCAATTTCCAAACCAATTTTTACTACAATATCTCAGACTAATTAAACCTCTGCAGCAGTTATATAGCACAGTGTATTTTTTCCCCATATTCATTGTTATGACTATATCATTTATCCTCATTATTGAAACTTCATCAGGTTTGGAAGCTATAGAACTAAGAAAAATGGGCCCAATTATTCCTAACAGTGTTCCAGTAAAATATACATATTAAAAACAATAAAAAAAAATTTAAAACAAGTTGAGAGCAGTATGTAGTCCTCCAATTAAGAATGAGTTAAAAAAAAAAATTAAAGACTCCAGCAAAGTACGACAAGACTGCATTACAAATAACTCACAATACTTAAGTCTATGTACAATGCATTTTTAATAAAGAATACACTTCTTCCAGCCATAGTTCTAACTTCACTGATATAAGAATACCTTTTTGTCTTACTTGAAATCAGCCCATAAAACAAAACAAAACAAAAACAAAACAAAACAAAAGAATCAAGAAATCAATGCTGTCAAGCTGTTATGGACAACGGGTACATCTAATACACTATGGATGGCACTTTGTCTATCCTACATTTCCCCCACCTCTGTAACTCACATGTAACTCCATCCATGCTGTTAAAAAAAAAAGAGTTAAAATATGCCACTATGAGGGCCACTCATTCTCAGTGAATACCACTGCATAGAAATACTTTGTTTTAGGTTTTCTCCTTCCCACAAAGAGTAACTAGTCTTTATGAACTTCTTGCATAAGATAATCACTGTCAGAATCCAAGTCTTCATCTACTGATGTTTCTTCTGCCAGACGTTTCATGCCCCGCTGTTGTGAGATGGCCAATGCATATTTAATATTGTAGATATTCCATTCACAGCTGTAAAAATAAATAGCAACATGTTAGAAACTAGATTCCATTTTTCTCCTACAATAAAAACATCTCTAGAAGAAGACTGTCTCGAAAGTTCCAATACTATGCTATCATCCCCCAAATTACTCCACGCTTTTGTGCGGGGTTTTCATTTAAAAACTTTTTAATATAAAAACACATACAGTTTGGAAACATCTTCAAAATGGCGTTGGATGCTTTTCTGAAGGAACTGAATCACAGGGAGCAGCTTCACCGACCTTCAATGAAGAAAAAAAATTGCAGTGCGATTTATATTTACCTATGGAAATCTAGAACTTTTCTTTATTCTCAAAATTTTAAAAAGCATACATCTTAACGTTTAAACATGAACGTTTTAAGATAACACTAAATAAACAAAACCTTTTTGCTTTTGACTCTGCCCTCAATGATTATATTCAATATAATTTTCAGAAATAATTATTTTTCTAATGTCAAACTGCGGCTTGAAGAACTAGTTCTGCTTGCTGTAGTGATGACAGTTCTTTCCAGGTACCATGATACCTTCTGAACAAGTAAGAGTTTGTTTCAAGTTGTCCTCTTCTACTTTATCAGGAACAAAAGGAAAAAAATTGTTCCAGTCATTTCAGTAACTAAAACCTTAACACCCATGTTGAAACAAGGAAAGAGTTACATAACGCACTGTTTCTTTAACCTGCAGGACTCCCTCTGATTTACCTCTCACTTAGGCTATTTTAAATTTGTAAATTTTCCTATTTTTGTTCACAAAAGTCTATAAACTCAATACTATAGGTAGGCTGAAGACAATTCATGTAGCAGGCACATGCAATGGTGAAGAGCTATGTAGGAAAGCAGAATATTAACAAGCTAAAAGCGCATGCTGTAATTACAAGCTAAATCTACAAAATGCAGTTCGGTACCTGCACGTTATCTTTCAGTTATATTCAATATGCATAATTTTTTAAAACCACAATTGCCAAAATCCTATCATTCTTGAAATTTTTATGCATTTATAGGGTAAGCAAGCCATGCAGTTTTACCTGTAATACTTGAAAAATGTTTTTGCAATTTATCCTCACAAATCCTATTATGCATTCAAATTCTATCATATGCACTTGTTAGTAAAGAAGTTGTATTAAATTAAAATGTAAATTTTATAAATAAATGTAAAATTTAAATATTTATTAAATGCACATGTCATTAATGTAAATTAAGTCGGTTTAGTTGTTGTATATGCATCTATCTAGAATGTCAGTAACTGTTCACAGGTATTTTAAAATGCTTGTCAGCTTCTTGATCTTCATAAGATCTCACCTTGTTTTCAGTTTCTGACCATGTAGCATGAGCAACTTGTGAGCCCAAATAAGATAGAACTCCAAATGACAAGATGTCTCAAACGCAGAGGCCAGGAACTCCAATACTTTCTCCACGTAAAGGTCTGGGAGTGATGAGCAGACAACATCAA
The DNA here is from genome assembly GCA_013400195.1 of Aramus guarauna. NCBI lineage: Eukaryota > Metazoa > Chordata > Aves > Gruiformes > Aramidae > Aramus > Aramus guarauna. The sequence continues at coordinate 159,160 of VXBL01002124.1, read as the reverse complement.
CTGTGCAAAAAGAAAAAAAAACCCATAGACATTAGAGTTGAATTACTATTTGGAGTGATGTGAAAGACCACAGGACAGCATATAGGGAAGGAGAAGAAAGAACCATCTTGGCAACTATTTGGTATTATGCACATCTTTCCTCTCTGAGCTTTCCAATCACTACAGTATTTAAAAGCAAGAACTTAACTTCCCTCCTCCCCGCACCCCCCCCCCCCAAACTTTCNCTCCTACCCCCCGCCAAATGCTTCCTCCCACCAGAATACTCTCCCCACCAGCTCTCCTTCAGAACCTTTACTTCCACACTTTCCTCTTTCGGTGTAACTAGACTTTATTGAAGTCTTGTTGCTTCTGACTTCGTACAAGTTTCTGTATTCAGTGGAACTAGGTGTAATAATCAGAGGCAATAAAGGATACTTGAAAATACAGCAAAGTCACCTGCTCACAGAGGAAGCATCTGAATGCTGTTAGCAATTGCATAGCACAAAGAAGTATGATTTATAAGCATTCAAAATGATCTCACATGTAACTATGACCTCATTACATATAATCCTCTTTCAAAAATAACCAACTCCTAGTCTCCACTGCCAACCCAACTGGCCTGTGTAACATTCCACTGTGAAAAAAGCTTTCCGCTTTTGAAGAAGCAGGCACACATTCATTCTGATAACAGTAGATTACAATGCCTGAAATTTCCATGCGTCATCCTCTGCTCCTGAGGTTTTGGCACCTGCCTACTAACCCAGTGTTACCTGTGTACCTGGAGTTCTGTTTAATTTCAGTAAAAAAGGACTAAGCTTTGCCAGATGGAGGCAAACACCATTATGCCAATGCAGGTATGCAAAAGATGATTTACTCTGACATGCAGAATTACCAAGCTTACTACCTAGGGAATAAGGTAAGAAAATCCTAGAAAGCAGTTGGCTTGCAACACATCTGATTTCAGACTCAAGCATGTTGTGACTAGCTAAAAGGAATTTTTATGCTACACATGAAAAACTGGAAGAAAATAAATACTTTTTACTGGAGTAACAACAATGAGGTAAAGCTAAGAAGTATATTTTTACTTCAGAGTTACTATGACAGAACTGTTAATGTAGTTATGAAGGTAAGTAGAATATAATACTGAAAGTTTATTTTCAAGGTTGTATCTACCATATATAGTTAATGGATGTGCACACTACTTATGAAATGATGAAAGGGGTGCTGAAGAATAATTTCAGTAAATGTCCTCCAAAGCTGAGTGACATCTTACCTGTTCCTTTTGCTTCTAATATCTGAATTGTGAAAGTATCTGTCTCTTGTTAGAAAGAGCTTGGCACTTGACTAGTAATCTGTTCAGTTTGTGTGAACACAGCCCTCTATAAGGGCCACCTTTACATTCGTTTAGAGGGATGAATTTCACAAACACTATAACTAAAGAAATAAAAATCATCAGAACTTCAAAAGGCTGACAGTTGCTGACTTGCTCCAAATTTTGGCAGTCCAAAGCAAGACTAACTTAGAGCAGCTGGCACAAAGTGCTGAACAGTTCCAAGGATGGAGACTCCGCTACCTCCCTCACCAACCTGCTGCAGTATCTGACTACCCCCAACATAATAATACTGGTTTCAATGTCTAGTTGGAATTTACTATGCTGCAAGAGATCTGTTGCCTCTTGTCACATCATTGTGCAACCCCAAGTCTGGTTCTGCCTTCTACCATCCTGTTAGGCACTTGAAGACAGTAAAAATATTCCCCTTCTCTTCTAAAGACTGGACAAACTCAGATCTCTTAAGCCTCTTCTCAGCTGTCATGCACTCTGGCCCTCCAATCATATTCCAAGCCCCAAACTCCACCAGATGCTCCAGAGTATCAATGTCTGTCTTGTACTGGCAAGCCCAAAACCAGGCATACTATCCCTGATATGGTCTCACAAGCGCTGATTGAGAAGACTAGTAACTTTCCTCAAACTGCTGACTACATCCTTGATAGTACAGCCCAGTATCTGGTTGACTGGCTTCGTCACGTAGGCACTCTGCTAACTCATGATAAACTTGCTGTGCCCCCCTAACATCAGCTGCTTCTGAGAATTCACACCCAAAAACTTTACCTGCATACCCAGACCTGATCAAATTCCATGTTCAAAAGTCACTAGATGACCATGCAGTTAAATTAAAACATGAGTTAACACCAAAAAGTGTTGTGGTTTTTGGTTTTTTTTCTTCCCCAAGACTATCCCTTCCTCTTCAGTCTTCAGCTACAGTAGAAAGTCCTTAAATATCAATGTTCTAAAGTCCCCTTCACCGCCCAACCCCAGAGCTAAGCTCTGTCCCGTATGTTTCAACTTATTTAGCTTACATATCTCCACTTACAGCTAGCTTGGTCAAATTTCATGGAAGATCCACTTACCTTCATTGCTAGGTACAGCCTCTATGACTTCTTGAATTAATTTCTTTTCATTCAGCTTGAAGGCCATGATGATAGCCCTAGTGTATTCCTTCTGATGCAACGTTTTGTGTATATTGCTGGGTGTGACATCAATATCCAGATCAAAAGGATCAAAAATTAGCCCAGAGTCCAATGAATAAATAAGAAGACCTTCTGTGGTTGTGGCTGCCCAGCTTCGTCCTAAAAGAGAATAACAGTATTTAAGAACAAAGCTGAGTTTTCTAGGATGGAAACAGAAGAGTAATGATAAACAGATGACTCTTCATTGCTTACAAGAAGCGGGTAAGATTGAAAACCATGAATCATTGATGGACCTGTCAGCAATGACAATGCTTGTAAAAAATACCAGCTGAAAGTGATGTACACTTAAGTTTCCTAATTATCCACTGCAGAGGAAACTAGACTACAAACCTAGCAGCACTGTGTAACATCTGCAGAGACCATGTCAGAGGCATTTGTACTTCATTATTACTCCTCCAACGCTCGATGCTCTACTCTTTTGCTTGTTTTACATGGGATAAAGAAATCCTACAGTAATTGTCAATACTCACCTGTTGGAGAGAATTGCAGGCAAGTCACTCTTATTTCTGGTTTAAAGTGTCGATAACTCATGTCACCTAAATGAGAAGTTTAGAAGTGATTTAATACCTTCATCAAAAGTTCACTGGGTAGCTTCAACTCTAACTATGCTGTTCTCATTATGCTGAAAAATAATGTGGAACATGCCAAAACCTGGCAGAATTAAAGGCAGGGTAAGAAAGCAACAGTCCTCGTCCAAGAGTTCTTACAGCTAAAATAAGTGGTAGGACTTAATTTTGCTCTTTGAAAATGAAATCGACTGCTGGGTTCCATATCCAGGAGATCACAGTACCTCATGTTTCCTGACGCTTCTACTATGCAAAAGGACCCACCATACAGCAGCTGAACACTTGTTTGACTTATCCCTGCATCTACAGAACATTCAGGTAATCCTAACTTTAAAACTGAGCTGAACAATTCAAACCCTTCTTATCTGGTATTGATTCTATGTCAAAGGTTTTGATCCACATACAACTACTACTAAGGCAGCAAAGCCAAAAGTTGTACCTCTTTTTACTCCAGGAAGAGGAATAGCAACACCATCTTCACCTCCACCTCCTTCATCAATCAGAGCCATGCTGCCAAATTCAGTCATTTTTCTCCGATCTAGGTACTCCTAGGAAAATATGTAAGTTTCATTCACTGCACTGAAATCTCCTCTCAAACACCTTTATTAATTGAAAATTCTCCATAACACTCAGGAGTTATCTAGTGATTATTTCTTTGCACTTTCTTCCAAAAGTTTCTTCATAATGATGGAGAAAACTGACAATTTCACAAAAGCAGGCAACAGTGTCTGATCACAGAAGAGAATCAGGCTGCTTCAGTCTTAAGGCCTCGGAACAGCACAAATCAGTTTAGACTGTAGTTTCACATTATTATCTTGTTGTTCTACTTAAGAGATGCACCATTCCTCAGATGCAGCTCTACTCTTTCTCCCCTTCAGGTTCCGTAACTGCACTGTGCTGATGTAAGGGCTGTGTAGCCAGACAGCTACGCAAATGACAATTTATGGACCCTCCCTGCCCCCCCCCATTTTTAAACACCCATCCCCTCCAGGATTCTTTCCCAGCTGCCCCACTTCTGGTACCTTTTAAGCCACATGTTGAGCTATGCTAGCACAACAGAGAGCAGCACAGAAAGTAAAGCTGCTTCACAAACCACTGTTGTCAAAGAAATATACTTGGAACCAGTCAAATACAGCCTGACATGAACACTGGAACAATCAGCATTCTCCCAAGTAAGGGGATGTTAAGAAGGCTTACTGGAAATTTTTTTCTTCTGATGCTTTTCATCATTCACTTTAAAGGAAATTAATTTCACATTTGGCAATATTTAGAAACTGAGTTTGTAAAGGGCAGTGATGTTCTTCTGTATCCACAGAAGAAAATCCTTCATTTCTTTGCTAACACAAGCAACTGACACCCAGAGAAAGTTAGCTTACTACAAAATACTGAAGATTTAAATTTTCGTATCTTCTCTTCACTTTTAAGTGCAAACTGACTTAACTATGCTCAAGAGTTCTGCTCATTCAATACAAACACCACAATCTGCGAAGACTTGGTTAGCACAAAACCCAAGAAAATGAGCCTATGCTTAACAAAACATTAATGTGTCCTACTTAATGAGATGTTATACCAAAACCAAAGTCTTAGGGAGGGGCGTGTGTGTGTGAAAACTTGACTCACATACCTCCATTGCATCTAAAGAAAAGTTGCATGAGATTTCAAATTTTTTCATAAGAATCTGCTCCTTGATATTATATATACAGACAAATTTTGACAATCCACCTGCCAGAATAGACTGACCATCTGCCGAGTAACACAGAGTAGTAAAAGATCTAGTAAAGAAAAAGAGAAAGTAGTTAATTTCACTGCCACATCTGAGCTAAAAGACACAAGGACAGTGTGAAGACACAGAAGCATACCCATTCCATGGAAAAAGTGAAGAACTTCTTTCACACAGCAGGTACTTAACACACAAAATCACCAAGTACTTGGTGCTTATTACTATGAATCACAAACAATTTAGAACTTCAACAGCTTGCTGAAGTGCTTCCACACTTCTGAGTTGCAGCTCAATGAATGAGCTTTCAACTACACCCTACGCAACACTAAGAACGGTCAGAACAGCTTGAAAAAAAAAAACCAAACAGTATCATGACATGTTTTGAAGAAATGGTTGAGAGATCATCACCAAACAAAAATATTTTTCCCCAAAGTGTTCTTGTTTCCTTTTTTCATTTTGTTTTAAGGGGGAGTAATGGGGGGAAGGAGAAGGCACTCAAGGCAAAAAAAAGAGAAGAATGAAACACGATTTCTGTGTTACACTTTTTGACAGCACACAAATTCAACTTGCCTTTAAACATTACTTCACACACATAGTATCATGTAATAAAACCCATGGGGTATTTATATTTTTTAAAAGATGTAACAGTTTCTACACACTAATAGTTACATACTAGTACCTACATAACAAGATATCCACTTGAAAATCTATCACATTTAGCCAATTAACAACTTCTGATGAGAAGCTTACTATTACGCTGGCAGCCCAAGTTTATAACTGATGAAAGAGAACACATGCTCAGAACTATGCTCATCAGTAGATGAACAGAGTAAAAGACAAAAAGGATCCATCCAGATGTCAAGTCAGGCAGTCTTTTAAAATCCAGCATCAGAATCAAAATATTTGAACAGCAGATGCACTCTGAAATCTTCACGTAAAAACCAAATGGAAAGAAACAATTCAAAAGCAAAAGCCAGTGTGGCACCCTCTTTTGACTGCAATCTCATTTACTTACTTTCCCTTAGCTGCTTGTTTGGCAGTTATTTTATCAAGTTCCTTCCTTCCCATCTGAAGATCATGCCTTCCCTCAATTGAGCCAGTTTGCACTGCATTTTCATGATCCCAGAATGTTATCTGTCCATTCAAAGCAGCGACTGCAAGCTCCTTGCCATCAGGACGGAAAGCAACAACAAGGACTGCAAAGAATTTAATTACCAGTTAAAAATGCAGTCAGATCTTTTTCTAAGGAAATACTCTGTATTTTTCTAGGATCTTATTTCAACTACCAGAAAAAAAAAAACCTTAAAAGTAACAAGTAGGACTGTACTTTTGCTCTGGACAACATAGCTAATTATAAAGCTAAAGTTAGTATTAAATAAAAAAAAGATTTCTTGCACTGTTATCTAAGTACTACATAAAACTATCTCAACTTTTGGTTTCATTACCGAGAATGAGTCTATTTTACATTTTCTGTTGTTCATTCTTGAAACACTTTTGATAATATTTTTATATTTATATAAGATGAAATAAACATTACCATCTGAGTTCAATATTAGTGTCTCCTTAGTTCTCCAGCTGTCTAACATATCCCATAATTTGACAGTTTTATCCCAAGATGCACTAGCTAGAACACACTTCATTGGGTTAAAGGACAAACTGCTGATGGGGCCCTCATGACCAGATAAGACCTAATAAAAGAAGATAACATGAAATTAGGTGAAAGAAGCTGAAATTCATGTAGTCTGCATTCAATAAACTCTAAATATAGCAATGAAACTGTGCCTAACTTGTCCACACATGCTTGAGGTCACTTTTGGACACGTGGCGTGATACGTACCAGTGATTCTCAATTTTTTCTTTTCAGAAGTATTAAAAAAAATTCACTGAAATGCTACCACTGCATAGGCATCTATAAGCACTCTTTATGCATTCACATAGCCTCTTTAGAGATCAAGATTAAGGAATACAATGCACTTCCTTCCCCTCCCCATCAGAACAATCAGATCAACTGTGCAAAAGTAAGTCACTGCTCTGAGAATTCAGTATGTCCTGCAGCTGAAAACATTTAAGAAAAATCACTATCAAAAACTCTGAATAACAGTAACACAGACTTTTATAGCATGGAGCTCATACTCCTCTCAAAATCAAGTAAAGAATCTAAACTCAAAACTCTGGAGATCCACTCAAGTACATGCTAAGTTACTGTTAGCGATCTGCATTCAACAGCTACACCAAATTAAATACATGAATTGCTGAGTTCATCCACTTGTACAAGATGTACAAAACGCTTAAGAACTGAAAATAGTAAATTACTTTGATTTGCTTGGAAGTACTGTATCTTTCCTTTATTACATCTACTCTGAAGAGAACGCACTTCAAACTAGCAGAAAGACAGCGGGGATTTAACTCATGAGTGTTCTTGCCCAACACAATAAAAACCTTCTACACAAGAAATTGTGTCCCTGCTCTGCTCCAACAAAACTGTCCACTTAATCTGTACCAATTTTAGGACAGCACCTACAATTTCTTCCTTACCTACACAAAATACGTAGAAAAGAACATCTCTGAACAACTACTAGAGGAAAGACCCTCATGCCCATGTGTTAACTCAGCAATATTGGCATTACTTCATCAGCTAGAAAGAGCTCATTACTCAAAAATTCTAAAAAACAACTATTTCCCACACAAATCTGGGATAGTCTCCATGCAATAAATCAAAAATTGCGGCAAATAACATAACAAAATGCTTCATGTTGTATTAAAAACCTCCGACAAATCCCAAAGTTAACACAGATCATGACAATACTAAGTATGTGTTAAATTCAAGTCCTCCAACATTGTAGGTCCTTACATCTAGCAGCCTCCCACTCTGCATTGACCAGATGAATATTTCAAAGGAATCCTGGGAACCAGCTGACACAATTTCGCCACTGGAGTCCACAGCTAAACAAGAGAACTGACTTGGTCGTGGAGATGTAAAGGTACGGAAATTGCGGTATCTGTTGTAAAGGTGAAAATAAATGATGAGAACATTTTAGGTAGATTTAAACATATGTTTTACAAGCATATTTTAAAAAGCATTTAATTCTTCTTGTAAAGTCTTTTAAGCTATCTACAGAAAAAATATTCTGTGTTTAAAATCAGATGCAATGCCTTAGCATGATTCCAAGGTTCAAAAAAGGTTTTATTAATTCTGCAGAAATAACAGCCGAAACCACTCCAACAGAAAAGCTTTTTTCTATTACACAGCATACATCCATTCTTTAGAAAATACAGGCTTGTTTACACATCCAGTTCTGTACACTGTTGTATCATAATGGCTCAACCACTAAAACTATGGGAAACATTCCATTAGACAGGTGTCTTCTCCCCACTGGAGTGGAGGAGCCAGACAATGATCTTAGTGCATTTGCAGCTTCTCTAAGAAAAGTTCTTACAGAATTTTCTTCACAGAAACTGGATGGAGTAGCAGGATTCCTAATTGCTACCTAAATTTGAATCAAAGGCTGAACCAAAATTGAATAAAGCAGTACTCACATTTGTGCAACTTCAACTTGAAACAAGCAATCATCAGTATGCTCTGTTTTAGGGGGTGAAAGCTGAAGACTAAGTGAGACACAAAAGCTTTTATAAAGATTACCTGTGCAGATCAAAGGCACGCACAGTTCCATCTAGGGAAGCACTCAAAATGACATAACCATTGGAAGTAAAAGTTACAGCAGTTACACCACTGGTATGTTCTGTAAAAGTGACAAAACAAAAGCTGCTTGAAGTGTTCCACACTTTCACCTGAAAGAGAGACAAGAAAAGCCTTCTTAGAATCTCCATCATCAGTTCAAAGAGAAAGTACGGGTAAGGCAGCATAAGAGTAAAGAACAGTCAGTCCTGAAACTCTGCAATAGCATAAAGAACTTTCAGTGCCATCAGTAAGGAATTTTGTGCAAGTGAGACAAACAGGGCCACAGCTTATCATTAAATCCCTATAGACACATACACAACATGAAAATCTAAGTGGAAATAGACAAAAAAAATTAAAACAAAGCTAATTTTCAAGGAAAGCTACAGCACATGGTAAGCATCTCAGGCTCCCAAACTTTGGACTGTCCACTGTCCGTAACACAAGTGTCAAATTCAAAACCATCTGTGAAGCCACTCCAAAAGTTACAACTGAGATGTTATTTCAATCTCTTTTCAAACAAAACCAATACACGTTTAGCTATCTGCAGTCTGAGACTTCTGGGGTTTGGCCAATTCTAAATCTGAATGGCAGAAACCATGAAGTGGCAGGTCTTTTTCTGACATTCAGAAGTTCTGATAGGAAACAAGATACTATCTTTGTCCCACTTATGTGCCAAGAGATTGCTGGATTACTCTATAAAACATCTTAAGAAAAAGAGTACATGTACACCTAGCCTACTATTTTAATACAAGTCTACCATGAGAAGCTAATTTTTCTTTTAAATAGCAAGTTTCTACAATGGCACATTTCTGAAAAATCTGTTTAGGAATTGCACTTTTATAAACAATTTGAAATTATTTTTTGCATTAAAAGCAATTATTAAAAGGACATGAATTTGCTGACATTAATTCATCCCAAATATCATGGAGCCACCACAAGCATACATAAATTAACATTTGATGAATTACATCTTTTTGTGTTTACAGTGACTGCAGCTATAATAATTTAAAACTCATCTGCTAAAAAGCGTAAGTGATGCAATTTGCAGAGGATATCAATAATAGCAAATCAAAATATATATATATTCTAGAGAGAAAAATCAAAACATTTACGTGAAGCTAAAAAATTATGACTTTATATTAAGAAAAATATATCAGTTACAGTGTTTTCTATGTATAATAGAAATTCAAGGTGTTTACTATGTTATTAAGACTTAAGTTCATATTTCGGTGATACTGCATCACTTACTTTTCCATCCTCCCCTCCAGTTACTATGTATTGTCCATCTGGAGAATATGCTAATGAAACCATGCTGTTGAAATGCCCCTGCTGCTTCAGCACATAGGACTCGCTTTGCCATTCCCACACCAGGAGCTGACCCAAACCTATGAACATGAAAAGAATTAACCAGAATTACAAATACAGTCATGAGACCATGCAAATGCAAGCCACACAAAACACAGAGACAAAAAAAATTTACAAACCTGAACATCCAAAGGCAATCCAGTCACCAGTACAGTTGATAGAAATAGAAGCTATCCTTTGGTCTGAAATACTGAAATAAGAGAATTATCCAATAAACAAAACTTGTGTTTTCATGCCTTGTGTGATAAAAATTCAAATCTAGGGTTTATTTCCTCTGTTCAAGCAAGTTCTTTGATTACTTTACTGAATTTTTGTATCACTGTAACATCAAAAGCAGCATACGTGTTCTTTCCTTTATTAGTCAAAAAGGTCAAACAGACAATACTGCCTTATTTGAATGAAGACAGAGTATCTACATCCCAAAGACATACTTGCCAACACAGAGTAAAACTGCACATTCATGGTTTTTTTGTACAGGGAAACTATGCATTCTTTAGCTAGCATCATACAGCAATGGAAAATAATTATGGTTTTATTTTTCAACTTAGAGACAATTCACAGATAATTTTACACAAGCATAATTTTTTTTCAGACAAAGAAACTGACAACATGAAGTCCAAAGCATTGAAGAAATCTATAGCCAACAACTAACTACTCAGGAGTTCCTCATTTAGATCTCACTTTTCCATAATAAGCTATGGAACACAGTTGTATGTTATTTTAAGTCTATGATTCTACCTTTCTGGAAATTACAATACTAAATTGGTAAAACGTAACCCACACACAAAACCAAGAGAAAAGGACAACCACAATCCTATACCTCACCTCAAGGAGTGGATCAGATTGAAGTCAGGAAGCTCATGGAGGTGAAAGATTCCAGAGGCAAAACCAGTGACTAGAAGATGTGTTTTCTTGTGGTAAGCTGCAGATGTCAGGTTATTAAAATCTCCCTCTTTATTGAAAAAATACCTGGCATCAATGAAATAAGAAAAAAAAGAAACAATGCAAACGAAGTGTATGCTGTTATAGTTGCATTTCAATATAGGCAAAATATTTTGATCAAGGTATCCTGCAATAAAACTAAAAAGCAGTAGTTCCAGAATTGCTAAATGTGTGTACTTTACAGTTCTCTTCCTCAACATTTACAGCTGCCACAGTGATCTGATTATCAGAAGTGACACCTGATCACATGCAATGAAAGGGACTAAAAGTTAACCTCAGAGGAACTACACTGTGCATTTCCTTTTGATCATCTAATGCCAATGAGTGACTTTCATGAATTCACTGGTTATCCTTCTATATGCGAGTCCTCTTACAGAGGAAGAACTTGAAGCAATATTCATAAATATTATATGCCTGGTGAAGGTTTTCTCAATTTCTTTGTAGCTGTATCTCTTACTGGAAGGAAAGAGATAAGCACCACATGATGGTCAAATAAAAGAGCATCTGAGCATTACCCAACAGTTGTATACTCCAAATTCCTTCAGTCTGGAAGTGATGTTCCCTGGTTTGGGGTAGGGTACTTCCTTTACACTCAGAGAGACTGAGAACATAAGCCTGATGTCAGGTGTTCCCAACTGGCCTGTACATGCATCCCATCTCCATCTCTCCCTCACTTCAATGACCAAAGAGACTGCCTATGAACATTGTCCTTCTTCAAGCAAAGGTAAATGCTGCGGCTATTTTAAAACTGGATTATTCTTTGTAAGCCTTGTCTCCTTTGATGTGGACAGATAGGGAGATCATTCAGGAAGGCATCTCCAAGTAGTTTACCAAAGGGGCTGATGAGCTATCTTTATCAAACATTGCTGTCACTTCTTGAAGTCAATCAATCTCTTCTTGCAAGAACTCAAAGCCTCTATACTTAGTTAGAGGATACTGTGCCAAAGATCTCCGTACACTTTTTTCCATTTCAAACATTAAAACATACACCCTAAGTCAGTATTTCTTATATTATTAAAATTACACTGACTTGTTATTCTGAAGATGAAGGGTATCGCCCTTCATATAGGCAAAGAAAGACAAACAGGTGTTCTACTGAAACTATTTTAAATGGGATCTATAGTAAATTACTAAATCCTGGCCAAAGTATTATACTGCTTTGAATGAATGATAAAGGGTGAAAAAACCCCAATATAGTAATTCACAAAAATCATTCTGTCTTTGGAAAACTGAAAATCACTTACTTTGCAACACGTGAATATTTAACCTTATCTCTAGCCTCTTGTTTATTTGGATTGGCTTTTCCATGAATTTCTTCACCCTTTGGCTCTTCAAGAAACTCTTCATCATCTTTTGCCGCATCCTCTTCCCTTGCTGCATCTTTAGGGGGCATGGGCTTCAAACCACTGAGCTCTGTATCACACTGCCACACGCAGAGCGCTGCATCTTGGCTAATTGTGTACAGCTGGAAGACAAACACACAAACGTATGATTATCACGTAATATCTATGTTTTGTAATCTGCTCTCTTGTTATGAATACAGAATTGCAGAAGGGTGAAGCAAGTCTGCAGTCTATCATTAGGATAATATGTTACCTAGTCCTCACAAATTCAACGTGCTTTGATCTGGAAAATCCACTTTATGTGTGAACCGGTGATTTACTTTATCTGCCCTCAGATAATTTTTAAAAATACTGAAGGCAATTTGATTATAAGTTGTCATTACAGTCAATTAATTTTTTTTTTCATGTTTACTTCTTCAAAAATTCACACAATTTTAAGCTGCAGAGGAGTTGAGAGACGTATTACTTATTTTCTAAATTCTAAGATATTACCAAAATAGTCAGCATTCTTACCTACAGATAAGACTGCTTCAACTATTTTAATATTAAAATTTGAGAATGTTGTGTGATTATACATACATCTAGACTGTTCTCTTCAAAAAAGCAGGCTACTATTATATCCTTATGCCCTCCAAGTGAGTAGTAGATCAAGTTTGCCCATCGTTCTGCTCCAAACACCCATGTAGACATGTCCTTGCTCCCTACTGCAAAACATCTACAAAAGAAAAGGCAATCTGAATTAGAACACTGGTTTGCAAAACTCTTCTCTGGGTGGAGAACATTCTGAACAGGAAGACACCAGTCACCACTTTAAAAACACTTTTACACACAACAGAGTTGTAAACTGAGGTTGGCAACTCTAGCAAAGGTAGATGGGAATAAATACATTCAAAAGGTCAACCACGCTCACGTTCCTAATATATGTTTCTTTTATGGATAACTACGTATTTTCAAGCAAGAATACATTGTTGATCCCCCATACATGCAGATTTTATACTTTCTAGTCTGCCTAATTATAAGATTTTTTTAAATCAAGATAGAATGAAACACAGAAGAGCAAAAAAAAAAAAAAAAAAGAGTTTTTCAAGCTAGTACAATACTTTAGAGCAAAGAAAACAGACAATAACATGCATGCAAATATTAACAATGTAAGCAGGTAGACAATGTTTTAGTTTAACGACTCACTTGGAATCATCAGTCCAGTCAATACAAGTTGTTTCATCATATGGACCATAGTAAGTTTTGTCCAGAACAAACGCATTAAATTCTCGTTTCCTCCCAGGAGCATGGTACATAAGAGCAACATTGTCTTTTGTAATCACAAATTTCCTGTCGTATGGGGGGGGGGAAAAAAGCATAAGTGCCCACAAAGCTGTTAAAGCAACAATAGCTCAGTACAGTCTGCAATACAACAAAACAGTGTTAAAAAGGTTTCTGCGTTACTGAAGTCATAGAGATGGACTGGTTTTGAATTGAAAACAAAAAATAATTTGCAGATTGATATTATCCCCCAACTTCATGAATGTAGGTACATCTTACACATTATAGGACAGAAAACCTTCAGTAAAAATCACTTAAGTTGAATAATGAAATATTCTCTAGTTCTCACAAAGGAGGGGAAAGTTCAAGCATTCAAAACAGGATATTCTCTTTCAACCCCTCTTCACCTCCATATATTGGCCATTTTCACAAACGCCAACCATCTACATCCCCGTTACACGTATCCTCTAATCTGGTCACGTTGCCAGTATAATTCCTCAACACAGAACTGTGACTCCCAGCTTTCAAACAAAAACTCATTTGTGATCACTTTAAGTCAACCCAACTGAGGAATGCTGCCAAAAGAGGAACTCCATACTTTTTCCTCTCACTCTTCTGATACTTCTAACATTTACGATAACCACACTCTGGATCCATGAACATGCAGTTAAAATATAAGGGACATGAAAAGCAGTACTCGATTCAGAGAACTGCCTCTTTCAGTAGCACAGTTGTCTTAGACTAACCCAAGTCAGCAGTGAAACTGGAGTGCCATCACGCAACTCTGCAGCACTGACTGTCCCCCCGTGGGCTCTTTCACCTCACATACGATACATAAGAACAGTGAAGACTCACAGCGAAGACTCACAGCAAGTCTTCTATGTTTCTAAGAGTTCCACCATAGACAGACAACATCAGTGACAGGCAACTTTCCAGTCAGTATCTGTTTCCAAGGCTTTGCTTTTCCTCTTTTCTTCCTCTCTCAACTTTACATGTAAAGTGACTCTGATCACCTCAAAGTCTCCCTTATGTTAATCAATAGACACCATCCCCAGATTGATCAGACTGTCTTAATAATTACAACCAGTTTACTGGGTACTTTCTGTCATTTTGTTCTAAAGCATGCACATTTTAACTTACTTGCCATCAGGAGAAAAGCTGACACAGTGAACTGGCTTGTGAAAATAAAAGCGATGTATCACACATTTACCAATCAAACTGACAAGCAAGGCAGCTCCCTCTGTAAGGGCAGAAAAAGAAGGATCATGGAAATAATCCAGTTTGCAAAGAAACCATAACACTAGCAAGCTTAGTTTCTTGCCTTAAAGGGGGCGGGGGGGGAAAGGGGAAGGTACTTCCTTAGAAACTTTTCAAGATAGTGTACTTAATATTATTAAGAAGAAAAACACAACCAAAATTACAAGCCACTTTCTAAATTCTGTAAAGAAGTTCTTTTTGAGTTCGGTAAAGAAAGACACCTTCCCCTGAAATTCTAACATAATTTTGAAAGCAGAGCACTTCTAATCTGTGTTAAGGTTAAATACCTAGCAACACAGACTTTCCTCTTTAGGCTGTATTTTTATTTTGTTCTGTTATAAAACAAAAGCTTTGTTTATGAAAGTACCTTCATCAATTAGTATGGCCAGACTTCCATCTGGAGAGAGCCCCACACACACAATATTAAGCCGTGTAGCCAATGGGAATGTCTCACACTTATTACTGCAAGAAAAAGATAAAACAGTAAATCAACTACAAGATGTAGAAATGAGTCATGTTCAGTATCAATGAAAATGGTTTGATGTCTATGTTAAAGCCACTGAATCAACTTAGATGTAAAACCCCCATGACTTTAACTCCCATAAACACCAACTCTGTAAGAGATGGGCTCCTGACCAGAATCCTGGATGACGACCATCAAATCACAACTCTGGCCTATAGAAAAAGGCAGATGACAGTTTCGGCTTTGCCATGTGTGAGAGTCAGTACAAGACAGAACCACACCAAGAAACCATACGACTAAATTAAATGCAAACCATTCCCCCCCCCCCCTTTATTTGGTTCTAAAACACATCTTTACATACTTCTATGCTGTTCTCCCCACGGACCGATGTACAGAAAACCTCAATCGTTATTCTACCGGGCAAGCTTCTACCTTTTAACTCTAAGCCAGAAACATTTTGGGAAGGCAAACCCTTCTCGAGAGCCCCAGCCCACGCCAGCTGCATCCCGCACCCGGCTCTGCCGTCCGTGTGGGGCTGCGGGAGCCGGCGGTGCGGGGAGCACACCGGGGCCAACGCGGGCTTGGCTACCCCCCTCGGGGCGGGCTCCACAACCCCCTGTGAGCTTTGTCCCCCTCCCTAAAAACCACGCTGGCAGTACCAGGCCCTTCTCCCCGCGCCCCGCCAGCAGGTGACCGGGCAGGGGCTGGCAGAGTTGCTGGGCCGGAGGGGGAATAAGGGGGAAAAGGCAGCGGACGCTGGGGCTCGCTTACTTCTTCAGGTCGAAGACGGAGATCCTGTTCCCGACGGGGCTGATGAGGGCGCTGCCATCGCGGGTGAAGCTGAGGTTCCCGCGGCGGTACACGGTGCCCAGCAGGCCGGAGAACTGCGAGGGGCGGGAGGACAAAAGGAAGGGGGGCGGTTAAAGGCGCGGCGGAGCGGAACGCAGAGGCCGCCGTCCCACGCGGCCGGCCGGGGACTCACCCGGTACGCGAACTTCATGGCGGCGGCCCGGCGTGAGGAGCGCGTGGAGCCCCCACCGGCACGCGTAGCCACGGAAGAACTACCGGTGGCGCAGGGGCGGGCGCGCCTCGATCCCGCGCATGCGCCGGAGAGGGGACGGTGGCGGCTTCTCGCCGGGGGCCGGGCCACTGCTGGAGCCACCCCTGGGCAGTACCGGGCGGAGGGGAAGCGCTGCCGGCCGGCGGGCCTCGCCATTGAGCCCGTCCGGCCTCAGTGGTGCCGGGGCCGCGTTCCCTGCTTCAGCCGTTCTTGTCCCTCCTCAGCACAGCGCCGGCGGGCTCCCGCGGCTCCCGGCCGCAGTAAGGCTCCAGGGGAGCGTAAAGGACGAGCGGAGGCCGGGCGGCGGGAGGCGGCTGTCGGTGCGGCTCGCCGGGGGGGGGGGGGGCGCGNNNNGGTGGGAGCGGGGCCGCTCCACACCTGGGGGGAGGCGGCTCCACACCTGGGGGGAGGCGGCTCCCCTGCGGCTGCTGGGCAGCCCTTCCACAGATCCCGTCAGATCCCGCAGAGCACGCCTCACGCCCCGGCTCGAACTACCTCTCCTCAGGGCAGTTTAGAAAATATTCTTCGGTTAAAGTAGCTTCAGCTAGAATAGGTGAAGCCACCGCTCCTTCACAGAGAAGGAAAACGGGGGAAGCCACAGCAGCAGAGAAGGTGATTTCTTTTTAAAACATGTATATTTAGAACTGTAACGCTTACAATTTCATTAAACAATCTTAGTACAATGTGTTTAATCTAACAGTATATTACAGAACAATATGAAAAATGATTTAATAGCAAACCATGAAAATGGAATTCATTTTAATACCTGCAGTGTCAAAGTCACTAACTTGTTACCTTTTCCAGTCAAAGAATCCCAGCAGTCATTCGCACGAAATGATGCTTTGGGTTTTATCCAGAATAAAATGGTATGGTTTCCACAGAGAAAGGGCATTCCTTCACAGAAAGAAGATGCATAACAAGAACATTTTCAGCTAGCAGGTCTACTTTATACATCTATTTGGACGTATTGGGGGTTTTTGTTAATTAATAATAATCATTTAAAAAAAATAAAAATATGCTCAGACCAGTGCAGGGTGCCTATTAATTTTTGAACTTAATTTCAGTTCTTTTTTGAAAGACTGTTTGTTGTTTTTTTCCTTCCCCTTTATAATTTAGCAGAACCTGAGTTTAGAAAAAAAAGAACCCAAACAAAACAACAATGAACTTGTCTAATGAGCAGTTCCTCACTTCAGCTTTACTGACAAGTATTTGATATGGGACAGTTTTCCTCTGTGGAGTCTGTTGACAACGCACCATTATAGATCTGCAAGTAGAAAAGGTCATTCTCACATTAAATGCACAAGTTTCAATATCAGAAGCAGGACATCAGAAGGAGTTGTAATTTTTCCAGTCACAGGTGGATTTGCAACATTCACAAAAATTACACTTTTTTTTTTTTTACATTTTTTTATATTTACATTTCAGATATAAATAATGAAATTCTTTAAGTTACATGTTTTAACTTTGCTTCACAATTATTCTACATCTGCAAGCTTTCCTATATCAAACCAACCTCTTTCTTCCATCATGAATGCGGAAGTCTGGCCTCTAATCAGTAATAATTACACTAAGCCTTTATGATGAAAGGTTGACTGTTCAAGTATCGTATCATACTGAAATTTTTGCCCCAATTTAAAAATTGGGGCAGCAAACCAAGCCACTTAGAAATGGTAATAAAAGAAATTAATCTGGGAACTCAATAAGCCAAATAATTTATTATTAAATTCTATCAATATCTTTCTTTGGTAAGAACTATGCAAGAGGATGACCCAACCCCCACCCCCCAAAAAAAAAAATCATATAATATGTGACATCACAGTGTCTACTCTGTGAAGGAGAAAGCCTCAAAAAATTAAGGAATTTTGTTCAGTTAAGATTGTTTATAGCAGTAGCTCTTCCATGCATTTAAGTATGCAAATGATGGAAGTTTAATATAAAATTGCAATGGCAGGAATTAACGACGATAAAACCAACAAAACAAAACAGAAAACCAAACAGAAAGCAACTACTACACCAGTGAATGTGCTGTTGTATGCTTTGTTGTGTTTCTGGCACATGTGGAAAAGCCTGTAAATTATTACATAAAAATCCAAGATTTGGATAATTATATTGTCCAACTCTAACCTCTAAAATATGTAGGAAGCATGAAACAAATCTCTCAGTTGCCAGACAAAAACAAAGAAGTGGTCCAAATATTTGGATTTTTTGTTTGTGTTGCCCTGTGTTGTGATGCAGGATGTGACAGAAGGGAGAAAACCCAATAGCTTACACAAAACATACTAAAGTGGCAATATAAACTAGCTGACACAAGCTTCACTGTACATTTAAATTGATACAATTGTCTGGTGCTTCCATGGCCAGTACACGTCGAGTGCCATAGGTCTCCTTAGAGTTAGAATGTTACAACAAAGACTAATCAGATCATAATCCTTTAAAGTGCTTTCATATCCAGTTTCTAAAGGGTTTTGTTTTCTGTGTTTTCATACCAAGTTGTCACGTGATATTGACTTCCAGAACATGGTCATCCTTGCTGGGAATGACAAGTATTTGCATACCCGTGCTGCAGTTGAAGACCTGACCGGATGAAAAGGATTGCAGACGAGGCATTGGCAAACCTTTGTGTTCCCCACTAGCTGCAGAATGCAAGCTACCTCTGCTCCTTATGCTGCTGCTGTCAGCTTGATCATCCACATTCTTGTCCACAGAGAGGTTATCATTTTCAATCCAGCTATCTGTTTAAAAGAAAAACCCACAGTTTTATTCTATGGAGCAATGAAACAACTTAAAAATTCATTCGGAGCTCAGACACACAGTCAACTTACCACACATGAACAGTTACTAATCATCTCTGCTGAGGTAACAGTCTGTGCACACTTTTGGCCAGCAGCAGATTTAACAGAGTGAATTATATTGGTTTCTAAGGAAAATGTAAGTAGCATTACTTCACATTTGGCACAGGCTAGAAGGGTGCACACTGGCAGTTCCTGGAGCTCCACTGACAAATAGTAAGTTGTTTGTAGGAGTGAATTCTCACTACACCTCTGGGACTACTCAACAGTATAGATAAATACTCTAGGTGGCTATGGTAAATTAAACTCCTCATCTAATCTGGTTTATAAAACACAAATTTTCAGCAGTTATTTTATTTTGTACTTAATCGTTCAAAAGCTGTGAAAAAAAATTCAAAGCTAATGGAGACACAGTAGATGTGCAGTTTACAGGCAATGAAACTGCAGGATTAGAGGGTTATCAAATAGTTTTCACTTAATTATAAAACCAGTGATAACTAATTTGCACACTAATCTTTAAAGGCAATAGATGCAAACAATACATTTATTATTTCTCCTCACAGATTAAGGCTGCAACTCGAATTCAAAATTCCCATCAGAGTAAGTTTAAAATCAGAACTGTGAGTGAAGGTAGGTAACAAAGACACCTAAGAATACTTGGTCATTATACTTCTTCGCCTTGCTTTTCTCTTTACGCGAGAACACAGGAGAAGCAGAATCATTTCTCTAAGTAGCCATATAGTCAAGATAGCTTTACCAGCATCAAGTTGCATGGAGTGAGCAGAATGGTGAGGGAGGTATTTAAACAGTCTGACATCAGGAAAAGGTAGATATCCAGCAAACAGTGGCATCACTTCCATGTGGACTTTGTGAGTTGCTTGAGCTGCTACAGGCATAGATATGACTCCAGAACTTTTTCCACAGACTGCCCAGTTACTACTGTTGTCAACAACTGCAAGAATAAAGAGGAAACACTACGAAGATCTTTTCTGAAAAATGGAGACACCCTCAGTATAGTTTTAGAGCACTTTTAAAATCAGTATTTTAGCAACATCTAAAAGCCCACCAGCTTTTCTGTGTAAAGAGCTGTGCAAGGTAAGAAAACAGCCCTACACAAAAGGGACCACAGTTGGGCCTCAAGCAAGTATCCAGTCACTCTGAACAGCACTTACATCCCGTTTGAAGACAGATTAATGAGGAAAAATTAAAATAGTCTCAGTTTAGCAAAATGAAAACTGCTTCACTGAGCAGTCATACTCACAATACAAGAATATATGCCACAGAAAGTCTGGCAGGTGTCATTATCAAGACAAAACTACCGGGGAATTTTGTCAATATGCTTAAGAAAAATATTCTTACCTTCATACATAAGTTTTGTTGTGCAATATCCATCCGATTCTGTTAACGCTTCATCTCTGTCAACCTCCGAGAGGTCAACAAGTCGGGTAATTGACACCTCTAAAGAGCAGAGTGAGCCTGTTTTACAATACTCCACCCCCAGTGGTGGAAAAATTTCAGTTTTCACATGATACAATGTCTGCCAGGAAGAAAACAGTGCTGTTATCAAGAAAAAAGGGGCATTTTACTTGTGTTTAAACTGAACTGGACAATTGAGACAGTACAAACTTAACTTTACATTTAACATCCACATCCTATTAAATCTTTTTAATGCAAGACTCAGTTATAAGTAAAGTTCACTTCATTATCTTGCTCAGTTTGAGAAAATAATCAAACCAAATTTGATTCAATCTATTTTGATACCAGCAGCAAGCATACCATTTTCCCCTCCACTTCTGTGCTTTAACTCAGCCTTTCAATGCTCCTAAATGGAAACCAATCTTCTATTCAAACTTTCATTAGTTTCTTGGCCCCTCACTTTCCAGACACATCACTCAAATTCTGAGTAATACTGGAGAACTACTTTATCACTCTTACTATCACAGTCCCCAGAATAACGATGCCCACATTATCAAAGAGCTAATTTTTAATTACTACAAAATTTAATTTCTACCAAAAACCCCCACTGTTCAATGCAGTTAGTTCTCTTTAAAAACTCAAAAAAGATGCTGATACAGATGCCAGCAAGTGCTAATTACATGCCAGTAGTAAACAAATACTCAAAATACTGCTCAATGCCTGTTTGTAATAAGCAGGGAGAAAACCCAGCAACACTGAAGGCACTGAAGGATTTGACCAAATGAGAGTCTTCTCATGTTGCTACTTTTTACCCAAGCATCAGAAAGGGTAACACAAGACTGAATTTAGAGAGGAGAAGAAATAATGTTGATAGAATTCCTTTAATAGTAAGTTATATCTAGCCTATAAGCTTCCTAGCTGATCAAAGGAATAACGAGTTCATCCGTAAAGGGAAAGAAAAAACATTTAAGATAATGGTCTAGAAAACACTAAATATTTCATTAGAGGAGCTCATCTCAAGCACTACAAAAAACAACTCAAATGCTTTCACTAGCAAAGATTTTTTGGAAATTGCAATTTGCTTTGGAGAGCGCAGTCTTAAGCCAGCAGGGAAAAAATATCTCCATAATCTAAGGACAGTCTCCATGGCACAAGCCCAGGAAGGCAAAAAACACTGAAAAAAAGTGAAACAAGATAAAGGATGCTTGTGCGAGTGTTATGTCTTACCCCTGCCCTGCCATTTCCAGTGGCAAGCGCATGATTCCACCATATCACATCAGGTTTGCTTCAGTTCTATCGTTCAACAAACTGGCTTTCCAATGATTCTAAGTAGGTATCAATCTCTTTATGTTAACGGCAGTTTTTTAATGTGTTGCTTGACTTTCCATATATTAGGAAACCATATTCCGTTAACATATGCTATACTTAAAAGAGTACTTACAAAAAAATTTTCCACTTGGAATTTGTAAGTGAACGGCTTCAGGGAAAAAGACTGTTCTTCAGAGGTAGCTGGACAAAAGCTGACTGAAAACAGGCACTGCAAGGAGAGAGGAAGGTCTTTTGTCCACTTCAATTCCCATACAAAGAATATTGATTGCTTACTGTATATGACCTGAAAGAGAATTTTTATAGTATTAGCTCCTTCCTTCCTCTGAGAAGGAAGTGGAAATGCACATACATATGTTTGTCTGTTCTGGTACTTATATAGTTTATAAAAACAAATTACCTCTTTAGTGTTAAATCATTAGGGAAAGCATGCAACCGAAATAATTAACAGTGAATTTTTTTAACAATGCACATTAATTAAAAGGAGGGATACATTTCACTGTCAGAATCAACGTTTCAAAAATGGAACACTTCACATTTCACACACATCTGAAATATATTTTATTCAAAAGTCAAATTGAATAAAGATATTAATAATGTTTGTATGTAGTTTTCCTAGGCATCAAGAATGACAAATTTAGTATCACCTTCAGACAAGGCTGAAAGAAACATCAAGGGGACTGTTCTCCAACTTAAATCGTTTACAACTGTATTTAATTGGAAAAGAGACTCTACCTGATTTTTTTTTTCCTAAAGCCTAGTGACAAACTGCAGCTATAAGATGAACAAATTAAATGTTAACAGTGACATAAGTGATATTACATTTGCATAGCTTTTGTTCAAACAAGTATGTTGTGCTTTGTATGAGGCAAACGGACAAGTTTGAAAATTTATCTACTAATCTTTGCAAGTTTTAGAATTTAATCTGAGATCCATGAGTGTAAATGCCTTCTAAAGCATCTTTAAGAATCAGTTACTCAGAGGACCTAACATCAGCTATCAGCCTTACTACTAACTTGATGTGCAGAAGTGCTAATACTTTCACTAACAAGAAATTCCATCTACCTGTCCTGCCAACAAGCTCATAAACCACTAAGTGAATTTTACCTGTTGAGATTCAGGGTTCAGAGGTACCAGCTGCAAATCTGTACAGTCAGCAGAATTTTTTAAGCTGTTGTCTGAAAGCTGGAAACAGAGTTCTGACAAATTCTGTACACAGACTTGCACATATTTCCTGAAAAACATGACACAGTTTGTTCAACAAAAGTTGAATAGTTACATTGAAAGAGTACATGTCCCTAAAATCATTTTCAAAGTGCAGAGCTCAAGCAAAACCAGAATGGCAAGTATATTTGTTTCTTTCAATCTATTCCTCAATACTTACAGCCTTGTTCCTACAGACTCATAAAACATCCTCTTTCATACTAAACAATAACAAACAACTACACAGAAATAGGCTCTCTTGGTTTATCTTGTGGTCCTATTTCCAAAATAGCTGGAACCACAAATTTCTTTTATTGTTATGAAAGAACACTTCCAATGGGAAGCTGTGTAAGATAACAAAAGCCCAACTTAAAAAAAAAAAAAAAAAAAGAAGCTGCTATAAATATTACTTATGAAACTCCAGCTCCATATTTTGTAAGAAGAAAGAAACAATAAATACTTAATGAGTACATTACCGTTTGCCAGCTGACAATAAGGAATGCTTGGCATTAAAAGGTATGCAGAATGTTAATGCAATAATAGTGGAGTAAATCGACCAAGGACAATCAATGGTTACCTAAAGGAAAAAGGGAACAAAGTTCTTACTTGTAATGGTCTTTGGCACAACAATTTTGCTTTTCTTCTCCTTTCTAAGCAAAACTTCTCTCAGAAAGTGTCTACATCTAATGTATCCAGAAGGGGAAGAAGAAAACAAACAAACAAACAAAAAAAAAACCCCACCCACAACAGTAGGTCAAAAACTAATCTGACAAAATATTAGATTTTTTTTTTTTTCTTCTTTCTTCTCAGAGAAGCTTTTCCTGTGGAAACTGACATACCCAGTTCTGAAGACTAGAAATAAAAGGAAGGGGAATAGAAGAAAGATAAAAGGACACAAACAATACCAATAGCATCTTAATTCTATAATCTGGAAAAGATCACTACCAAAAATTGCTATAAGATCTATTACTGAAATGTCTTTGTAATACTTTAATATATCAAATCAAAGCTCAAAATATTTTTTAAAGAGTAGTTAATGTATAGTTGTTTTAACTGGAAGTGGCACGCTTAACTGAAGAATTTCTCCTGAAGTGAATGCTGCCATTCGTCCAAGCATATTTATTTAACAGTGCATTTTTATATGCAGAGAAAAAAAAATATTTTGTCACATCACATTTTAGCAGTGTTAGCCTTTAGCTATTGCTTTTTACCCAACTCTTTGCATGCAAGGATACATGGCAGCACACTTGGTCAATTTTAACAAGGAGTAGCACTGTGAAAGGTGATGGTTTCAAGATCATTTTGCTGTCAGCTGAAGAGCTTCTGTCCATACTACTCATTTTATTCACCCTTCCTAATGAACATTAAGAGGAAAAGTTACCTCCAACTAAGGTGACAGCTTGAAACACTACAGTGTTAAGTACCTTGACACAGCATACAAATTCTTTGCAAGTGGAAGAAATATCTTTCCCATGAGTCAGAAGGGAGAATTTAAAGACCACCATGCCACTTTGTAAAAAGACATGGGTGTCCTTCAACCTATATAAACTGCGAATGTTAGAACATTAAAACTCACATTACTAGCCAGCGGAATAGTTGGCAATATAGTAAACGTAGTGTATATTTCTTGTTATATTTATGTTGTCTTTACAATTATAATATTTGCTATGATTTTTGCATGTACATCTTTAAGGGAAAATTAGTTCAATGCAAGCAGGTTGCCCCCTCATCACCACCGCTTCTATCTTGTGAAGCGTATGCCTCTGATCAAATACATTTCATAATAAAACCATTAAATTACATCTTACTTTTTGGTCAACAGTAGCCATGCAGTTGTCCTGTTTCTGCTTCTCTCTGTTTTTTCTGTGAACTTCTTTATTTGTAGTATTTTCTTTCTCCACTGCAGATTCGGTGGCTGATGGCAAATACATGACTTCTAGCTCAAATTCAATCACATGATATGCAGGAGCTACTGGCAAACTGATGCTTGTGATCTTTTCAGAAGACTGAATCCTTAATGATGATTCTGAGATCTTTTCTATAGTTGCGTAGAATGGGGAAAAAAGTAGTTTTAAAACAACACATTCATCCCTTCCCTATTTTCATTTTCATCTGTAACTAAGCCTAAAAACTGAAACTAGCCTAAAAAGCTAAGTGTCATAGAAAAACGTGGTGCCATAACCATTTCCTAGCAAGACCTCCATGTTTGCAAAAACAATGAGAAAGCATGTTGTTTAACTCCACGGTAACTTCTTCAAATGGCCTATAATCCCCACATCTTAAAAACCACTGCTGCTCACAACTCCTCAGTAGCAACACTCTATCCTTAAACTGCAGGAAGGTAACCACCACATTCCATGTAGTAATGTCTTCCAATGTTCAAGAAAGGACTAAGAGGACAATTTGGTAACAAGCTTCAAACTAGCTAAAGAGCTACTTTAGTCCATCATATGACACCTACTGAAGGTTTATACAACATCCTGCACCTCCTTAGTCTCATAATTTCACTTTCAAGCAAACTTACAACTTACGGAAACACATGCATCAGTATTCTTGGTCACCATTCAGCATCTATCTTTAAAATACTACACATGGGTTGCCTCTGTACAGTCTATTTTCATGCTCATTAGGATTGCTCTTCCCATTTATGTAAAAGTTGCTCGTATTTGAGCAAGTGAGGAGACTATACAGTACTTACGCTCAAAAAAAAAAAAAAACGGAACTAGGATGTCATGTTTAAATGAAACACTAGCCAAAGGAAATGCTCCATTTACATAGAGCGCTATGTAAAAACCTACTTAAAACTACTTCACAGTAAAAATGGTCTAGTTAAAATACAACCCACATAGTAGTAAGATCACCATGATTCACTTGGAAATCATGACAGATGCTCACACCTCAGCAGTCTCACCACACCTACTGAATTTCATCCATGAAAGTAAAAGTTGTCCAGCTATATTTGCTGAAAAGTTTATACTACTACTTCGGGGGTGAAAGTTTTAAGACCTTTTTTGCACTGAAGTACTCAGTTGCAAGTCCCTAGAATCGTTCTTAGTAACTACTGAAAAAGATAGCGTCAGTGTTCTTAGTATTGTAAGTACAGGTTTACTTCAGGATTACTGAATTTTCAGCCATTTAAAGATTATTGATTTTTACGTCATTGCTTACCTCTGGTGTTGGAATAGATCACTGCCTTGCTCTCCGGGTGGTACAGAATAGGCATGGCATCCGCATTACTGAGCTGCAAAGTGTCACCATTCTTCATGGTGTAGTGACCAGTAGTCACTGTGAATTTCACCTTCTGGGGAATGCCGGCCAAAAGGCTATCTGAAGAAGAAAACAGAAACTTTTAACAGATTCTGGTACTCCTCAGTAGATGGTTACAATGCAGCGCTAAGGCCTGTTAGCGATATCCCTAGAAAATTTGTGGGGTTTTGGTGTCATACAACACATTAAACCTAGCTCAGATACACTGGTGTGGAGAAACTGGTTGTTTCAACTCGAGTGACCAAACCCACTGTTTCTTGGATGGCTTAGGTTAGCTGGCTCACATACTGTATAGCACAGAATTCAGTGAAATACAATAATCTCAAAGAATTGGCTATGCTTTTTATTAAGTTCTCCAGGTTCTAGACAGATACATATTTTTGCATCTATGATGCCAGTCATACCCACATGCTCTATCTACATAATCAAGGTAACAAGAAAGCCAGTATGCACGCAGACTCTCAAATATCTGAATCACAACCATCCATTTCATAGGAGTAGCTAATTTGATTAATGCCCAATATGCCTGTCCTTCCTTTACTATACTTTACAACCCCTGTAACTGGATGGGTAGCACAAAATGCGTATTAACTCCTCAAGTGCCTCAGTTAATAGCCTGAAAACAAAATCACTATTCATTTCCATTTATAAACTTCAAAACACTCTGCAAGTAATGCTCAGCTGTCCATGTTTCCTGACTGAAACCAATGGATGTATTCAGTATTAAATTTTACTAAGTTTATATAATCACCTCTACTAGAGAATCCCAGTCCTTACGCCTTTCTTGTAAATGCCAAAGGGACTGCAGCATCACAGAACTAAATAATAAGAAGCTCAGCCCATTACAAATTTAAATATTCACTTCTCCTAATCAGTGTGGCAGCTCAAATCATACCTGATATTGAAGTGATGCTACATGTTCAAATTCATCTTCAAAACAGACACTATGTGTTTCAGAGCCAAGCACTGGAATTAGTTGTTGAAAACTAGCCACTATTGACAGAGCATACTCGATGGGTAATTTGAGAAGTGAGAGTTTATTTTAGACTCAAAATTAAGAGTAAGGCAAAAAAACATCTGAATAATATTCGAGCCAGAAAACATTTTATCTAGTCCCACGAGAGCACAACAGAAATCATCAAAACCACTTCAGCATAGCCGCTGTACCTACCAGTCATTGGTTCCACTTTCAGCTGGGGCTCCTGAGCATATACATCGTACTGCACAATTGGGTAAATATGAAGAAGGACAAACTGTATTTTTCCCACTGAAGTGCACAGTTGCCTGAGCGTGTATGTCCCAGGTTCTTTGGCCTTTGAAGAAAACATTTGAATGCATTTTTCAATTTAGGAAATACTTCAAGAACAAACCCTCTACTAAAGAACAGCATGTTTTCAGCTCATTTTCATCAGATACTTTGCATTTGTAAATTAAAGCAACAGACTTGTTCTCTGAGTAAGTGACAAGATTTTCACAAAGGCACACCTTTTGCCCCATTAAGATAGAAGCTCTATAGTGCTGGCTGATTTAAGAAACAACATCCTAAGTAACAAGTAACAATAATCAGAATAACTAATGTAGTAGCTATGCTGTCAAATTCTTATTTTGGGGTGCTTTTTGTCTTGTTTGTTGGGTGGGTCTCCCCCCCCAACTGCCACATACATTAATATATAATTATCTTCATTAAGTACTGACATGATATTCAGCAAGCAGTGAAATGCTTATTTGGCTAATATTCCTAAAGTCCTGCAACATTTATATAAGGCACAGCTTTCAGCTCAAGCTATCAATTTCACACACTCCCCACCCCACAGCCTGTGTGAATGCTTACAAGAAGTAATACATACAGTATTTAATTTCAAACTCTTCCCTTACTCTGAATAATGGAATTCTGGATGTTTTGCGATAACATTATAAAAAGCAAATCTGTAACATCTGCTAGTGTATTTATTCTTAATTCTATTTGCTCTTAGCTACTACTGCTATGGAATGGGAAATGTTTTCTTTTTCCATGTGCCATTCTACCAAGTGTAATACATAAATATTGATGCTGGGTATAATTAAATCTAAAGAACAAGATTAGAAGTTATGGAAAAAAGCTGTAACAACCTTCAAGCCTCACTTACACAATTATTTACAAAGCAAATCCTGACTAAAAGTCAGTATTATGCATTTTGACATTAAAGTCACTAACTTTTGTCCCTTGAGTAACTTTATAACCAGAAAAGCATGAGTAAAGTCTTTCATTTTTTATATATATGTACACACACACTTTAAACCTCAACATAGGATGGGAATACCAGTCTGAAGAATTTAGGTACTGCTTTCTGATGTCTTTTAAAGCTTGAAAAAATACACTGGAAGACTGGTATCAGTATAAATAATACTAATCATCAGTCTGAGATCTACAGAGAGAATGAAACTCCCTCTGCATCTTAGAAGCACAGCCATTCCTCTTTCTGCAAAAGTAATGCAATTAAGCATTACTGTAAGAAAATTTAGAAATCAAGTTGACAGTAGTTCCTATCCTCTGGTCAGCTATGTAAACCAGTAGAAGTGACAAAGTATACTACTACAACGATAATGGATTTTTACTAAATATTTTGTAAATACTGCAGCTCAAATCTAGAGAAGCTTTCCTCATGTTATCTAGTAACACATTATTAAAATTATAACATATTCAGATTTTCCCTTTAAGGACAGGTAAGGCATGCTTTGAACAACTATAAAGATAAGTAGGATTCACACTGAGTAGTCTTCCCATGCAAAGTTCTTTCAATAAAGAAGGGTTGGGAAAAAAGAGAAGTTATAAGCATAAGGCTGTCCATCCTCACACCAGAGGCATGCAGAATGAGGGAAATTTAAAGCAGAGCTATATCTAGCTTTTCATCCGTATCTCTTCTTCCATGGTTTCAGATTGCTCCCTGATCCCACTAAGCCAAAATGCCTGCTCAGAACAGACTCTAACAGCTTTCTTCTAGTAAGGCTCCTTCACCTGAAATCCAGTTCTACATACATGTTAATTTATTCTACAGTAAACTACATTGGCAGCCACCAAGACCTCTGACATCTCCAGATCCCATTAACTTGTCCCAGTTCTTTGAAAGAATGAGAAACCTCAAAAAATTAGGTCAGTAGGTAGTTCAAATGACATTATTGCCATTTCACATTGTATTATCAGGGACTCGAACCCAACTTCCATCTTGAGATACCGGCTATCCACACAGGTTCCACAATGTGCGCGTGCACACGTACCAAGCAGATCTCTCTAGTGCTTTCTGCCCCAGCGCTGGAGGAATGAAAAGGCAGAGTAGGCAAGCCTATACAAAGCTTCGCTCTAAACAAAATTGTATGACAAGATAGAAATTAACAATTAAAAAAAGGAAAAAGAGGAAAAAGAGGAGAAAACTAAAATCGCAGGTGTGGAGCACCTAACTATGCTAAGAATGCTAAAGAAACCTCTTGGCCAGCTCTGTCTAGCTATCAATTTTTAGTCATCAGAGCAGAAATGTAGATTCTCATTTCAAAATTGGTTTAAAAAGGGGACCAAAAAAAAAGACCAAAGCTAATTTAAACCAATTAGAAAATGGCAAAGCTAGTAGGCATACATGCCACATGTGACCACAAAACACTTTCTTCGTAGTATCCATACTCTTTCCAATATACGGGCTGGATAATGCTCAGAAAGTGAAGCAGCTATGGAACACCTGTTATATCCCTCATTGTGCTGCCCCATTTCTTGTCAATCATTCAGATGCTGCACTGAATTTCTCACTCAAATTTTCCCTGCACTGATGTTCATTACTGTCACACTGAACTCTACTAAGTACTTCTCTATAAAGGGTTAGAGGTGAGGAAGGAGATAGAAAATATTTTCTAAGAAACCCAAAGAACAGAACAACATGATAATTGAGGCCAGAGGTTCCTACTCCTGGAATGCCAAACAGATGGTGAAGTCTCACTTTTGAAAATGCTTGGCATTTCACTTCCTAGGACTAACTTGGCAGGTAAATGCCTTTCCCCATTTCATTAAAACAAGCAAACAAACCACAGATCAGCAAAATACAAGGCCACAAAATGAGTGGCAGTGTAAGAAAAAAAAAAAAACAAACCACCAAAAACCCCACCACTACAACCAACCAACAGAATCTGTACTCAAGACCTGCTTATTTCCAGTTTTGCACCTAGTAGTAATGCAATGCGATCAGAAGTGATAAGCACTACAGCCCTTAAATATTTCACTTCTGGCAGTGGCAGTACTTAGCTTTCTGGGGGAAGAATGGGAGGAAAAAAAAGGATTTCTCCAACTATTACACGTGCACTCTAAGTCAGCTTAAGTCAGGAATTGAGGGAGTTTCATATACATATGCCATATTCTATGTGGCAGCAGCAGGACTGTAATCCATTTGCTGAGGGTGGCATTTAGATGGTGACACTCTGTTTTCACAGATGTTTGCTCATGCAAATTCAGTCTTCTGTACCAGAGAATCCTTATGTTCTTGTCTTCTCATTCCCTACGTCATTAAGATGAATAATGGGGGCAATTTTAATTCTGACATCTTCTAAATTCAAATATTTGAAGCTGAGCTTAACTTTGTCATACTTCTTGCAGGTAGGTTTACTACACCCACCACATGAAAAAACATTCTACCACCCTCCACAGGGAAGAACAGGCTATCAATCGAATTTAACCACACAGTCATTTCTTAACAGATAGAAAATGCATTCCCATCAACATTTTGAAACATTATTCTGAATGAGCTCAACAGTTAAGGCAGACTTCATGAGCAGTAAACTATCTTGTGTATGAATTTACCAGTTTAATTTCTGGCAGCAATAATCAAGATGTTTAAAATAAGTTTTGGAAGACTGACTCAAATGATTCCAAGTAGGAGAGTCACCTGTGCATTTTGGCACAAACACAACAGCCTTCTTTCATGGGAAATTAAAGTTTAGAACAGTGAAAAGAAAGCCACAAGGGGAATGGCATCACCCAAACTGTAACAGGAAACACTACAGGCACCACTTGCCAGCACCATGCTCTTCCTCAGCCAGTGCTTTCAGTTGTTCATTTGTGAGTGCTACATTCACTCAACTATAAAAAAAATAAACATACCTGAGTATTGAATGTTATTTTATTGACCCCTGGTTCCAGTATTAAGTTGTTGCATTTCAACACATGAGCCCCATCTTCTAAAGTCACTCCTGAGGGCACATCCAGTGAACTGCTGCTCTCTTGCCTTCGTAGTAGCATGTGCACATTTTTGCAGATAATTCCTGCTGTGTTCAAAGAGTTATCCGAGGGACTCCGTTCATACATTTCGTATAGCTCCAGTGCTGGCAAGTTGTTTCTTGACAAAGGAAAGCCTGCAACTTCATTGGGAAAGCTGATAACGCCATTGGAAGTTTTGTGTTTAGTGAGCCACTCAGCTGTTTTTCTGTAACTATTTTTTTCGATGCTGAAGTGAACATGGATGGCAATTTGATCCACTTGGACAGGGATGGGCATTTGGCTCACCAAAGTCAACTCAATAGACAGCTTTCCACCCACGTGGACAACAGCATTTGGAGGGTCAAAATGTAGAGTTTTCAACTGCGCAAAGGAGTGCATAGGCAATATAACCTTTTGACCTGGAAAGATAAAAATTTTTACTCTTCTCCACTGCTGCTGGAGATCAGCAAATCTCTTCTCTTAAAAATTTAGCCCCTAGAATTAAACGTATGAACAACTTTTCATAATGAATCCTTTCACAGCAAATCAATACTTTCATATTTTAGTTTTATCCTGCATAGAAATGAGTCTTAAAGATGCTGAGATTTGTTTTCTTACAGTTATATCTCTACAATTTTAGTACTCCGGCTATTAAAAGACAACTAAACTAAGTTATAGTGTCTATGCAGAAGTTTAACATTTCACTACTACATAAAGTATTCTAGACAAGCACAGTAGCATAAAGTGACAAACTTCCCAGAGCACAGAAATTAAGAGCAAGTGCAAGTTTAAGAAACTAAT
Source organism: Aramus guarauna (assembly GCA_013400195.1). Taxonomy (NCBI): domain Eukaryota; kingdom Metazoa; phylum Chordata; class Aves; order Gruiformes; family Aramidae; genus Aramus; species Aramus guarauna. Next base: position 126,983 of record VXBL01002124.1, on the reverse strand, counting down.
TCCAAAAATCAACACTGAGGCAATACCAAAAGTAAATTAAGAAGCAAGTCAAAAATAACATATTATTATGGTACATCCATTCATAAAGAAAAACTTCTGCATAAAAATGAACAGTCTTCAGATCTACAAGAAATATTCCATATGAATTTGAATCATGATTAATATCTGAGGACAAGGTATTACTGAAGCAGCAAGAAGAATAAAAAGATGAGGTAGGACGGTCAAAATAATAAGCTGCAAGTGGATGGGACCAGATCTAATATCAACACCAAAGAAATATCATCACAGAGGTGCCATCTGTGTGCCAGCAATGTAGAGACAAAGGTAGGTTTGGAATTGCAAAAACCCAACACAAGTTATGAGCTGTCAAAGCAGAGAAACAGATAAGTGAATGAAAACAAAGACTATCTGGTATTCAGGATGAAAACACTAATTACCCTTTCATCTTTGACTATTTTTAATTATTGCAGAAGTTTTATAAATGTTCTGGAGATGACAAGAATCATGTTGGTTCAGAAGTTATACACAAGGTAACGAAACCTATCAGAAAAAGCCTTCCAATCTACTTCTATGGAAAGATCAGATTAGAGCAGTTTAACTTTTAAGAACCAGACTTACCTTGGTTCTCTGCTTGCTGATTAGCAAAATCTAGTATTTCTTGGCAAAAGCTTTTGCGTTCATCTCCTGTTAAGTGATTATCACCAGCTAAAAGGCTGCTTGTTTGAAGATAACTAGCGAAGTTAAGGAAACATGAGGTAGAAACCTACAACATTCAGAAATCTGACTGAAAATGAGACACTTCAAGTACTGTTTTTCTAATCTTTTAATACAAGACCTGCTTTATCACCACCACACTCTTCCATTAGAAAAGAAACAATAGAAGCTTAGTATCATCTGAGAATATTGCAGAATCTCTACTTTTTGCAGTCCTAGTAAAATTATTAACCTGTGCAATCTTCCCCATCTAAAAAGATTAGTGAGCACTGAAAATTCTTTATTTGACAATAGATAAACGCAGCATGCAAGTTAAGAGACCCAGGGTCTTGCATTACGTTGCCCAATATTTAAAACTAAATAACTTGAGTATTTGATTATATTCCAATTTACTTGGCTGAGAATCTGCCACCTGTTACAGCATCACTTACCATAAGTAAGTCATAAGACATTTTTTATACTTTTGAGTGCTGGGCGTACAAATGCTCATTTAAGTATTTAGCTAAAAAGACAGCAATATTACTGGCTCAGATTCTTTAGAGCATTTGCACTAAAGCAGAACAAATTTAAGAGAGTTTAGAAGTGATGTAAGAATTTTCAAAGGAGGCAGACATTTACAACGTCTAAGTCTAGCTCTAAAAAAAAAACCCCAAACAAAAAAGAACAAAACCCAAGATACATTACAAATTTTAATTTAGCTCTAGTAATTTTCAGCTACAGTAAGATTCCTACTACCATCACTGAGAGACTAATATATGAGCTGTTTAGGCAAAGAAAAACACAAGCAAAAAAAACCCCAATAACTTTAACAAAAGCTAGAACCACCATTCAAAAAAACCCGCCAACCAAACAAACAACAGAACCCTGTCTTTCCTGCAATTTCCACAAGAACTACCTTGCAGAAAGTACTCTGTTCAGCTGACCGCTCCACTTTGGAACACCTAGAGGAATTCCATTTACACTATGGCACCAATGAAAGTGGTGCCCTTCCCCCAAAACACAAAAATATAATAAAAATTTGCCATTTTGCTATAATAATATCCTGCATACAGCAGGATACACAGTTCCCATTAGAACCAAATTATTCAATCTAGGTACTAAATTTAGGCAACGCATGAGGCCAAAATGAAAAGCAGAATTCAAGTTGTGCTGTTTCTAATGCCAAAAGACAAAAACCATCCAAGGCCAGTCAGTAGACTTTTCCACACACACACCCCCTTCTCATCTTGAAAGTAGCAACAGTACAGCACCACAGACAGATTAAATATTTAAACAAATACAGATGTAGCAGATAGAATTGGTGTGTGAAAATAACACAGAGAGTATGAAAGTGAAGAATTCAAAGCCTGTCAAACATTAGGACTGGGCCAAATCATTCTCTCAAAGTATTACTTTGCATTTATGTGGCGTTTCCAGAGATTTCATTCACACATTGAAGACACAGCTTTTACACAACTTAAAAGCAAACAGCTCCCACTCCCCTTCTGTAGCAGATCAAAGCCAGAAATAAAAAATAAATAATAGCAAAAATAAAAATTAAAAAAATTAAAACACCACACAGCACACCAAAGCCATAACATTTTCATCTTCCAAGCCTCTGTTTTAACTTTTGGAAAAAGGTACCATTACAAATACCAGAAGAGTCCTTGCCAGGTCAGATGCAGGAAAAAGGTGGTAGCAGTTATAGAAAGCAAGCCCAGAAATTAAGCTCCTTAATATAGGAAGACACTATAATGCCGTATTTACCAAATGAACAAACAGTGCCACATAAAAATTTCCGTAATGATAAAGTACAAACAGAATCACAAAAAACCTCTATGATACCTCCTGAACTAATGACAAACTTCACACTATCCATGTTGCACCACTCTCTAGAGCCTAGACGTATTTAAAAAGGAGAGCAGCAACCACATGGCAAAAGGTTTTAAGTGAACCAGATGTTAAAAAAATTTAAAAATAAATAACCCAACCCTTCCCAAATGAACAGCAACAATGGAAACAATAAATAACTCAGCTGTCTGATAAATGGCAGTCTCTACTGTTAAATAAACAGCTAGAGATGTGTCAGAAAAAGAATCAAAAGTATCATTTTCTTTGGTCTTGAATTTTCTGGCTCCGTCTTTTAGAGGATACTTTTCTATTTGCCCAAGGTGTTTCTGACATTCAGCTAACTGTTTTCTCGTATGTGTGACGAGCAATGCCCAGCCCTCAGCAAGGTAAGTTTTCAGTGCTCCTTGAAGATAGACTTCTGCTTTCTGTGGACCTTTCTTCCTCCTTTAAAAATGAAGAAATGAGTACAGAGTGACATAAGAATCTTTGCAGCCATGAAAACTTGCTATACATTTTCAAAAAGTGGCAATGGGAGAGGGACACTGCATATGAATGCAGAAGATGCAGTGAACCATTATGCTATTTATTTTACTGAGAACAGATCAACACATTGGCCCACCTTTATGCCATTCACTCAAGCAAGCAGAACTACAATTGTCAAGGAAAGACTTCACATACAGATCCATCCCAAATCAGAGCAAGTGAGGTGGAGCTACCTCCCGCAAATGCGACAAAAGCCACCTCAAGCTTCTGACACTCAACTAAAAATGGGCTTACTCAACAATTTTAAAGGAGGAAAATGCTTCAATGAAAATATATTTTTATCACTACACAGCAGTTCCATGGTAGCCTTTAACCCTATCATTATTCCCTCAGGTGAAAATTTAAGTTAATTTAGGAGAATCAGTTACAACCAGAAGATCAGACTGCTTTAGAGAACATAGGTGAAAAGCATGCCCAAACACATTTCCTCCTCTCCAACTCAAAAAAATAAAAAAATCACCTAGGACTCCCAAATTCTTTTAAATAAGGAAAATAAAATGAAACAGAAAACCAATGCAGGAGATTGCTTTAGTGGAATGTAACAGCAGGGATAAACACAAAAAATATATTTGGAAATTAGGAATAAAATTCCTGGAGACCAGTTATGAGTGANCCAGCTCTGGGGTCCCCAGTACAAGAAGGACATGGAGCTGTTGGAGTGAGACCAGAGAAGGGCCATGAAGATGATCAGAGGGCTGGAGCACCTCTCCTCTGAGGACAGGCTGAGAGAGTTGGGGTTGTTCAGCCTAGAAAAGAGAAGGCTTTGGGGAGACCTTATAGCAGCCTTCCAGTACCTAAAGGGGGCCTGCAGGAAAGCTGGAGAGGGACTGTTTACAAGGGCAGGTAGTGATAGGACAAGGGGTAATGGCCTTAAGCTGAAGGAGGGTAGGTTTAGATTAGATATTAGGGAAAAAATTTTCACTATGAGGGAGGTGAGGCACTGGAACAGGCTGCCCAGAGAAGTCATGGATGCCCCCTCCCTGGAAGTGTTCAAGGCCAGGTTGGATGGGACTTTGGGCAACCTGGTCTAGTGGAGGGTGTCCGTGCCCATGGCAGGGGGGTTGGAACTAGATGATCTCTGAGGTCCCTTCTAACCCAAACCATTCTGTGATTCTATGAAAAAAGTCACTGTAAGGTTCACAGTGGGGGAAACAAAGATTTTGCAATCATAACCTCAAAAATGAAACTGATTACTCTGCAAAAAGCATGTTTTCTGTTTTTTCTTCAGTATATATACACATATGTATTTAAGATAACTATAAACTTTGAAAGAAGTTAGAAACCGTGTTACAAAACAGGCTATAGTAAATGCCAAGCTATTTCTTTCCTCTCCATACTCCCTTGTCCTTTTCTCCACAGGAGAAAAAAAGGATTAAGTTAAAGAACATAGAACAGAGAGTACAAAACCATGAGGTGATAATTAGGGGTTGATATAACGAGATTGCTGGTGTTGGTTTTTTTGGGTTTTTTTCTTGCTGAAATACAGCCTGAAACTTAGAGTATGTTTACATTTTTTAAAATAGTTTTTAAAATTCCTTTTAAAATACAGCATATTTTCCTCAAGATTATATTCAAACTTTTCAAAGCTAATGCATTTGATACATTTTAAACATTCATTTACATATAAAACTCCGCCAAGTCCTTTCCCACAAGTTTAGCTGAGCGAATTCTTCCAATATTTGTGTACATTTCAATGGTGGCATGGGACAGATCCTGTATAAAAGAAAAGAAACTATTATAAGCTTATATAAAATTTTTAGAAGCTATATGGTATTTCATACAAACTCAGTAACTAAGCCCGTAACTAAGTTACTACAAAAAAATGACCATAATGAGTCACTTTTTAGATTTCCCCTTGCTCCTAGCACACAATATAGGGCAGTTTGTAACAGGTCTTTTTCACTTTTTCTACAGGTCATTATCTGTGTTATAAATATCAGAAGAAAAAACCCTATTACAAATTAGATGAGGCAACTCAAAACCACCAAAATAATAGATGAGATGCAGTTTCAAGATCTTCTTTATGCTTGAATTCTCCTTTTTTTGAAAGCACCTATTTCTCTGTGACTATATCCCATTAGACTATCAATGCAGGATTGCATAGTGTATTATTCCAGGATACACTGCAGCATAACATATTTGGAATAATATTAGAGCTTGGCCCAGAGACTCACAGCTAATACTTCAGAAAAAAATCAGCTACCTACAGAACACGGTGCATCATTCTTTCACTAAAGCTGCACCATTAAGGTTACTTAATACCATTAAGGATACGAAAGTTTACAGTATGTAAACATACAATTAAATGCAAAATGCTAAGTTATAACCGGAGTAAGTATTCTCACAAGTGTGCCTTAAAGGATTTTTGCTTGAAGCTATACAATCTCGGGTTGAAGTTTCTCAGCCATCTTTAAGCTTAATTTCCAATGCAGCCACACTGCCTACATGTCACCTTCCTTACCTTGCCCTAAGCTTGTAATAACAGCATCAGATCTTTCCCACAAAATTAACAGTTACAACACACACTGTATACCACCCCCAAAACTTTTTTCTTAAGTATGTAATAATCTCTGGCCAGGTACATAAAAACATTTTGCAGCACATTTACAAACCCACAGCCTCTTCTGACTGTCAGCAACGTTCTCAAGAAACTCATTCTCCTTCACTTAGAGTATTAAGAACTAAACTATCCTTCAAAACAAATTGCTTAAGAGCTTCTAACTGCCTAAATATTTTGCAGAATATCTGTCAGAAAGCATCTATTCCTATGGGGCAGGAAAATGACCCATAATGAGCTCCCAAAGCCTTTCTTAGGCAGTATTTGATGTTTCTTAATGGGAGCCTAGAAAAATCACTTCTTTCTTTAAGAACTCACAACAATACCCTACAATAGTCTAACTGACCACTCTTTAACAGATCAGTATAACCAGAGAGGTTTTAGACACCAGCTATACGTACAAATGAAAAGTCATCTTCCTCCCAAATTAAGGTACAAGCCAACATGCTTGTACAAGATCTGACAGTCTTACAAAAGATTCTAAAGTTGTTGCATGAGACTAGCCATTGAACGAGAACAGAGCATTTTCTGGTAATAAAAGCTCATCACTTCTTGCTTTCAACATGCCTGAAAAGCTGCATTTTACTTTCCAGACTCTATTGGCATTTAAAATGTTAGTATCTTAGCTGTGTCCGGAAATTTTAACTTATTCCATATTCTTCTCCACTGAATATATGGATAAAATATGAGTATATAAAAATTGTATAGATTTATGTGACAACTACATAGAAAACAATCTTTTTTAGTGTATCTGATAGCTGAATTTCTGTTGCATAAAAGTGCTGTCAGAAATACAAACAGGAATGGCAATTCTTTCATTGGTAAACTCTACAGATCCCACTTAGTTTCTTAAATTTAGGAAATATGGCTGAATTTAGCAGAGATCGTCAGATGCAAGTTGGAACTGAATATGTAAGAGCAGCTAGCAATTCTGAAGATTATAGTTTTGTTCCAGCTATCCAACTAGTCTTATAAAGAAATGAAGTATAAAAATGAAATCTGGTATCTTGACATGGAAATTTTCAAGACTTTTTCCTTCAATAACAACTTTGTAAAAATAAGTACCACGTAGTTTTCAGATTCAGAGAAAAAGCTCAATTTTCCTTCAACTTTTCCCCAGGAAACTATAAAGGCAGTACTGCAAATATAAGAAATTTCAGAGGAAAATGATTTAAGGAAAAAAGCAAAAGAAAAACCACGCACAAAACAACCAAACCCCAAAATCCCAAACACATTCCTGTGACAGTCAGGGTTTTTTTTGTTTTATTTAACAATCTCTTATACAAATAACCAGAAGATCATTACAAAGGCTTCTCAATAAGGGAGCTGTCAGGAAATAAACATGCATATTAAAGCACAATGAGAATTCTCATGTTTCCATCTGTGCCAGCTCCCACCCTATTATCCACAGACGTTTCACAGTTTACATAAAAAATTGAATAGTACAACTTAAACTATGTAACACCCATTGTAAGACGCAAGTCTAAACCACTCAAAAAGAAACTGAATTCACACATCAATATTCTTCCAGGGAAGATCCAATTAATTCTGAATTCAGAACAGCAGACTATGATAGCCACGACATCAGCATTTTTAATAACTAACTATACATACTTACAGATAGTAACCTCCAATTCATAACTGTAAATATTAGAGTTAATCCAAGTATTTGAAACTTGGGGCCCATAGAGGGTTCCAGTTATAAACCAAATCAGCCTTGTTGTGTTCAGTGTGTAAGCAATAACATTTGATACCAAAATACAGAAAGACAGATTTATGTTCTCAATGTTATCTTCTCAGGTTTGAAAATTTTGACCTTATCCAATCTGTAACGTAAACATCCAAAATTAATATAAATAACCAAAACTCATACTTACTAAGTAGTGTTTTTCAAAAGCTTCTACAGATGATAAGGCCTCTTTAAGTTTCTTATAAGGGCTCTGTGATGCATTGGCTTTAGAAAAAAGCAGAACAAGAGATGTCACTTACAAATACATTCCTACTTTAACACCCCACCACCACCTTTTTACTGCAGTAGACAGTGCAGGAAAAACTCTAATTTTATGTGGGAAATGTCACTAACAGAGACGGATCATGAGTTTCTTCCCCAGGCCCTAAAATAAGATAAAAAAGGCTGTTTCACAACCCTGTGTGTGTGCATTCACACGTGAGTGATGTTCAGGGTAGCAGGGTAAAGGCAAGCAGCAATATAGTAATTGCACTAACTTCTCCACACAGTATTTCGTAACATTTATACAACCTAGAAACACACAAAATTGTACTTAAATACCCTATTGTGCCAAGAGTAATATTCTCACAACTCTCCACTGCTGGATTTATAAATCAGCATGACAGAAGTACACTGTGATTTGAAGACATTTTACTACCTTAAACAACGTACTTCAAAGGAAAACGGTTAGCAAGAACAAGTTTTTTTCTAAAGCAGCTTGCTCAATTTAAGTCTTTGCCAGACCAAATTCGGGTCAATATTTCTAGGAGAAAAAAAGCCTCCTTTTAAATAAATACAACAGACACTACAGCACTGAATTAAGCATCATATATCATCATACCTGCAAGAGCAAGTGAAGCATCAGTCTGTCAGCTAATGATTCAAAGATACTAATTGCTCTAGCATATTTAACCTCTGAAATCTTCTTCCCTTCAGAAATATCTTTGTGAAGGATAAATTCCACAAGCAGTAAATAAATTTGATTGTTCAGCCACTCCAATAATATCTCTTTGTAGCTCTAGTTGCAGGTTATCTATTTGCATCAGATCAAAGATTCTCCATTTCTTTTTCAAATAATTTTATTTTTAATACTTGTCTGAAAGTATTAAAACCTTTATTCAAAACCAGTATTATTCACAACTATTTACCTAAATGCTGATAAATAGAGCATTAATGGAAAAACTTATGCTTGCAACAGTAAGGAGATGCACTGATAATTTAAAGTACTAGACACACATTAAAAGAACTCGGTAAGAGATAATAGAGTTCTATCAATGTTTATATATGCTTAGGGATACTCAGAAATTATTATTACTGATGCATTTATATGCATATATGTATGTATTTACAACAATGTCAGTTATTAGAAAGAATGCGTACATTCGTGGTAATACCTGTTTCAGGGCGTTCTGCTCCCAACCCTGCCAACAGATCGACAGTTCTGTTAAGGTCTTCTGAATTGGGTCCCTTCTCCGACACGAGTCCGCACAGATAACCCAGAGATTTTAACTGTAAGAGAAACCACATGCTCATTTTCAATAGGCTACAAAATCAATATAAAACTCTTTTTATTCTATTGCATCAATCCTACAATACCAGACATTTCCACTGCTGTCATATTATACCGCTTATAAGATCTGTAGTAAAGTCGCTTCATGGGAAGAAAGTAGAGAACCTTTCAGAAGTAACTGTTATTCTCACAGTAAAAATTATTTTTATTAGAAGTTAAATTGCATATAAGTTACTGACTCAAATAACATTGGAACACATGCATATACACACACATCCCTACGTGCATTACACTTAATCAGAATAAATCCTTCTGGTTTTCCATATGAACATGGACAAAGCTTGAGATGTTTGGCAGTTACTGCCAAAGATAATTTCTAATAATTGTGTCTGTACTTTTGAAAACAATATAATCAAGAAACACAGGCAGTCTCCAGTACACTGATTAGACAACCTTACAAATTCACCTAAAGTATAGTAATCAGGTGAAAACCTTCATGAAACAGAGATGATTAGCATAACTAACAGTGTTAAAACAGTGTCACACAACTACCACAAAACCCCTTCTAGACAGCAGCTGGTATGCTTGATACCCAGAAGTCAGCAGAGGATACTGTCTTGAAGTTCAGTTCTGTTGGTCATTTGGTGAATCCGTTTAGCATAACTCAAACCACAAGGTAAGCCCGCAAAAGAAAAAAGGTCTCAGTTTGCCATATTACTCTATACCACATAAAATGGGGACAGTCATTAACTTTTTTTTAAATTCCACTTAATTTTGTCACTAGTTGCTAAGTTTCTTTCATTCTGCCTTACTGATACTCATTATACTACAATTTTCCCGTTTACCCTTTGTGTTAGAAGAGCTAACCTGTGTACCAACCCATGTACACACCTGCCATAAAATATGTAAGGAGTATGGGAAGAATCTGATACACCCATCACCACTTTAAACAATTCTTTGTTTTCTTTATTCTGTAACCCTCCCCCTCTTTTTTTTTTTTCTTTTTTTTGACAGTAACTCTGCAAGGTGAAATTGTCTTTCTATGCTTTTGTAATAAGACAAGGACCTCCTAGGGTCAAGTTAGAGGATTCCTAAGTCTACTGAAATATGAACAAACTATGATTAAAATAAACAGAAAATCTTCTACAGGCTATACAAACAGGATGAGCTTATGCTGGTCTTCAAAAACATCTACAAAGATCACAGTATGATATTTCAGTAGTTTCTGGAGTTAGTCATCTTTCTAAACTGTTTTTCAGCAGTGGAAAGCAGTAGCCACCTTAGACACCATCTCTTTTCATAGAAACGGAATAAGTGGAACTTGAAAAGGCATTCACATAACTAGGGAAAGGGCTTAACCAAACTGAAAAAAGCCACTTTAGAATTCTGACTTTATAGTAATGGGTGGTAACTGAAAAATTGCAAATTATTACTTATTTGCCTCTTTTACAAGCCACCAAGAGTAACACCTTCAGTGACGTTAGGGATCTATTACTACATACTAACATATTGAAAAAATAATGAACTGTGTTAACAGACTGCTGTAATCTCTATTTAAAATGGTAAATGCACGCAAATCTGGGCATCTTCTGGTATAACTGAAACTCATGCTCCTTCTTCTCGACATGGACTACGTTTGTTTTGGAGTTTAATCAGCCAATCATTATCAAACTGGTGGTGAGGGAGGGGGGACAGACAAAGAGGTGAACACACTCTAGTTATCCCCAGGCCTCATATGACAGTGCAAAAAGTGGGTATAAACCTGGATGTCTCACCTAGACCAGACTCAAGACCCCCATATTAATTTCCACAATAAAAAGTGCAAAATCTGTTCCACAGAAACAAATGGTCTATTCAAAATTGTAATACTGTAACTGGAACACATCATTTGCTCACCTTCTCTGTGGCATAGCTCCATAAGCCAACTGTGTGGGAAACATTTGCATCTATTTGAACCCTATCACAGCAGCCTTCTATTCTTTGTAAGACTTCCAAACAACTCAAAAATACCCAACAATCCAAAGCTCCAGGAGGAACAGAGACCTGAAGATGAATAGATAAAATTAGCTGGGAAAATGAACATTAGTCAGATGAAAAAATGCTTCAGCAAAATACTTTTCTTGATATAATGTAGAAGAACTTCTTGGAAGAGCTTACTCTAAGAATACACAAAAAGCAGGCCATCTCTCACTAGGTCCTGAATAACTGATATATATTAGTTCATGAAACAAGGACAGCTAAGTAACTAAACAGTGGTTATATTAACCAGATTTGATACATTCACAAAGATGAAACAGAAGGAAAAGTGGACTAATAGGTACTAGTACTTGGAAAAAAAGTAAAAAAATTTGGAAGCTAAGCCTAAGGAAAGCAGAATTAGAAAAAAATTCTGTAAATATACTACTACTTTCCTAAGGAGACATCAGATCGAAATGAAACTGAAATTAAATACACTAGAAGTAGATTGAAAAACCTGAAAAAGATAAATTAGTCTAAGTTCCCTTCACAACAGTGTTTGTTAATCAAAGGATAAAACATCTGTCATGAATAACTAATTAAAGAATGGCGATAAAGAAAAACACAGAAAGGGGAAAAAAAAAGAAGAAAAAAAAGACCAAGAAGGGATTATCAGTCAGGACATGATAGAGAAAGACAGGAGAGTTTGATACTCAAATAATTCAAGAGTCAAGATAAATATGAGCATAAGTAATAATCTGGAATATAACCACAATAACAATGTCTTAAAAACTTGGTCAGAACCAATGCAAAAATATTCCTTTTAGAAAGACTATGAAAATCTTGAAACCCATAATAAACTAGGTAATTGACTAATGTGACAGGAAAGTTCAACAGGCAAGCACAATGCCTTTGAAAAAAAAAAAATACAGGTCTACATTCAGAAAGAATTTTCAGGAAGAGGAAGATCACAAAAACACAACAGTTTAGATTTGCGCGATGTAGATTCCAGTGGTGTCAAGCCACATTAAGAGGTTTGCCTGTATTAAGAAGGAGGATGGCAACAGGGATAACTGCCTGGTATGCACAAATATGTATTACTGTCTCACAGCCTGAAAACCTGCACTCACTCTGGATCACCACATCAAGACAGAAACAACAGAAATAAGAGATGGTGCAGAGGAGAGCCCGAAACACTGGGGGCACAGGACAGACTTGGGGTGGAGCAAAAGGGGAACTGCAGGAAGTACCTTCAGAGATTTAGAAGGCTGAGTGTATTTATTTTGGAAAGAAAAAAAAAATTACCGTAAAACACACACACAAAAGATACTATATGTGGGAATTACATGTTAGTTTTAGAATACACAAAGGTGTCAGAAAGGCATCTGATGTAGATTTTCTGTTGTTAAATGCAGATGAACAGATGGAACTTACGGAACTTACTACCACAATGTCAGACAGGCAAAAGTTAACAGCTACTGTCATAACAGCACAGATAAAACTAACACAGAACGAGACACCCACAGGATTAAGGACATGGATGAATCACAAGGTGAAATCCAGAAATATTCGCAAATACACTATGCTGTTCTTAAAAACGTATTTCAATTCATAGACACCTGTGGTCATACATGGAGGATGATCAGTGTACAACATCCCTGATAAAGTCTCTTTAGAGGATTAAAAACACACCAGCAAAAAGTATGAAGGGAAGAGGTTTAAAGCATGGAGGCATGCAACGTGACACAAAAAAAAACAAACAAAAAAACAACCACACACCACCAGAAACCACCTTTGAGCACCGTCAGTTGTTTCTGTCTTTCTTGTGTAATTAGATGAGATAGCCAGAGACACACACATAACAGAAAAGAGTATTATCAGGCACCAAAAGGTAATACAAAGTCAGAACCACAGAAGGCAATCAAAGTGCATGGCCGTAAGAAGCCCTACGGTAGATACTGTTTCTAGTTCAAAACTGCTTTTTGTTACAAACTACTAGCCTGCATATCAGGATATTAACCACTCTGCCTTATTTTCTTCAATACAACACTCTTACATATTTCAATCTTGGGAAATATAGTTCAAGAGACCAGTAATAAATCCAGGAAAGGAGGAGTCAAATTACCTACCAGCTTAAGAAGTTACTTTCCAGGTGGAGACTAGAAAACTTTAACTAAATATAGGTTTGGGTTTCAGGTGTGATGTCTCCAAATTTCTTTCCAAAGACATCCTCATGGTGAAACATTCAACTGCAGCACTGCTACAATCTGTCATTACAGCATCATTTTGATAACTCACAGCCAGTGCTTTCTGTATTCTGGTCACTGACATCTAAACTTCAAAAATCTTGTTAGATCATCATTGGATAAAATAATTTACATAATGGCATACAGTACACTGACTCACTTCTAGTAGCTTGAGTTCTTGCACACAGTTGTGAAGAAGCTCCAATGCTCGCTGGGAAACCTCCCATGGCCTCTGCAGGAAGATTAGTAACGTGCACTGGCGAGAAAATAGGTAACTACGCAAGTCCAGTAGAGTAGCTTCTTGATTCTGAATTAGCTCTCTCTTCTCCATGTCTATTGGTTTTCGGAGAATTAAACCGTTCCAGCTCCTCACTGGCTGGCAAAAAAACGTCAGCCAGTTTGCACCATCTAAGTAAATAAAGTTAATATCCAAGAATCAACCACCACTTTCTATCAAAGCCCCTCCAGAGCTTGTGAGCTCGCTTATTCTTTCCGAATTTCATCATAGGGATAAATGACTTAATGTCTTAACTTTAAAAGCAAAATAATAAAAAACCCAGCAGAATTCCCACAGCTAAGTTGATAACTGAATTTCAGAACATCTAAACCCCACAGGCATTTTGTCTTAATTGCATATTTGTTATTAGTATAGTGGCAATCAGTTTGTAGTGTATCTCAGCAATTAAGCCTACTTGAAGTTCAAAACTAACAAGCTTTAGCTACTTAAAGTATTTCTTACTCAGTCATCACTGATAGATGTGCCTCTACTTTCAGGTATAGTGTCAGGTTCAGTCAGCAAATATATTTCATTGCAATTATTTCTGCACTACATTTTTAGTAGATTCATAACACATACCTGATTAAAGCTATTGTTATATAACAACATACGCTTTAGCTTATTAAAACAGTTTAAAGTTATCTGATACTTCTTGCACAGTAATTTTTTCTTGAAAAAAGTTAAATCTTCTGTAGTACAGATTAAGCACATATTTCTATTCAGGTTTTTAGTGATTACCAAATGTCTCATGTAACTTGAGGCAAAACTGAATGCATTTTTCCAGGAAGCTTTTTATTGAATAACTTAGCAGTGAGCTGTGAAAACAGCAACTGTATCCCAGCCAGATCAATACTTAGCTAATTACAGAGTTTCAGGTCTCCGTTAGTAACGATCATTAAATAGGAGCAAAGCGCAGGTTTTCATTAAAAATTACTTCTAACCCTCAGACACACAAAAAAAATACTTTAATAGAACATAACTGATGTGCTCTTGAGTTTTCACACAGCACAAAACAAGAGCACAAACTGCCTAGTACATCTTCACTGCAATATACCAGAGTTTTCTCCCATGTACCCAAAGAACTGGGTTGTTTTAGCAAAAACCATAGTGAAGAAATTAATACACTTAACATTTATGTAGCATTTTAAAAAGACTTACCACCAGCCCCAAAGTTGACCACGTATTGAGAAAACAAGGCATCCAGTTCATCATACTGCACTAGTGCATCCTCAAATTGCTGCAGCATCTCAAAGACAAAGGCCAGTTCTTCCTTTTGACACACAAGCAATATGAGGAGCAGGTTACTGATATTAATCATGTCTGGTATTATAGTCTGCCCTCATCCACCCATAGAGCTCTGGGAACTACTTTTTCCAACGTTCTTCCCTTTCTACTATTCACATATATAAGAAAACCTGCCATTGCAGCAGATACACCATTTCTTCCAAACACCGGAAAGTTCACAAAGGAAGATTAAGTCATACAGCTATGCCAGTAAATTCTGTTGTATATTCAGTTCCTGATTCAGAACAAGATATTGTTCACATATCTATTAAAAGTTCAAGTCTCAAAAAAAAAAAAAATTGCTGAAGACTCATCTCCCATAATAGTGATAAATTTTTTCCCCTCTTTACACTGTGAAGGTACCAACTGCAGTATCAATAGAGGTTCAGTTGTGCACAGAGAAGAAAGCCAAAGCATTAAGTAGAACAAGTCTGAGAATTAGATATATGCAAGAGGTAGCACATAAAGGTAAAGGAGACATGAAGATGAGGTGGAATTGGTGTGGAAAATGGCACTGTACAGGGACCAGAAAATTCCAAAGTAATCAAGACCTTTAATTCTATTAAACAAGAGTTTCTTGCTTTTCTCTACACCAGCTAAAACAAAGACATATTTAGAAATATTTTTTAAAAAATTAAATTCAAGGCATTCTCTGTATAGATTGCTTCAAAACAGACATTTCTCTAAAAATCATCTCCATATATACTGATAATAATCTAAACAAAGAAAGCACAGCAACTTTCATATTAAATCACAGAATCATAGAATGGTTTGGGTTCAAAGGGCCCTCAAAGATC